>OZ012740.1:519199586-519682086 GCA_963859935.3 Lathyrus sativus | reverse complement strand
CTTTTTTTCTTGAGTACCTAAAATGTTAAAGGGTCAATTTTCTTATCTACATTGAATCATATCCACCATAAGAAAATGTCATAAAACTAATATTTTAAAAACTGGACTGAACCAGACTATTCAATCGGTTGTACTGAGAACTGAAGTTGAATCTAATCCGACCAATCTTTCAAAATCGCTAGTGGGTGTAAATTAGAGTAAAATTGTAAAAATCGGATTAAACTGTCAAAAACCGTTTGAACGAAAAAATCGGAGCTGGTTTTGTAAAATCGTCAAGTTAAACAAAAATGTATCAAATTGACCATTTTTTAAAATTTAATATATCAATATCGAAACTTAAAACATTTCTCATTCACAAAAAAGTTCATTCTTTTTTCTACAACTATACAAACTTCTAAATTTTACGACTTTGTTATAGTTTTTTTTTCAACCGCACTCCATCATCATCGTGTCGTCTCTTTTAACCATAGTAACGTACATTGTCCAACTCAATATTGGTTGCCGTTCAACTGAATATTGTTTGTCGTTGTCCAATTATGACTTGTTTGTCGTCTTTCAACTTGAATTTGCTTAATGTTGTCCAATTAAATATATTGTCGCTTAGGTATTCTTAATTATTTGAATTTTATTTTAGGTATTATGTTCTATTATTTTAATTTTGGTTTGAATCAGTTTAACCTATTTTATTGTAATTTTTTAATTTTAAGTTTCATATTATTAATTTATTTAAGAAACGGTTTGTAGATTTAACCAATTAAACCTTAAATCGAAAATGTTCCTGGTTTGACTTTTGATTCAGTTTTTAAAACATTGACAAAACACTTCCCAAATCAAAATATAATTATTATTTTTTATTAAAGATGACTTTTGCTTTATACTATATGAAATGCAATGCGACCATAACCACTACATGAGACAAATAATTCGAATATGCAAAATCCATTCCAATAGAAAAACTGTCAATTTTGTTACAAAGAATATTGCCACAAAGACCAAAACTTATCAAGTTTTTCACAAAAAAACGTCAAGCTTACTAAAAAAAAAACATGACATAGTGACTCATCTATATACATAATATATGATGCATATCTCAATAATATATTGTCATCTGTATATTCCTTTTAACTTATTTATATTTACTTTCGCTCATTCTAAACAAATTATTCATATATTCTTTTATTTACACAACAAAACATAAACATAATTTTTTTCTTATTGTGCCAATAATAACAATATATAAATATATTTATAAAAGAAAAATGAATATACCAAATAAATTAAAAGCACAAATAGTAATATCATAATAATATTATATTATTATAATATTATAATAAAAACAGCGTTAATAATAATTATAATAAGAATAGTCTTAATAATGATATCAACAACAAAAATAAAGGAATATAACAATGAAAGAAAAATATACATAGTAGTTAAATTAAAACACAATTAATGAGGATAGTTTTATTTAATTTATTTTTCATTAAATTCAATTAATTTCTATTTCTAGAAATCAAAATAAATTAGTCAGAAATGAAATATTCCATGTATCGGAAAATCTCACTATACATCCATATCATAAGCCCGTAAAAAAAATTCATATCCTAAGCTACCAATTACCATAATAATTATTACTTATAATCATAATATTTTAAATTTATTATTGCTATTATTTCACTTATCATGAAATTTTATCATTCTCCCACAGATATATTAAAGTTAATTTATAAAATAAAATAAAAATAATATTTCTAATAAATATATACAAATTGAGATAATTTATTATAATAGTATATATAATTTGTATAATAATTTTGGAGTATTACAGTTAACGATTTTCTATTAAATCGATTTGGTTTTAAATATCCTTAATAAAAACATACATAAACGTTTTTTCAGCTCATACATATGATGTTATTTTTTTCTCTATATTTTAATTGGTACAAAAGTTAATATGATTTTATATTTTTCAATAATTTATGATTGTACTTGATCAGAGAGATCGTTGAGCTGCCACGCATCTGAGTTGTCGAACTGTTGACTTGATAGACAGAGGGGGGTGTACCTGAAACACACTCTGATGCCAAAGTAAGTGACGAGCAGAGTGATAACAAGTACAAAGAGAAGAGTGAGAAATTAGGTTACTTGACCCTCTAGTGGAAGATGATATTTATAATGAGCCCTTAGCGCAGGGCCAAAGGTTACCGCGCGTTGGGCTGGGCTGTCAGACCCAACGTTGGTAACTGCTAGGGCTGACGTGGTGTCGTGAAGACCAGCACGTGGTCTTCGCCCTAGTGTAATTGTTTCGTGCTATCCGGGAGGTGGAGGACCGAATCATCAGGACACGGGTAGTTACTCAATGATGTGTCTCCGCGTAGGGGACACGTAGAGAACGTGGGAGAGGTCTGAGGAGCTCCCCGGGCAAGCTGGGCTATGCCCGTCCGCGGGGGAGAATGAGGCTAGCCGGACAGCTACGGGGGTCCTGCCCGACGGGAGAGGATGATGTGCTCGACGAATCTTCTACCCGTCTGTGAGGTCTTATTGGGTCCAAATCCAGTGGAGTTTAGGCTCTGCTCGAGTGTGAGCTAAGCGTCGGCCCAATCCAGAACAGTAGCACCCCAAGTCTTTGCTCGCGGCTATGTCGGTCAAGCGAACCTACGACTTAGGGGAAGCCCGCGGCGAGGAGGCTATGTCGGTCAGGCGAACCTACGACTTGGGGGAAGCCTGCGGCGAGGAGGAGAATCTGAGGAGACTCGGGGAAGGCGGAGGGTCGCCACATGTCTCCTTGTGGCGGCTATGGGCTAGGTACTTGAGTGCCTAGCGATGCTTCGCTTCCCGTGCTAGGGATATATATATATATATATATATATATATATATATATATATATATATATATGCGGGTCCAACTCGTCCTTTCATTCATTCGTTTCTTTCGTTGTTGCTCAACGTCTCGAAATTTCTGCCCGACACCTTCAATCTTTCTGTTCGTCCTTCACAATCTCCCATCTCGACGCGACAACTTTTTCTGCCACCGTATCACGTAAGTTCTTGCTTCCCTTCTGGTATTTTTTAGTGTTCTCGGTGACGTTTTTGGTGGCTCCGCTGGGGGCACCGGGATGACTGTGGGCTTTTCTGGTGAATACGCTAGAGGGTCTTTACAAACTAGGGTAGTGATTGGCTGTCCCCGGCCCTTGCGATGAATGGCCCGGGGAGGATTGATAGGACTTTGAACGTCCCGAGGGTAGTTGATGAATGCCCCGGACACGATTTGATGAATGAGCCGAGGACAAGGAGGGTATTCCTAGGGCAGCTCGGGGGAATGGGATACCCCCAAACCGTCTTCTGAGCGTCTAGGTGACCACACCCTTTCACTTGAACTGCGGTGGAAGGATGTATTTGATTTGACTGTCGAATTCACCAAGTTCCTCTACTTTTCAGGTAAAATGGCTGACCACGACGAGGAAAAGGTGCAGTGGTATCTGTCCGAAGACGAGGAAGGTCGTCAGGACGAGGCTGTCGTAGATCCCCCACCTAGACCGTTAGAGGAATGGGTCAGGGACGAGCCTTTAAATTATATGTCGAAGTTCATCCTCGACTACTCCAACGCATTCGATGTGATAGAAGATAGGGTGGCCGGGTCTCCCTATCAATTTCGAGCCTGCCGGCCACGAGAGTTGGATTGCATATGCTCGCGTTACAACGAAGGCCGGTTCCCCATGTACGAGTTCACTTTCAAGGAGGTGAGGATGCGTATGCCGCTTATGGGCTTCTAACAGGGCGTGTTCGACCACTTGATGCTGGCACCGTCCTAACTCCACCCAAACTCTCCCGCCTTCCTCCGGGCTTTTGAAATCGTCTGTGACTATCTCGAACTCGGGGCCACCATCCCGTTGTTCTTCTGTGTCTTACATTTGCAGCGGCAGACGGTGGCTGGTCGACACAACTTGGTATCTTTGAAGCAGCCGACCAGACTCTTCCGACCATATACCGGCTCAGTTCGAGGGTTTAAAGATAGGTGGTTCATGGTCATGTCGGAGACGGACGAGGCCTACGACACCATGTTCCGGAGAGAAGTCATCGTCGTGGACGGGCAGTCTGAGGACAGTTATGAGTCCAACTTCCCTTTGGAGTGGGTGGACCTGCGCTTCCGTTCGAGCACCGATAGCTTCATCTACCAACCTAGCCGCCTGGGCGAGGAGGATAGTTTGGCCTTCTGAAAGCTGATGGACTTCGTCGAACGTCTTCCTCCTCGGAAGTGTGTGTCACCCGACGGGGAGTATATCCATGACGTGGACGGGGAGGTACGTGCAGAGACCTGATGTATCAACAGTAAGGCCCTGCTCGAGTGTCGGACAGAGGCCGAGGCCCATCGGCTCCTAGGTAGTTGGGCGTCTCCCCGACTGGTCTTATTATTCATTTTTGATTTTTAATGCTAACTGTTTTTCTTGTGCTCTTCTTGCAGGTACAATGGGCTCCGTGGAGGAATGCGTAACTAAGTTGATGAGAAGGGGTTACCGTCGTCCTCAAGGTTGGGCTACCGTTGTTCGGAGGGAGGCAGCCGTTGGGCCCGTGGGAGCAACTTCATCCCCGCAGGGCAGCGGCTCCTCGGCGCAACCCCTGGTCCCCAAGAGGCGACGGGAGGCTGAAGTACCTTCAATTGATTTGACAGACGGGTCCCCGTAGAAGATTTTCGTTTTGGCCCCTGTTGTCTCCGGCCGAATTACTTTTTGGGGGGGAACATTCACGTGGTGGCTCCGGAGGAAACGAGGAACATTTTGGCCGTGAGCAAGGAGGCGCAGGGGAAGATGCTATCCGTGGATCTGGCCGCGGTGGTGAGGGCTTTCGAGATGGCCCTTGTGCTGAATAAGGAAGGGTGCTCCTCGGAGGATTTGGCTACCGTCTGGAGCCAGCTCGCGGTATCCGAGGAGGTTCGGTCTAAGCTGGCGGTCGACCAGAAGGAGTACCAAAAACAGGACGAGGTTCACCGGGAGCGTGTCAGGGAGCTGGAGCAGGCGCTGAAGCAGAGGGAGGACGAGCTGGAGGGAGCTAGGGGTCGTGTCGCTGAGCTCGAAGTTATGGTCGCCCCGGCCAAGTAGGAGTCCGAGGAGGAGCGACTAATGGCATCTCGGCGGGAGCTGGTGGAGAGGATCCGTCAGCTGGAGGAGGGCTGCTTGGGGGCCGTCGAGGTGGGCTTCAAGAGTGTTGTCGAATAGATTCGGATCGTCAACTCTGGTTTCGACCTGGTGACCGACGGGACCGACCCTTACCATCAGACCCGAGATGGTCGTGTCGTCGTGCTCTACGGTTCGGTGGACGAGGAGTAGGATCATGTCGAGGATGATCAGCTAGATTAGGAAATGGTGGCTTGCGCGCCCCTTTTGATTCAGTCGGCCTGTGTGCCAAACAGTTTCAGCTTGCGCGCCAAGTTTTTTCTATCTTTGACTTCTGTTTGAGCCATGGGCCTTTATTGTAATATTTGACTGTCGGGCTTGTGCCCGTTTTATGGAATTCATTTTTCTTCTAAGTGTTGGTGTGTGCTCGACTATTTATTCATGTGTGCATACTTTATACGTTTGTTCGCTTTATATGCTTGTTCGTACGTTTATTACGCTTGTTTTGTATGTTTACTATGTTGTTGGGAGTGGTAGCTCGACATTTGTTGTGCCCGGTAGTGTAGGCGGTTACGGAGATGGACCACGGTTGGGGTCTTATCCCCGCGGCGTGAATGTCCCATCGCGAGCTGGGTGTTATGCCAATCTTGGTACTGTGGCAGTGACTCTCGGTCGAGGGGTCACCGTCGAACAAAGTGTTCTTCCTGTAGACACAAAGGGCAGATGCTTGTTATCTCGTTGATTCCAAGGAGACGCGATTGTACCATGCCGCGCTCCTGTGGTCACGAGGCGTGTCGTTGCGGGTATGGTATAACTGTAGTACTTTTTTAGCTTCTTAGCGTTCTATGGTCGAGCTATCTCGTCCTTGTGTAAGTTCTTGAGGTAGTAGGCTCCGTGTGCCGTCTTGTCTCGGACACGGTAGGGGTCTTCCCAGTTGGCTGCGAGCTTGCCCTCACGTGAGTCCTTGGGGTTTCTCCATAATACCAGATCGTCGATCTGGAATTTACGCTTTATGACCCTACAATCGTAGCGGAGGGCAATTTTCTGCTTCAGTGCGGCTTCCCAGAGAGAAGCCCCTGAGCGTATCTCCTCGACCAAGTCGAGCTCGTCTCTGAGGGCCTTGTTATTGTCCTTCTCTTTGAGGGGGGGTTCCATTCTTCTGGACGGTTCCGTTATTTTGACTGGTATTACTGCCTCAGTTCCGTACATTAGCCGGAAAGGTGTTTCCCCAGTGGTTGAGTGGGGTGTCATTCTGTACGCCTAGAGCATGTTGTGGAGCTCCTCGACCCATCTTTTCTTAGCGTCTATGAGTCGGTGTTTCAAGCCTCGCATAATGAATCTGTTCGCAGCCTCAGCCTGGCTGTTTGTTTGTGGGTGTTCGACTGACGTGAAGTGCTGCTTTTTCCCGAGCTTGGTCACGAAGTCTTGAAAGTTTTTGTCAGTGAATTGTGCACCGTTGTCGGTCACGATGGCCATGGGCACGCCGAACCTGGCGAGGATGTTCCTCTTGTAGAAGCGGAGTATGTTGTGCATCGTGATTTTGGCGAGGACCTCGGCCTCGATCCACTTGGTGAAGTAGTCTACACCGACTACCAGGTACTTTTCTGATATGAGCCTAAGGTGAACAGGCCGAGGATATCCATCCCCCACCAGGAAAACGGCCAGGGGGAGGAGAGGGACTTGAGCTGGCTCGGGGGGGCGAGGTGCATGTCCCCGTGCCGCTGGCATCTATCACACTTCTTTACGTGCTCTTTCGCATCCTCCTGCATCGTCGGCCAGTAGTATCCATCCCATAAGGCTTTCCTTGCCAATGACCATCCTCCGAGGTGCTGCGCGTTGATGCCCTCGTGGTCCTCTTGCAGGATGGTCGAGGCTTGGATTTTGTCGACGCATTTGAGGAGAGGGATCGAGAAGCCTCTTCGGTATAATCTGTTCTCAAGCAGTACGTACAAGCAGGCGCGTCGTTTGACCATACTGGCCTCCTTAGCATCGTCGGGGAGGCGCCCAGTACTGAGGTAAGCGTGTATCGGGGTCATCCAATAGTCGGCGTCCCCGATGGTGTTGACTTCGAGCAGTGTTTTCGCTGTCTCCATACTCAGCTGCGCGACCCTACCATCCTACATCAATACTCCGCCTAAACCCATTTTAGACGCATCACAATACACCACGAAAGGTTCATTTGGCTTTGGTAGAATCGATATTGGTGTTGTAGTCAACCTCTTCTTCAATTCCCGGAAACTCTCTTCACATAAGATGTCTCACACAAAGGTCTGACCTTTCCTAGTCAACTGAGTCAGAGGAAGGGCTAAATAGAAAACCCCTCGATAAACTTGTGGTAATAACCTGCTAAACCCAAGAAACTCCTAATCTTCGTCACTGATTTTGAAGGTTTCCACTGAAGTACAACACTTACTTTTGATGGATCCACTACTATGCCATCACTAGAAATAACATGTCCCAAAAACTTACTTTGTGCATCCAGAACTCACATTTTGAAAGTTTCGTAAACAACTTTTTCTCTTTCAACACTTGCAACGATGCAAACATTACAAACATCAAGGCTTCATATTATCGAAGTTCATCCACTTGCTTAGCAGATAACAACATCAGCTCTCTGCTATCACCAAACCCAGATCCATACTCTGAAGGCAAGTCAAAAATATCTCCAGGAAAAACATCAGGAATTACACACCACTGACATATCTCTAGCCGTCACCTTGCTCTCTACTCCCTGAGCCATAGCCCTGTGTATGCTACACGTAAAGTCTCATATGTCAGGTCTCATACGGGTACCTATATTTTTGACTTGCCTCCAGAGTATGAATTCACACGAATTTCGTATCCAATATCAGCATACAACTTAAATTCACATCATAACAGTACACAGATTCATATTTACAATAATCATCACACAAGCATGCAATCAATCAAGAAGAAGAAGAAGAAAAATGCACAGAAATCCTAAGAGGGGAAAGGACCCTCACTACCCTCTCATGTTCAGACCACCATTAAAGAACCCATTCTCCCCGTTACCTTAATTTCAAGTTTTCTCTCTTTTCAACAATGGTGGAACTCTTGATTACTTTTGCCCTAGCTCTGCTCCCTTCTTCTTTATCTTTTCACGTAACTGACAGTTTCTCATTCCTTTTCCCCACTTTTCTCTAATTATGTTTTAATTCCTTAATTTTAGTAGTAATAATAATAATAATGGTCATAATAATAATAATATTAATAATACTAATAATAATAATGATGATAATAATAATAATAACATTAATAATAATAATACTAAGGAAATATCTCATTATTTACATTATTATCATTACAATATTATCTTAGCATTTAATTTCGGTTAATTCATTCTACTAAGCTCTCACACCCACCCTTACACACATATCCTTAACCAAACCAATGCCCAAATAATCACACAAAATAAATCACGAAACGACTAAATAATTAAATGGGGTGTTACACAAATGGGCCTAAGGCCAATCAAACTAAAAAAGAGCAAAAATAAAAAATGAAATAAAAAATACAAAGACGAAAGAGGTGTAACCAATAGACAGGGGTTTGACTGGTAAAGTAGTCCTGAGCCCAATCAATTAGGCTCAAAGAAATAATAAAAAACAAAAAACAAAATAAAACAAGCAAGAAGACTTGGAGTTCCCCTGGCCGTCTGATGAAGATTAGACGATCTAGATCTATTTTGACAATCCAACAATCTAAGCCTCATGATTAGTAACACGTTATTTCAAATTAAGGCTCATGGTGCACCCCACAAGGGGTCCTGTGTAAGATCCCTCCCTGATTTGTCCCATGCTAGTGGTGAAGGCTTGAGTTTTGAGAGTGTGGTCCTCATAAGATCTCAAGTTTGAATCTTGCTAGGTGCAATCAATCCTCGTGTTTGGCCAGTCCACATAGAGCTTTGCTCTGGCTTTAAACGGAGCCTCCGCTAGTGGACGGCGGGATTGATCCTCTTGGATTAGTCAGTCACAAGATCAGATACTAAGATTAAAAAAAAAAGGCAATGAGAGAACATAATATATTTTTTTCAAAATCATTTTTCAATCATTCACATACTTCTCCCTCACTATTCCATCCTTCTTCCTTTTATCAAACACTTCACACATTCTCTCTCTCTATCTATCTATCTATTTATCTATCTATCTATCTATCTATCTATCTATCTATCTCATGATTCTTTCATCCACCATAACAACAAACATGAAACATACAAATTAACCCCAATTGCAAAAAAACAAAAATAAACTCAAACAACACAAACAAATAGAAAATCATGAAATCAAAGAGGGAATATGAGTTACTGATGGCGCAATGACAAGAGGTTTTGCCAGAGTTTGTGCGGAATTGCCGACACAGAGCAGAAGGGTGTGCGAATGGTGGAGCAGGATCAGTCAGGGACGACTGGCGATGGAGAGGCAGAGCAAGTCATGTGTTAGTGCGATTCACGTGGTGTGGTGGTGCGGTCGTTGCTGGGATGTTCGGCGACAAAGAGAGCAACCGTGTAGTTGCTGACGGCGAAATTGAGCAGTAATTTTGACTCTTTCTCCCCTTTTTTTATTCCTTTGTTATATTGTTCTTGTTTTGTTTTTTTTTTATGGTGAAAGGGTTATATATATTGGCTATTGTTGTTGTGATTATGCTTGTTAATACTTTGTGATGTTAGTTATGGATTTTGAAGGGAAGATAGTGATGGTTGGAGATTTAATGGAGATGAATGGTTTTGATGATGATGTTGGTGATAAGAGCGATGGTGACTATGAAGGTGGTTGTTGTTGAAGAATTGAAGTGAAGGATAGAGGATGGTGGTGTTGAGTGTTTGCCTTTTTTAAATCAAAATCAGTCAACACGTGAGAGAGAGAGGAAGTTATTTTGTGGGGCTTTTTTTATGATTTTCTTTTTCTTTGTGTCTAATCCCTTCATTTATTTATATTAAAAACTACGTCAAATAAAAAAGAAAAAACAAAAATAGAAAAAAAATCACAATGTTGTTTGAAAACATCACGCAAATATCTCATGATTCTTTTCTTAATCATTAAGACAAAAATAAAAATTCAAATCAATTTAACGTTTTTTTTGTATTTTTTAGATTTTAAGAAGTAAAAGAAATAAAATGCAAAAAAATAAAAGTCAAACTATTTTATAAAAGAATTTTAAAATAAACAAAATGAAAAAAATAAAAATAAAACTATTTCAAAATTTAAAAATGCAAGAAATGAAATAAAAATCAAACTATATGATTTATTTTTATGAAGTAAAAGATATTAATGAAATTAAACCAAATAAAAAAATTAAAATCAAACTATTTTAATTTTTAATTTTTAAAAATTAAAAGCACATATAAAATTGGAGTACGACAATATTCGTATGCATACATTGATTAGGAGACATTTGTGCCTAAAAAAATATAAATGTTGTTAAAATATTATCATTCCTTGTTACTCACTTCGGTTGAGAGCATTTAATGTGATTTTAGTTAAACGGTTCGTCAATGAGTCCTTAGATAAGTTTTTGGTATGACAAGTGTTCGAACTGCAGTAAAGCGACAACAAGCAAAAATTTAGATTTTGGAAGGATTTCCTCCGAGATTTATATCGTCTCTACAGGGATCGATGCAAAGGAAAGAACGTCGTTCAATGCTCTCTATATTTCTAAGCTTATGGTTACAAAATGGTTGAAAGATTAAAGATACAATAGATAAAGGCAGAAAATATAAAGACGCAAAAATATAAAGTAAATACTTAAAATATAAATAGAGTCTTGTTGAGATTGGATCTCATCAATTGATAACACATGCATTATTTTAACCAATTAAACACAAATTAATCATTCGTCTGATATCCTCACGTATCGCCCACAACAGAAGTTATGTCTAACGCAACATTGAGAAAACAACTGTATTGTCTCATTAATGATGTCTCACGCAACTCAACAACACAGAGCATTAATAACTGATACTTAAAAAAATGTTAAGCCTAAATCTATGTCTAGAGTCTAGAACCTAACAAATAATCATTCTAGATCTAGATCTGAAGAGTATATTCCTATAATGGTTCAAATCAAAGATAAACAGGTAAACAAAGATGACATCCATATCAACTTCATTATTGATTCATATAAAACACCATGATCATAATACGTACATACGCTTAACCCTTTTTACATGCATTCAACTAGTTTGCCAAATGTAAGTGAAAATAGTTCTTCATTTCTATTATCACGCATCCTCATAATAGTGTATTGATCCTACTCATGCTACTAATCAACACCATAAAATCAAAGATACTAGTGAATATCTATTTACAAGACTATGTCAAAAGTTTTCTTATTGATAGATGAATATATAAGATCTAAGGTTTGAAAAGGTTTTGTCAAGACCCACAAATAAGAAATCAAAGACAATATTAATATTGAATCAAAACTAGTTCACAATACATACACTAGATGAAATGCATAAGGTATTAAAAGATTACATCCAAACCTAATAAGAGATGGAAGCTCTTCCTTTCTCCCTCTTAGGGTTTGTGTTTCTCTCTCTAGAATATGCTTGGAATGAAAAGAGAAAAAGTTCTATTCTAAAAATTACAAGTTATAAATGTTATACCAAAGTTATATTTCTAAAAAGTGAGAAAAGTACATATATAATAAAACAAAAATATGTCCTGTTCACCTAGCGAATACCTTCTTCGCCCAGCAAGGTCCATGTTTAGGCACTTGAAGTGTCTCTGAACATTTAAACCACCCCTGAAAAATATCTGAGTTTGCAGTGCGAGCACTTCTTCGCACATCGAATTGCTTCACTACAACTTCGCCCAATGATCTTTGGACCCTTTTCCTATTGCCTCTAATCTGAGATGTTTATTGGGGCTTCGCCAGGATCGAGCACAACGAGCATTTGCTTTTCACCTCACTGGTGTTCCCACAATGAACATGCTGATTCTTCTTCATTTCTTTGGCTTCCTTGTCCAATCATTTGTGTCTTAATCTTTGATTTTTTATGCCTATATCCTGCACAATAACACACACATCAAAAAATTCAAAGGTATTTGCAATATGTTTGAAGAATCACACAAGAACAAGAAAAAATTCATTAAAACATGAGAATTGAGTTGAGAAATACCGAGAAAGATGATTTAATTTAAGTCAAATTTGCACTTAACAACAAGGTGGTTCGTCAACGAGTCTCCCACATGGATTTTTGGTGTCACAAGGTTGGTACAATATATGGTCAAGTAGTAGTTTCTCATTTTTATCAAGTACGCTAGAATCGTTGGCATATTATTCTTGGTACTAATGAGGTTAGATGAGGCCTCACCTTTTTAGAATTTTAAAATGTTGGTCTAAGTTTCCATGCTACTATAAATTTAGCATGGGCCAATTTTGTACTTGTAACATTACCGTTAATTTTGTACTTGTAACATTACCGTTTGAAGATGTTATGTTTTAAAGAAGAAACTTAAATTTATCAAAAACATAAATGGGAATACTTGCACAAGAAAAATGTGGACCAACTAATTAAGGATACAAAGGAGAGATTAAAATTATTGGATTTGAAAAGTGAAGAACCAGTGTAAGAACAAAATAATTAAAAGATGTTTGAGTTTTGATTTTCAAGGAATGGAGACTTTACAAATATAGCCTATGGGTTGACATTCAATTGTCTGTTATTTTATACATATGGTTACAATTATTCGCATGTGTTAGGAGAGTTTTTTCAACTAGGGAGTATTAAACATTTTGGGATTTCCCTTTAAGAAACACATTTGTGAGAGACACACCACATATTCACCCAAAACCTTAAGGTGATAGGTGTATGAGTTCTTCAACTTATAAATGCTCAAGTCTTCACATTTCTAACCAATGTGAGACTATTACTCATACTATTCACACTTACTATACTCAACTCTTAAGATGTATCACCATGAGAACTACTAGATATAGTATGTATCATCTTTCAAGAATAAAGTATAGTCTAGATCAATCGGGAGAGATGTCTATAAAGGTATTTTTCGCATGATTGATAGAAAAATGTCTCTTATCTTCCCACATTATCTCTTTAAGAATCATAAATTATAGTATTCATTGGCAAAAGTGTTGGTGGAATTTGGTTCTTCTGAACAAAAAGATGTCAGACACAACATCTAGGACAAGTTAAATGTGTAACATATAGAATAAAAACAAAATACAAATAACACATGAATTGGTAATTCAATTTGATGTAAAATCACCTACATTTGTTGGACATTAACCCAAATAAAGAAAAATCACTCTTAATAGTCAAAAATATAAATTAGTTTTAGTTGAACCCTCTTGCTTCAATGCCTCTTTTCCTAATATTACTCGTAGATTTCTATTCAGGACTTCCCCTGAATATGAGACCTCTTACTTTCTCTCAAACAGTCTCCCAAGTGTTTGGACAGTTACAATATAGTATGAATGATGAAACCAATTACAACTCAAACAATTTTTATTCCCCTATGTAGGAATCACACTAGCGAATATAGTTTCACAAACAAAAAGAATCAACTAAAAATCTCCTATAGAGTAGATATTTCTCTCGAGTTCATAGTCTTAAAAAAGGAGATGAACTCCTTAAATAGAAAAAAAAGACCAATGATCGGTGCATCTTTATGCACATTCTCCTATATTTTTACTTTGGCATTTATTTACTTTATTTTTATTATTCTTATGTTTTAATATTTTATTTTATTTTTGGTTTAATTTGATTTTTGCACTTTATTTTTCAGCTTTAGCAGTCTGCGCGGAAACGATCATAACTGGAGTTCCGGGAATCCGTTTGAGGCGTTATGAAAATCGCCGGAAAGCTAAGAGAGAGAGCTATGACTTTCGTGTTGGAGTCGAAATCAGATTCGGAGCACATTTTCCCAGAATATTCGTTGAAGTTACAACATTAGGAATTTGTTTTAGTTTTGGATCATGTTTTGGGTCTGGATTATATTTTCGACCCAGTTGGGTTTTGAACCGGATCCATTATTTTTCTTTTTAGGGGAAACCTTGTTTTACGGTTAATTATATATTATTCACGAAAAAAATGGAAAGAGAGGTTTGAGAAGAACTCATGGAAAACTAATACCTCCGGGCAAATCCTGTTGTGTACGGTTTCAACACTTTGAGGTTATTATAATATCAATTTAAATCTGATTCCTTTCAATCCTTTTCTATGAAGTCATTTGCTTAATTTGATTGCAATTGTTTGCTTAATTCAATTGTTGTTTATAGGATAGAATTGGTTAAATTTGATTGTATGCATGTTCCTAAATTTAATTGCGTGTTATCGTTTGCTTAATTCGTTAATTCGTCATATTCTTAACCGTTTACTTAATTCGGTAAACAGGAACATAATTCATTTGATGTTGATAAGCGCTTGTTTGATTAATATCATAATCGAATAGGATTGGTACCGCTTAGGGATTGATGTTATAATAGCCGATGATAAGTCGGAACCCGAATCAGTAGGATTAGCCGTTTTAGCTTATTTTAATAATCACTTTTTTTATAGTCACTTATTTTAAGTATTTTTTCTCTTAATCAAAATTCAAACCCCTATAAACTGTTACTTTATTGGTCAATCACTACAAGAATCCTTGCGATACGACTCGAGTCATTGTCGCTAAACTACCGTTTTTCAAACTACTCGTTTTGATCCGCGCGCGACAGCAGATCAACCAACTCCAAAGCCTTGTAGGTTATGTCATGAATTCAGCTGATCCTCCAAAAAGTGCAAGAATCAATCTTAAATAAGTTGATTGAAAAGCTTGATTGATTAAATCTTGAACAAATAGAAATCTTCAAATTTAATCTTACCAAAACAGATTCTGATTAGAAACTTACATAATCTAAAATGCGCACAAATCAGTCAAATCTTTATTATGAAGATTGAGAACCTTGATTGATACAAATCTTGAATATATTTGATTCAAGTTAAATCTTTTCTTAATTCAAGAAGCACAAATACAATTCAAAACAATTCTAATTCTAATTGTATATTAAAGGAAACACTTCACGAAAAGCTTGATAATGATCTCAAAATTCTTGCTTGCAAAGCAACCTTAAACGAGACAAAATGTCTCGCATACCGTGGAACATTTTACTTGACATCTTTCAATGTAAAATAATTTTGAATCTTGAACAAATAAAATAAAATATTTACTTGATAAAATAATAAGTCAAACTTCTCAAGTAAAAGATTCATAATAAAATTTCTTGATTATATCAAATTCAATTTTGTTGAATTCGATTCACGTCAAATCTTCCTTTAAAACAAAAAGCATGTATTCAATCAAATCTTTGATCGAATATAAAAGGAGACAAATCTCATTTAAATAAATCAACTTCAATTCTTTTAAGTAAATCATATCCAATTACATCTTCATCATCCAGATAAAATCATTTCCAAATTGATTTAATTTATAATTATTCATTTGAACACAATTTTGGTAGACTTCTGTAAGAATTAAAACCGAAACAAATCTTAAATAAAATTTGAAGAGAAATAAAACCCAATCCATGCACCACACGCTCTAAGATGTCACACAACATGTTTAAGACATATTGCTCAACAAGTTGTCTTCAAACATTAACCAATCAAATCTTTCTTTCAAAGCAACTTTAATAAAATCTTAAACTAAACAAACCTGAACCAAATCTTATAATAACCTCTAGAATGAAACACAAGATTAAATGTGCCAACATCTTCTTAACAAACTTCGAGACAATTTACTTTCCATTTTACCCATAGAAATATGCTAATTCAAATGTAATTACAGTCGGCATCTTTGGCTCGAAGTGGCAGATTTCAATTCTAGAATTTTGTTAACAATTTAGTTGTGAATAGGAAGAGACATAAAACATTCCAAACCTTGATGTTAACCGTGTGAATATTGTAGGTTGAAAGGAATAATAAATTTTGTGTTTCACTACTTCATTAGTTAATTTAAATCGATTAGCATTGGCACACGGTGTTGATCGTCGGTTCATATCATCTCACATATGATACTTTGAAGTGGGTTGAGAAAAAATATGCTAACATTAGGGCTATTCATGCAAACCTAATTCTTTTCAAACTAATGTCAGGCCTCAAAGTTAACTTTCACAAAAGTTTACTGGTTGAGGTGAACATTTCGTACTTTTGGTTGGAAGATGCATCAAACAAAAATTTATCTAAGGGTGGTCAACTTGTTCAACTAAAAATTACATTCTCATCTTTACCACTTTACTCTCTTTCTTTCAAGCCCCCTTCAATTATTATTTATAAAATTACATTCTTGAGTAAATATTCTTCAAAAGTGTATGTTCTCTAAAAGTGTCAAAATGGGATGATAGATTTTTGTGCGTTTATGGAGACGATGGGATTGTGTGATGTTCCAGTTATCGCGGGGAAGTTCACTTGGTTTAGGTCGGACGGTTCAGCAATGAGCAGACATGATAGATTTCTTTTGTCAGATGGTTTAGTGCAACTTTGGAATGTTGCGAATCAAGCTATTGGTAACAGAGACTTATCGGCCCATTGCCCGATTTGGGTTAAAGGCAGCTTCGCCAATTGGAGGCTGAAGCCCTTCAAGTTTTTCAACTATTGACTGCGCCATGACGGTTTTCTGCCTTGCATTCGTAAGGCTTGGATTGAGCTGAAGATTTTGGGGTCACCAAGTTTTATTTTGAAAGAGAAATTGAAATGTTTGAAAGTTCGCTTAAAAATTTGGAACAAAGAAGTGTTTGGAATTCTTGACTTAGATGTGGATATAGCAGTGAAGTCTCTTAAGAAGTTGGATACTGTTGCGAGTTTGTCTGGTTTTTGTAACTCTTTGAGCACTGCAATGGAGGAAGCGATTTCTCTTGTTTGGCAAACCATGAACTACAGGGAGAGTATTCTTCGGCAAAAATCGAGGCACCATTGGTTTAGAGAAGGGGATGTCAATTCCAGGTTTTTCCATAAGTGTATGAAACAAAGGTTTAGGCATAATTGCATTTCGGTGCTGCACACTGCTACAAGCTGGAAGAAGAGTGCAGAGGAGATTAAGAAGGAAGTCCTTGACCATTTTCAGACTGTTTTTTCTGAACCAGTTCCTAGGAGGCCTTTTCTTTAGGGTTTGGATTTTAAAAGGTTATGTGAGGCGGATAGGATAATGCTCGAAGAACCCTATTGCGAAGATAAGGTTAAGGAGATAATTTGGGCGTCGGATGTTATTGTCAGCCCTTAGCCGGACGGTTTTGGTTTTGGTTTTTTCAAAGGCTGCTGGGAGATTTTTAAACAGTATGTCATGAGTTTCATCAAGCATTTCCATTTGAAGGCTTCCCTTCCCAAAGCTGTTACATCTTTGTTTCTGGCTTTGACTCCCAAGCATTCCGATCCGTAAAGCCTTAAGGACTACGGGCCTATTTGTTTGATAGGTAGTATTTATAAGATCCTATCCAAACTTCTTGCGGCGAGAATCAAGAAGGTGGTGAATGGCTTAGTTTCTGAGTGTCAATCTGCTTTTATTTCGCAAAGGCATATTCATGACAGCGTGTTGGTAATCAATGAAATTATAGACTATGCGAAGAGATTAAAAAAGAATTGCTTAGTGGTTAAGATTTATTTCAAACAAGCCTATGATTGTCTATCTTGGGATTATTTAAGGAAGGTTTTGAATGCTATGAACTTTGGTCCAAAATGATTGAAATGGATGGAGTTCTTAGTGTTCACAAGTTATTTGTCCATTTTGGTTATTGGCAGCCCCACTCTGGAGTTTCAAGTGAGTCGAGAATTGTGTTAGGGAGATCCTCTCTCACCCTTTCTTTCTATTTTGGAAACAGAAGTTCTCGCAGGTATGATGCGAAAAGCGGTGATGTCAGGGGATTACAAACATTTCTCTTTAAACGACGCTCTTCATTTTGATATGCTACACTTCGCGGATGATACCGTTATGTTTGTAAGAACAATATTTGTTCATGACATATTCTATTTTTCGTTTTGATGGTAACAATATTGAAATAAAAATTGTTTATTTGATGTGTGTTTTATTTATGCAGTTTCTACATCATTGTACATAAATAATCAGAATCTGAGCTGAAGGCCTCAACATTCAGACGAATTACTACACTTGGTAATTGTATATCAGCATCTAGTACCACTCAGAGTTGGTGATAAAGTTGTGGTTATCTGTACTGCAGAAAGAAAGTTGTATTGTCTTATCAGCTTGTCAGCTAGAGTGTACAAGATTGTAAGGCTCAAGAAAGGTTTATAAGCTCTAGCGATATCTGCTCTTAATGGCTCTATCAGTACAGAACCTCTTGAGGACTCAAAGGTTAAAGTGTTACACACTAGATTCAGAATCTACTGAGCATGCATCTTCAATGTTTCTTGTACTATGGAGTAAAAACAAAGACACTTGATTAAGTTACCTCTTCAATGGCTAGTTTATGCAAAGGCTACAAATATGACTGAAGATTCAAGTTTGAATCTAAACAAGGATTCTTCATATGAAGGAGTAGAGAGATCAAGCAATTATCAACTCTATTGTAATATTCAGATTTTCTGTTGTAGGTTGTAATTGTAAAAGCCTTAAGATTTCTTACCATTGAATACCTTAGAAATCTTACGAGATTTAGGTCTTTGTTATGCTGATTTCCCGTACCTCTGATGCCTATATCATGTACACCTTGTTCTCTATTCTACAGAGCCTTTAGTAGTTTAGATAAATTCTCTTGCTATGTGCTTGAGCAGAAGTCTTGTCTCATTGAGATTCAAGCAATAAGTTTTTAGCCAAGATACTTAAGCCACGTAAGTCTCATTGCTTAAGTGCTTGAGCTGTGAAAGTCTTATTTAGCTAGTCTGATTGAGCAAGGGAAAGTCTCCATCTAAGGGGTGTGAGAAGGAAGTCTCAAGTGCTTCTTGAGCAAGGAAGTCTCAATTTGGATGGCCAAAAGAGCAGGTAGCTCGATCAGAGGGTGTGAGTAAGAAGTCTTAGACATGTGCTCTAAGCAAGGGTAAGTCTCAACCAAAAGACCTTTGGAGCAGGTGGCTCGGTCAGAAGGTGTGAGCAAGGAAAGTCTTAGACATGTGCTCTAAGCAAGAAAGTCTTAGACACTTGGTCTAAGCAAGTGTAAAAGACTTATGCAGAAGCATAAGCATTTGTAATCATGAAGTGGTTATAATGAAAACCTCTTGTGAGGCAGGGGGACTGGAGTACTATTAGTTAACGGAGGAACCATGACAAATCTTTTGTGTCTTCTGCTGTTATTTATTTACTTCTGTTATATCTGCTCCAATGAATTAAAAAAGAATCTGAACACCAGTTCTGATTTTGAAACTCTGATCAGAAGTTAAATTAAAGAAAACGCAAAACACAATTCAACCCCCCATCTTGTGTACTTTTCACACCTTCAATTAGTATCAGAGCATGGTCTGTGTTTAATACTTAACAGTGCGACAGCTAATGATTCAATAAGAAAAGTATATTTCTTCTTCAAGAAGAAATCAAGTTCCACATGAAAAATGTCATACGGATTTTCCTACCATATTCAATAGATGATTCCACTAAACTTAAATAATGGAAAAGCTAAACATATTTTTAACTCATTGGTCTTGATTAAGGGTTGCTAATGGTCTATAAAATATCCTTGAAAGAGGTATTACTATAGAAATTGATGGTGTAAACATGATCTTCTTGAAAAATCTCTTTCACCAAATCAGAAGATGCATATTGAATATCTTCAGAGGTAGTTGCATTCTAGTAGATGCTCTATCTCACTTCTGAGTATATCAATATCATTGATGTGTCTAATGCTTGAAAATTCTTTGAATTCTTGTGCTTGGATTTGTGGGGATCAGTTTTTGAAGCTTGAACAATTACACGTCATCTATTATTTTCAAGCAAATTCTGAGAAGATTGCTCTAAGACTTAAATATAATATCACAGTTATTCAGGATGTTTACATCTTGAATCTGCTGTGTTCTGAAGGTTTGTCTTGCAGTCTTCAAAGGAAAGAAATGAAGTTAGATGATGAAAAACTATTCAACAGATAACCTTCTCAATTTAGCTCAAGTTCTTTACAATGACTAATGATAAGAAACTTAGGTTTATTGTCAGAAGAACTTCCATACTAGATGAGTGGATTGTGATATCTGTTGATAGAAGAGCAACTTCAGAAGCTTCTAAAATACTTATATTTCAACTGATTTCCAAAATCAGAAAGCAAGAAGAAACATTACCAGAACCTAATATCAGATGCTCTTCAACGTCTAATCTTTTGAAGCTGGTATTAGTGCAGGATGTAGATGAAAAGAAGCATACGCGTTCTGAAATAAAAATCAAGTATTGAAAAGTAAGAGATGGTGTAAAACCTATCTTGCTTCAAAATATTTGATAATACATAGACTGTTCTTTAAGGTGATATCTTAAGAGACTCCATTGCTTCTTGATTGAGGATCATCATGGAAGTTGTTTTAAAAGACATTTCTATGAGAAGTCTTCAGTTTCTCCTTGAGTTCTGTCAGCCGTAATAAGATAATATTTTGATTTGCTTTGTGTCAATTTCTGATAGCTAACACCATTTGGTTTTGAGCTTGTCAATAATTTCAAAGTCAAAATATTTAATCCTAGACAATGAGATTAGTGACTCTACTTAGAACAAGATTTTGTTCTTATCATATCTCATCCTGGACTCATACTCTGGAGTGATTTATGATTTTTCTATTACATTGAGACATAAGGTAAAGAAGAGTTTGCATGTACATACATGTATAGTCTTATAGAAATATGAGTATCAGAGGTCTCAAATCTTTGTAGATCCATCTAATACATAAAAGGTCTCAAATCTTCTTCCTGATGCTGTTGTTTAGAATCAGATTCGAAATTCGAACTTACTTCCTAATGACAAGGATTTAGACCAAATGGACCCTATTAAAAAATATTTGCTTCTACTTCTTGATTCAGATTTGAAGATTAATCTTCCTCAAGTTATGTTTGACCATCTGAAGAGGTCTTTTTCTTGTTTTCAAAATGGAAAGACCTTCTTCATTCCTTATGGACAAGTTATTTCTGAAATACTTGTTCAGCAGGGGGTTAACATAATTTTTGAGGTCAGTTCTTCTAAGATTTAGAGAGACAAGTTTGAAGTTATCTATGAAAGATTCTGATGTTAGATTTATGCATAGTTATGCTTTATATTTTGTTGAAATCTCTATATTAAGCTTCTTATTAATAAATTCAGTGTTTGTTCATGCTTGTGTTTAGTTTTAAACTATTGAATATTAATTTTGTGTTGTTCAAAAGAATTCTCTAAGTAATAGGAGAAAGAGCTAAATGTATGCAACTTATTTCATTATAAAAAGGAAGCTTTACTCAACTCACTCTCACTTTGTATTCACACACCTATGATTGGACCCAACTAATTAATCTAGCAATTCTATATTATTCCACCAAATAAAATAAATCACATATTTTAATTAAATTAATTAAATCAATTAAATTAGTTAACTCACATTAATTAAATAAATCAATTAATTTATATAAATCCAATCATTCATATAAATCAAACAATTCATATAAATTCAGTAAATCAAATAGTTTAAATAAATCACATAAATCAATTAATTCATAAAATCGCTCAATTAATTAATATAAATAAATAATTACCAAAATTGGAGTGTTACCGAGGACGTTCAAACTCATGGATCTCACCCCTCTCGCCGATATCGTAGATGAGATCCAATATCGCGTACCTTACAATGACAAACGAAAGGTTGTGAAGTTTGAGTATCGTTAACCTTCAGTTGACAACAAATAGAACGTTGTTTACAGCAAGTTTAAGCTCAAGAATCAATACGATGTTAGGGCAATGTGGCAAACGTATTTCGGTTTCGAAGAGAAAATTCTGCTCGAGTTGGATGCAACGGTCTGAAGAACGGTAGATGACATCTTAGAGATGTGCAAGCGTCTACCGGACTATTGAAATTTAGTATTTAAATTTCAGTCAAAATCATCAATGTAACGTCGATTCTATTTTATAAATATTGATTTTATCGTTGCAATGTTGATTTTTTGGTTCAATGATTCTGGGTTTCTTCTATATATACGCATACGAAAATATTTCATAGACGCATCTACGTAATTAATTAAAAAAAACTGAAAAAATGTGTGTCTGAAAATATATTTTTAAAAATAAGAGGCATTTTTATCAGCACACATGGTGCTTAAAAAATTCAAAAAGTGGAATAAGAAATTCTCAAAATAATAAAAATAGTAGTTTTGTCATAATTGAAACCTGTCGGGTACCAAGATCAGCTTGTGGATCCTAGATAATTTCCTCTAATATTGCACTGTAGCCCATTAGGAAAAAAAAAAGGCCCAAACAACATATGAGTGCAATGAAGTACTCACAACAAAATAATGAAACATGAGTATATTTGAATTGATTTATTTAAAAATATTCATATGAAATTTTGTGAGTCTTTGAAAAAAAAATTATGAAAATAACTTATAAATTTTTTTATAATTTTTTAAAATATATATATTTTTATGAGTTATTCAAGTAGCTTATAAATATATCTTAAAACATATATTAAAACAATTTACCTTCGACATTCGACCCTCTTGCGCTAATCAAATCCACCAGCTTCAAATCGAGTTTCTGACTCTCTCTAACCTCATTAAAGAACTCATTATTAATCTTCAGCATACCCAACATCACACTCTCAGGAGTCAGTTCATAAACCATGCTCAAGTCTCTAAACTGTTCAATTAAATCCAACTCCTTAATCATTAATGTCGACATGTGAACCGTCTTCCGACTTAAAGCATGTCCCATGACATTAGCTTTACTGGGATGGTAACTCAAGCTAAAATCATAGTCCTTCAAGAACTCCAACCATCTTCTCTGTCTCATATTCAATTCTTTCTGGTCAAATAAATATTTTAGACTTTTATGGTCACTGAACACTTCAAACCTCGATTCGTACAAGTGATGTCTCCAAATTTTCAACACAAAAACCACTGTAGCCAACTCAAGATCATGAGCAGGATAATTCTGTTCATGTAATCTCAATTGTCGTGAGGCATAAGCCACGACCCTACCATCCTACATCAATACTCCGCCTAAACCCATTTTAGACGCATCACAATACACCACGAAAGGTTCATCTGGATTTGGTAGAATCGATACTGGTGCTGTAGTCAACCTCTTCTTTAATTCCCGGAAACTCTCTTCACACAAGATGTCTAACACAAAGGTATGACCTTTCATAGTCAACTGATTCAGAGGAAGGGCTAAATAGAAAACCCCTCGATAAACTTGTGGTAATAACCTGCTAAACCCAAGAAACTCCTAATCTTCGTCACTGATTTCGAAGGTTCCCATTGAAGTACAAGACTTACTTTTGATGGATCCACTGCTATGCCATCACTAGAAATAACATGTCCCAGAAAACTTACTTCGTGCATCCAGAACTCACATTTTGAAAGTTTCGCAAACAACTTTTTCTCTTTCAACACTTGAAACGATGCAAACATTACAAACATCAAGGCTTCATATTATAGAAGTTCATCCACTTGCTTAGCAGATAACAACATCAGCTCTCTGCTATCACCAAACCCAGATCCACACTCTGGAGGCAAGTCAAAAATATCTTCAGGAAAAACATCAGGAATTACACACCACTGACATATCTTTAGCAGTCACCTTGCTCTCTACTCCCTGAGGCATAGCCCTGCGTATGCTACACGTAAAGTCTCATATGTCAGGCCTCATACGCGTATTGCCACATACCGTACGCGTATGACCAGAGGCTATTCTTCTTTAGAATCCTCCTAAGAACAACCTGTACGCGTAATGGCTAGCCCATATAGGTACTTCCCAATTCCCATACGCGTCCCATATGCGTTTCAGCAGAGGGCCATGCTGGCCATGGGGACGGGGTGCATATGCTACGCTTAATTTCCTGGGTGTGTCCCCTAGACGCGTATTGCCCCCTGGCACACGCGTATGACCAGTATGTTGCAGAAAAACCAGTTTTTTTGCATTAGTGCAATTTTGCCCCTATTGGAGCACTTCCAAGCTCCCGTTTTAGACCCAAAACAACATCTATACCAGTTTATCATTTAAGGGTTCATTCTACTTCATTAGCGTATCATTTTATCCAAAATTTCTACAATTTGAAACCAATTTTGTTAACCCTAAAACCCCATATTTTCATATATGTTCCAATGATAAAACATAGCAACCACAGTACTGAATTCACACGAATTTTGTATCCAATATCAACATAAAACATAAATTCACATCATAACAGTACACAAATTCTTATTTACAATAATCATCACACAAGCATGCAATCAATCAAGAAGAAAAAGAAGAAAAATGCACAGAAATCCTAAGAGGGGAAGGGACCCTCACTACCCTCTCATGTTCAGACCACCATTAAAGAACCCATTCTCCCCCTTACCTTAATTTCAAGTTTTCTCTCTCTTCAACAATGGTGGAACTCTTGATTACTTTTGCCCTAACTCTGCTCCCTTCTTCTTTATCTTTTCACATAACATTCTTTTTCCCCGCTTTTCTCTAATTATGTTTTAATTCCTTAATTTTAGTAATAATAATAATAATAATGGTCATAATAATAACAATCCTAATAATAATAATATTAATAATAATACTAATAATAATAATGATAATAATAATAATAAAATTAATAATAACAATACTAAGGAAATATCTCATTATTTACATTATTATCATTACAAGATTATCTTAGCATTTAATTTCGGTTAATTCATTCTACTAAGCTCTCACACCCATCCTTACACACACATCCTTAACCAAACCAATGCCCAAATAATCATACAAAATAAATCACGAAACGACTAAATAATTAAATGGGGTGTTACACAAATGGGCCTAAGGCCAATCAAACTAAAAAAGAGCAAATATATAAAATGAAATAAAAAATACAAAGACGAAAGAGGTTCAACCAATAGACAGGTGTTTGACTGGTAAAGCAGTCCTGAGCCCAAAGGGGGTCCTGTGTAAGATCCCTCCCTGATTTGTCCCATGCTAGTGGTGAAGGCATGAGTTTTGAGAGTGTGGTCCTCTTAAGATCTCATGTTTGAATCTTCCTAGGTGCAATCAATCCTCGTGTTTGGCCAATCCACACATAGCTTTTCTCTGGCTTTAAACGGATCATCCGCTAGTGGACGACGGGATTGATCATCTTGGATTAGTCGGTCACAAGGTTAGATACCAAGATTTAAAAAAAAAAGGCAATGAGAGAACATAATATATTTTTTTCAAAATCATTTTTCAATCATTCACATACTTGTCCCTCACTATTCCATATTTCTTCCTTTTTATCAAACACTTCACACATTCTCTATCTATCTATCTATCTATCTATCTTTCTATATATCTCATGATTCTTTCATCCACCATAAAAACAAACATGAAACATACAAATTAACCCCAATTGCAAAAAAACAAAAATAAACTCAAACAACACAAACAAATAGAAAATCATGAAATCAAAGAGGGAATATGAGTTACTGATGGCGCAATGACAAGAGGTTTTGCCAGAGTTTGTGCGGGATTGCCGACACGGAGCAGAAGGGTGTGCGAATGGTGGAGCAGGATCAGTCAGGGACGACTGGCGATGGAGAGGCAGAGCAAGTCATGTGTTAGTGCGATTCACGTGGTGTGGTGGTGCGGTCGTTGCTGGGATGTTCGGCGACAAAGAGAGCAACCGTGTAGTTGCTGACGGCGAAATTGAGCAGTAATTTTGACTCTTTCTCCCCTTTTATTATTCCTTTGTTATATTGTTCTTGTTTTGTATTTTTTTTATGGTGAAAGGGTTATATATATTGGCTATTGTTGTTGTGATTATGCTTGTTAATACTTTGTGATGTTAGTTATGGATTTTGAAGGGAAGATAGTGATGGTTGGAGATTTAATGGAGATGAATGGTTTTGATGATGATGTTGGTGATAAGAGCGATGGTGACTATGAAGGTGGTTGTTGTTGAAGAATTGAAGTGAAGGATAGAGGATGGTGGTGTTGAGTGTTTGCCTTTTTTAAATCAAAATCAGTCAACACGTGAGAGAGAGAGAGAGGAAGTTATTTTGTGGGGCTTTTTTTTATGATTTTCTTTTTCTTTGTGTCTAATCCCTTCATTTATTTATATTAAAAACTACGTCAAATAAAAAAGAAAAAACAAAAATAGAAAAAAAATCACAATGTTGTTTGAAAACATCACACAAATATCTCATGATTATTTTCTTAATCATTAAGACAAAAATAAAAATTCAAATCAATTTAACTTTTTTTTTTGTATTTTTTAGATTTTAAGAAGTAAAAGAAATAAAATGCAAAAAAATAAAAGTCAAACTATTTTATAAAAGAATTTTAAAATAAACAAAATGAAAAAAATAAAAATAAAACTATTTCAAATTTTAAAAATGCAAGAAATGAAATAAAAATCAAACTATATGATTTATTTTTATGAAGTAAAAGATATTAATGAAATTAAACCAAATAAAAAAATTAAAATCAAACTATTTTAATTTTTAATTTTTAAAAATTAAAAGCACATATAAAATTGGAGTACGACAATATTCGTATGCATACATTGATTATGAGGAGACATTTGTGCCTACAAAAATATAAATGTTGTTAAAATATTATCATTCCTTGTTACTCACTTCGGTTGAGAGCATTTAATGTGATTTTAGTTAAACGGTTCGTCAATGAGTCCTTAGATAAGTTTTTGGTATGACAAGTGTTCGAACTGCAGTAAAGCGACAACAAGCAAAAATTTAGATTTTGGAAGGATTTCCTCCGAGATTTATATCGTCTCTACAGGGATCGATGCAAAGGAAAGAACGTCGTTCAATGCTCTCTATATTTCTAAGCTTATGGTTACAAAATGGTTGAAAGATTAAAGATACAATAGATAAAGGCAGAAAATATAAAGACGCAAAAATATAAAGTAAATACTTAAAATATAAATAGAGTCTTGTTGAGATTGGATCTCATCAATTGATAACACATGCATTATTTTAACCAATTAAACACAAATTAATCATTCGTCTGATATCCTCACGTATCGCCCACAACAGAAGTTATGTCTAACGCAACATTGAGAAAACAACTGTATTGTCTCATTAATGATGTCTCACGCAACTCAACAACACAGAGCATTAATAACTGATACTTAAAAAAATGTTAAGCCTAAATCTATGTCTAGAGTCTAGAACCTAACAAATAATCATTCTAGATCCAGATCTGAAGAGTATATTCCTATAATGGTTCAAATCAAAGATAAACAGGTAAACAAAGATGACATCCATATCAACTTCATTATTGATTCATATAAAACACCATGATCATAATACGTACATACGCTTAACCCTTTTTACATGCATTCAACTAGTTTGCCAAATGTAAGTGAAAATAGTTCTTCATTTCTATTATCACGCATCCTCATAATAGTGTATTGATCCTACTCATGCTACTAATCAACACCATAAAATCAAAGATACTAGTGAATATCTATTTACAAGACTATGTCAAAAGTTTTCTTATTGATAGATGAATATATAAGATCTAAGGTTTGAAAAGGTTTTGTCAAGACCCACAAATAAGAAATCAAAGACAATATTAATATTGAATCAAAACTAGTTCACAATACATACACTAGATGAAATGCATAAGGTATTAAAAGATTACATCCAAACCTAATAAGAGATGGAAGCTCTTCCTTTCTCCCTCTTAGGGTTTGTGTTTCTCTCTCTAGAATATGCTTGGAATGAAAAGAGAAAAAGTTCTATTCTAAAAATTACAAGTTATAAATGTTATACCAAAGTTATATTTCTAAAAAGTGAGAAAAGTACATATATAATAAAACAAAAATATGTCCTGTTCACCTAGCGAATACCTTCTTCGCCCAGCAAGGTCCATGTTTAGGCACTTGAAGTGTCTCTGAACATTTAAACCACCCCTGAAAAATATCTGAGTTTGCAGTGCGAGCACTTCTTCGCACATCGAATTGCTTCACTACAACTTCGCCCAATGATCTTTGGACCCTTTTCCTATTGCCTCTAATCTGAGATGTTTATTGGGGCTTCGCCAGGATCGAGCACAACGAGCATTTGCTTTTCACCTCACTGGTGTTCCCACAATGAACATGCTGATTCTTCTTCATTTCTTTGGCTTCCTTGTCCAATCATTTGTGTCTTAATCTTTGATTTTTTATGCCTATATCCTGCACAATAACACACACATCAAAAAATTCAAAGGTATTTGCAATATGTTTGAAGAATCACACAAGAACAAGAAAAAATTCATTAAAACATGAGAATTGAGTTGAGAAATACCGAGAAAGATGATTTAATTTAAGTCAAATTTGCACTTAACAACAAGGTGGTTCGTCAACGAGTCTCCCACATGGATTTTTGGTGTCACAAGGTTGGTACAATATATGGTCAAGTAGTAGTTTCTCATTTTTATCAAGTACGCTAGAATCGTTGGCATATTATTCTTGGTACTAATGAGGTTAGATGAGGCCTCACCTTTTTAGAATTTTAAAATGTTGGTCTAAGTTTCCATGCTACTATAAATTTAGCATGGGCCAATTTTGTACTTGTAACATTACCGTTAATTTTGTACTTGTAACATTACCGTTTGAAGATGTTATGTTTTAAAGAAGAAACTTAAATTTATCAAAAACATAAATGGGAATACTTGCACAAGAAAAATGTGGACCAACTAATTAAGGATACAAAGGAGAGATTAAAATTATTGGATTTGAAAAGTGAAGAACCAGTGTAAGAACAAAATAATTAAAAGATGTTTGAGTTTTGATTTTCAAGGAATGGAGACTTTACAAATATAGCCTATGGGTTGACATTCAATTGTCTGTTATTTTATACATATGGTTACAATTATTCGCATGTGTTAGGAGAGTTTTTTCAACTAGGGAGTATTAAACATTTTGGGATTTCCCTTTAAGAAACACATTTGTGAGAGACACACCACATATTCACCCAAAACCTTAAGGTGATAGGTGTATGAGTTCTTCAACTTATAAATGCTCAAGTCTTCACATTTCTAACCAATGTGAGACTATTACTCATACTATTCACACTTACTATACTCAACTCTTAAGATGTATCACCATGAGAACTACTAGATATAGTATGTATCATCTTTCAAGAATAAAGTATAGTCTAGATCAATCGGGAGAGATGTCTATAAAGGTATTTTTCGCATGATTGATAGAAAAATGTCTCTTATCTTCCCACATTATCTCTTTAAGAATCATAAATTATAGTATTCATTGGCAAAAGTGTTGGTGGAATTTGGTTCTTCTGAACAAAAAGATGTCAGACACAACATCTAGGACAAGTTAAATGTGTAACATATAGAATAAAAACAAAATACAAATAACACATGAATTGGTAATTCAATTTGATGTAAAATCACCTACATTTGTTGGACATTAACCCAAATAAAGAAAAATCACTCTTAATAGTCAAAAATATAAATTAGTTTTAGTTGAACCCTCTTGCTTCAATGCCTCTTTTCCTAATATTACTCGTAGATTTCTATTCAGGACTTCCCCTGAATATGAGACCTCTTACTTTCTCTCAAACAGTCTCCCAAGTGTTTGGACAGTTACAATATAGTATGAATGATGAAACCAATTACAACTCAAACAATTTTTATTCCCCTATGTAGGAATCACACTAGCGAATATAGTTTCACAAACAAAAAGAATCAACTAAAAATCTCCTATAGAGTAGATATTTCTCTCGAGTTCATAGTCTTAAAAAAGGAGATGAACTCCTTAAATAGAAAAAAAAGACCAATGATCGGTGCATCTTTATGCACATTCTCCTATATTTTTACTTTGGCATTTATTTACTTTATTTTTATTATTCTTATGTTTTAATATTTTATTTTATTTTTGGTTTAATTTGATTTTTGCACTTTATTTTTCAGCTTTAGCAGTCTGCGCGGAAACGATCATAACTGGAGTTCCGGGAATCCGTTTGAGGCGTTATGAAAATCGCCGGAAAGCTAAGAGAGAGAGCTATGACTTTCGTGTTGGAGTCGAAATCAGATTCGGAGCACATTTTCCCAGAATATTCGTTGAAGTTACAACATTAGGAATTTGTTTTAGTTTTGGATCATGTTTTGGGTCTGGATTATATTTTCGACCCAGTTGGGTTTTGAACCGGATCCATTATTTTTCTTTTTAGGGGAAACCTTGTTTTACGGTTAATTATATATTATTCACGAAAAAAATGGAAAGAGAGGTTTGAGAAGAACTCATGGAAAACTAATACCTCCGGGCAAATCCTGTTGTGTACGGTTTCAACACTTTGAGGTTATTATAATATCAATTTAAATCTGATTCCTTTCAATCCTTTTCTATGAAGTCATTTGCTTAATTTGATTGCAATTGTTTGCTTAATTCAATTGTTGTTTATAGGATAGAATTGGTTAAATTTGATTGTATGCATGTTCCTAAATTTAATTGCGTGTTATCGTTTGCTTAATTCGTTAATTCGTCATATTCTTAACCGTTTACTTAATTCGGTAAACAGGAACATAATTCATTTGATGTTGATAAGCGCTTGTTTGATTAATATCATAATCGAATAGGATTGGTACCGCTTAGGGATTGATGTTATAATAGCCGATGATAAGTCGGAACCCGAATCAGTAGGATTAGCCGTTTTAGCTTATTTTAATAATCACTTTTTTTATAGTCACTTATTTTAAGTATTTTTTCTCTTAATCAAAATTCAAACCCCTATAAACTGTTACTTTATTGGTCAATCACTACAAGAATCCTTGCGATACGACTCGAGTCATTGTCGCTAAACTACCGTTTTTCAAACTACTCGTTTTGATCCGCGCGCGACAGCAGATCAACCAACTCCAAAGCCTTGTAGGTTATGTCATGAATTCAGCTGATCCTCCAAAAAGTGCAAGAATCAATCTTAAATAAGTTGATTGAAAAGCTTGATTGATTAAATCTTGAACAAATAGAAATCTTCAAATTTAATCTTACCAAAACAGATTCTGATTAGAAACTTACATAATCTAAAATGCGCACAAATCAGTCAAATCTTTATTATGAAGATTGAGAACCTTGATTGATACAAATCTTGAATATATTTGATTCAAGTTAAATCTTTTCTTAATTCAAGAAGCACAAATACAATTCAAAACAATTCTAATTCTAATTGTATATTAAAGGAAACACTTCACGAAAAGCTTGATAATGATCTCAAAATTCTTGCTTGCAAAGCAACCTTAAACGAGACAAAATGTCTCGCATACCGTGGAACATTTTACTTGACATCTTTCAATGTAAAATAATTTTGAATCTTGAACAAATAAAATAAAATATTTACTTGATAAAATAATAAGTCAAACTTCTCAAGTAAAAGATTCATAATAAAATTTCTTGATTATATCAAATTCAATTTTGTTGAATTCGATTCACGTCAAATCTTCCTTTAAAACAAAAAGCATGTATTCAATCAAATCTTTGATCGAATATAAAAGGAGACAAATCTCATTTAAATAAATCAACTTCAATTCTTTTAAGTAAATCATATCCAATTACATCTTCATCATCCAGATAAAATCATTTCCAAATTGATTTAATTTATAATTATTCATTTGAACACAATTTTGGTAGACTTCTGTAAGAATTAAAACCGAAACAAATCTTAAATAAAATTTGAAGAGAAATAAAACCCAATCCATGCACCACACGCTCTAAGATGTCACACAACATGTTTAAGACATATTGCTCAACAAGTTGTCTTCAAACATTAACCAATCAAATCTTTCTTTCAAAGCAACTTTAATAAAATCTTAAACTAAACAAACCTGAACCAAATCTTATAATAACCTCTAGAATGAAACACAAGATTAAATGTGCCAACATCTTCTTAACAAACTTCGAGACAATTTACTTTCCATTTTACCCATAGAAATATGCTAATTCAAATGTAATTACAGTCGGCATCTTTGGCTCGAAGTGGCAGATTTCAATTCTAGAATTTTGTTAACAATTTAGTTGTGAATAGGAAGAGACATAAAACATTCCAAACCTTGATGTTAACCGTGTGAATATTGTAGGTTGAAAGGAATAATAAATTTTGTGTTTCACTACTTCATTAGTTAATTTAAATCGATTAGCATTGGCACACGGTGTTGATCGTCGGTTCATATCATCTGACATATGATACTTTGAAGTGGGTTGAGAAAAAATATGCTAACATTAGGGCTATTCATGCAAACCTAATTCTTTTCAAACTAATGTCAGGCCTCAAAGTTAACTTTCACAAAAGTTTACTAGTTGAGGTGAACATTTCGTACTTTTGGTTGGAAGATGCATCGAACAAAAATTTATCTAAGGGTGGTCAACTAAAAATTACATTCTCATCTTTACCACTTTACTCTCTTTCTTTCAAGCCCGCTTCAATTATTATTTATAAAATTACATTCTTGATTAAATATTCTTCAAAAGTGTCTGTTCTCTAAAAGTGTCAAAATGGGCCTTCAATTAGTGGTTTGCAGTCCTCAACCAATCACCAATTGCTCTGAATTCTAATAAGGCTCGAGCTGTTCAGGATTCTTTGGAGGAACTTTTAATAGACAAAAGTAATTTTAAGTCTTTGTATTTCTCGGGTAAATCTGCCGCTAATTCAAAGCATTATGTTGAAGAAGACTCTCAGTTTTTAGGAGGCTCTGTGTTGTGTTGTAATTCCACGACAGATTCTGATGTTGTGCCTTTATGGAGACGATGGATTTGTGTATGTTCCGGTTATCGTGGGGAAGTTCACTTGGTTTAGGTCGGACGGTTCAGCAATGAGCAGACATGATAGATTTCTTTTGTCAGATGGTTTAGTGCAACTTTGGAATGTTGCGAATCAAGCTATTGGTAACAGAGACTTATCGGCCCATTGCCCGATTTGGGTTAAAGGCAGCTTCGCCAATTGGAGGCTGAAGCCCTTCAAGTTTTTCAACTATTGACTGCGCCATGACGGTTTTCTGCCTTGCATTCGTAAGGCTTGGATTGAGCTGAAGATTTTGGGGTCACCAAGTTTTATTTTGAAAGAGAAATTGAAATGTTTGAAAGTTCGCTTAAAAATTTGGAACAAAGAAGTGTTTGGAATTCTTGACTTAGATGTGGATATAGCAGTGAAGTCTCTTAAGAAGTTGGATACTGTTGCGAGTTTGTCTGGTTTTTGTAACTCTTTGAGCACTGCAATGGAGGAAGCGATTTCTCTTGTTTGGCAAACCATGAACTACAGGGAGAGTATTCTTCGGCAAAAATCGAGGCACCATTGGTTTAGAGAAGGGGATGTCAATTCCAGGTTTTTCCATAAGTGTATGAAACAAAGGTTTAGGCATAATTGCATTTCGGTGCTACACACTGCTACAAGCTGGAAGAAGAGTGCAGAGGAGATTAAGAAGGAAGTCCTTGACCATTTTCAGACTGTTTTTTCTGAACCAGTTCCTAGGAGGCCTTTTCTTTAGGGTTTGGATTTTAAAAGGTTATGTGAGGCGGATAGGATAATGCTCGAAGAACCCTATTGCGAAGATAAGGTTAAGGAGATAATTTGGGCGTCGGATGTTATTGTCAGCCCTTAGCCGGACGGTTTTGGTTTTGGTTTTTTCAAAGGCTGCTGGGAGATTTTTAAACAGTATGTCATGAGTTTCATCAAGCATTTCCATTTGAAGGCTTCCCTTCCCAAAGCTGTTACATCTTTGTTTCTGGCTTTGACTCCCAAGCATTCCGATCCGTAAAGCCTTAAGGACTACGGGCCTATTTGTTTGATAGGTAGTATTTATAAGATCCTATCCAAACTTCTTGCGGCGAGAATCAAGAAGGTGGTGAATGGCTTAGTTTCTGAGTGTCAATCTGCTTTTATTTCGCAAAGGCATATTCATGACAGCGTGTTGGTAATCAATGAAATTATAGACTATGCGAAGAGATTAAAAAAGAATTGCTTAGTGGTTAAGATTTATTTCAAACAAGCCTATGATTGTCTATCTTGGGATTATTTAAGGAAGGTTTTGAATGCTATGAACTTTGGTCCAAAATGATTGAAATGGATGGAGTTCTTAGTGTTCACAAGTTATTTGTCCATTTTGGTTATTGGCAGCCCCACTCTGGAGTTTCAAGTGAGTCGAGAATTGTGTTAGGGAGATCCTCTCTCACCCTTTCTTTCTATTTTGGAAACAGAAGTTCTCGCAGGTATGATGCGAAAAGCGGTGATGTCAGGGGATTACAAACGTTTCTCTTTAAACGACGCTCTTCATTTTGATATGCTACACTTCGCGGATGATACCGTTATGTTTGTAAGAACAATATTTGTTCATGACATATTCTATTTTTCGTTTTGATGATAACAATATTGAAATAAAAATTGTTTATTTGATGTTTGTTTTATTTATGCAGTTTCTACGTCATTGTACATAAATAATCAGAATCTGAGCTGAAGGCCTCAACATTCAGACGAGTTACTACACTTGGTAATTGTATATCAGCATCTAGTACCACTCAGAGTTGGTGATAAAGTTGTGGTTGTCTGTACTGCAGAAAGAAAGTTGTATTGTCTTATCAGCTTGTCAGCTAGAGTGTACAAGATTGCAAGGCTCAAGAAAGGTTTATAAGTTCTAGCGATATCTGCTCTTAATGGCTCTATCAGTACAGAACCTCTTGAGGACTCAAAGGTTAAAGTGTTACACACTAGATTCAGAATCTACTGAGCATGCATCTTCAATGTTTCTTGTACTATGGAGTAAAAACAAAGACACTTGATTAAGTTACCTCTTCAATGGCTAGTTTATGCAAAGGCTACAAATATGACTGAAGATTCAAGTTTGAATCTAAACAAGGATTCTTCATATGAAGGAGTAGAGAGATCAAGCAATTATCAACTCTATTGTAATATTCAGATTTTTTGTTGTAGGTTGTAATTGTAAAAGCCTTAAGATTTCTTACCATTGAATATCTTAGAAATCTTACGAGATTTAGGTCTTTGTTATGGTGATTTCCCGTACCTCTGATGCCTATATCATGTACACCTTGTTCTCTATTCTACAGAGCCTTTAGTAGTTTAGATAAATTCTCTTGCTATGTGCTTGAGCAGAAGTCTTGTCTCATTGAGATTCAAGCAATAAGTTTTTAGCCAAGATACTTAAGCCACGTAAGTGTCATTGCTTAAGTGCTTGAGCTGTGAAAGTCTTATTTAGCTAGTCTGATTGAGCAAGGGAAAGTCTCCATCTAAGGGGTGTGAGAAGGAAGTCTCAAGTGCTTCTTGAGCAAGGAAGTCTCAATTTGGATGGCCAAAAGAGCATGTAGCTCGATCAGAGGGTGTGAGTAAGAAGTCTTAGACATGTGCTCTAAGCAAGGGTAAGTCTCAACCAAAAGACCTTTGGAGCAGGTGGCTCGGTCAGAAGGTGTGAGCAAGGAAAGTCTTAGACATGTGCTCTAAGCAAGAAAGTCTTAGACACTTGGTCTAAGCAAGTGTAAAAGACTTATGCAGAAGCATAAGCATTTGTAATCATGAAGTGGTTATAATGAAAACCTCTTGTGAGGCAGGGGGACTGGAGTACTATTAGTTAAGGGAGGAACCATGACAAATCTTTTGTGTATTCTGCTGTTATTTATTTACTTCTGTTATATCTGCTCCAATGAATTAAAAAAGAATCTGAACACCAGTTCTGATTCTGAAACTCTGATCAGAAGTTAAATTAAAGAAAACGCAAAACACAATTCAACCCCCCATCTTGTGTACTTTTCACACCTTCAATTAGTATCAGAGCATGGTCTGTGTTTAATACTTAACAGTGCGACAGATAATGATTCAATAAGAAAAGTATATTTCTTCTTCAAGAAGAAATCAAGTTCCACATGAAAAATGTCATACGGATTTTCCTACCATATTCAATAGATGATTCCACTAAACTTAAATAATGGAAAAGCTAAACATATTTTTAACTCATTGGTCTTGATTAAGGGTTGCTAATGGTCTATAAAATATCCTTGAAAGAGGTATTACTATAGAAATTGATGGTGTAAACATGATCTTCTTGAAAAATCTCTTTCACCAGATCAGAAGATGCATATTGAATATCTTCAGAGGTAGTTGCATTCTGGTAGATGCTCTATCTCACTTCTGAGTATATCAATATCATTGATGTGTCTAATGCTTGAAAATTCTTTGAATTCTTGTGCTTGGATTTGTGGGGATCAGTTTTTGAAGCTTGAACAATTACACGTCATTTATTCTTTTCAAGCAAATTCTGAGAAGATTGCTCTAAGACTTAAATATAATATCACAGTTATTCAGGATGTTTACATCTTGAATCTGCTGTGTTCTGAAGGTTTGTCTTGCAGTCTTCAAAGGAAAGAAATGAAGTTAGATGATGAAAAACTATTCAACAGATAACCTTCTCAATTTAGCTCAAGTTCTTTGCAATGACTAATGATAAGAAACTTAGGTTTATTGTCAGAAGAACTTCCATACTAGATGAGTGGATTGTGATATCTGTTGATAGAAGAGCAACTTCAGAAGCTTCTAAAATACTTATATTTCAACTGATTTCCAAAATCAGAAAGCAAGAAGAAACATTACCAGAACCTAATATCAGATGCTCTTTAACGTCTAATCTTTTGAAGCTGATATTAGTGCAGGATGTAGATGAAAAGAAGCATACGCGTTCTGAAATAAAAATCAAGTATTGAAAAGTAAGAGGTGGTGTAAAACCTATCTTGCTTCAAAATATTTGATAATACATAGTCTGTTCTTTAAGGTGATATCTTAAGAGACTCCATTGCTTCTTGATTGAGGATCATCATGGAAGTTGTTTTAAAAGAGATTTCTATGAGAAGTCTTCAGTTTCTCCTTGAGTTCTGTCAACCGTAATAAGATAATATTTTGATTTGCTTTGTGTCAATTTCTGATAGCTAACACCATTTGGTTTTGAGATTGTCAATAATTTCAAAGTCAAAATATTTAATCCTAGACAATGAGATTAGTGACTCTACTTAGAACAAGATTTTGTTCTTATCATATCTCATCCTGAACTCATACTCTGGAGTGATTTATGATTTTTCTATTACATTGAGACATAAGGTAAAGAAGAGTTTGCATGTACATACATGTATAGTCTTATAGAAATATGAGTATCAGAGGTCTCAAATCTTTGTAGATCCATCTAATACATAAAAGGTCTCAAATCTTCTTCCTGATGCTGTTGTTTAGAATCAGATTCGAAATTCAAACTTACTTCCTAAGGACAAGGATTTAGACCAAATGGACCCTATTAAAAAATATCTGCTTCTACTTCTTGATTCAGATTTGAAGATTAATCTTCCTCAAGTTATGTTTGACCATCTGAAGAGGTCTTTTTCTTGTTTTCAAAATGGAAAGACCTTCTTCATTCCTTATGGACAAGTTATTTCTGAAATACTTGTTCAGCAGGGGGTTAACATAATTTCTGAGTTCAGTTCTTCTAAGATTTAGAGAGACAAGTTTGAAGTTATCTATGAAAGATTCTGATGTTAGATTTATGCATAGTTATGCTTTATATTTTGTCGAAATCTCTATATTAAGCTTCTTATTAATAAATTTAGTGTTTGTTCATGCTTGTGTTTAGTTTTAAACTATTGAATATTAATTTTGTGTTGTTCAAAAGAATTCTCTAAGTAATAGGAGAAAGAGCTAAATGTATGCAACTTATTTCATTATAAAAAGGAAGCTATTACAAGACAATTGGCTTTCCTAGTCTGTTGGATTGGCCCTAAGGAATTCCCTAGGATCATCTGACATGTCCAGATTATCTAAGAACTCTTGCCATTCTTCCTTAGCAAACTCCAAAGCCTCATTTTTTAATGGATTTCTGCGTCTAAATCGAGAAGATCTTCTTCTTCCGTGTGTCTTCACAAAGGATACTGAAGAGGAGAGCACTTCTGAAGTTGTTTGCTTGCTTGCAGATCCCTTAGCTGTTGCTTTGCCTTGGTTTGCTTGAGTTGCTGCATTCACTAATGCTGCCTTCCTGAAATTTCTATTTGGAACCCAGATTTGCTTTTGCTTGTATATCTTGGTGTTTTAGGGATTAAGTGATGATGGAAGAAAGCTTACTAAGTCTTTTTTATAGACGTGTTACATACATTTTCTTGAGTTTAGAATTATTGAAGTATTGATTAAATCTATCAGTACTCTAATAGTGACTCTTGGAAATGTTATCTAGCAGTCTAAACTGGTTAAGATTATTTGAACAACTATGAGTTAATGTTTGATTTGTTTTAATTGTTGTTTCTGTGTCAGTTTCACTTTGTTAATGTACTTTCAGAAAATTTAAAGAAAAGTTACTGGAATGTACTTGCATGTTGAAGAGATCTTGGTCAAAATAGTTATTTCATTAATATTAAGTTTATGGATTATAAAAAAAAAAATTAAATAAAAATGGGACAAGATGGTTCTAGTAAAAATCCCTAGCTAGAGCATCTCGTACCCAACGACGTCCACTGTTGCCATAATCCACTTCTTCGTCTTTAGAATCAACTTCTTCTTCCTCTTCTATGACTGAGAGTGAGTGGTAAAACCACTTGTTGACCCTTCTTTTCTTCTTTGACATCTCCATACTTCTTCTCTTTGGCTTTATAGCAGCTATTGAAGAACCTCCTTCTGAAGTTTGTTTAAGTACTACTAAGTTGCCTCTTCAAAAGTAAGTGTTGCTGAGGGTAAAGGCTCAATCATAGAAGATTCAAAAGTAGCTCGCCTCTGAGGGGATTGGACTTTTAAACTCGTAGAAATCTTTGTAACATCTATGTAATACCCTAATTTTTACCCCTAAGGCCCCACTTATCATTTATATCATTGCACACAAACAAGATCACAAACATTTGTCCTTCTGCCCTCCTCTGTGGGTTTACTTCTGAGGGAGATCACCAAGCACTTATGTGTTTCTTACTTACTTTATATTTGTTTATGTTTACTAACCTCTAACCAAAATACCAAAAATATTTTGAAATTTTGCTTGTTTCTTCTTCTCTGTGTGTTTAAGGTTTTCCAGGGAGGTAAATGGCAAGGGCATGAATTTGAGTCAAGTGTGGTTATTCAGTTATGGTCAAGATCAGATGGAAGTTTGACCTAATCTTGGTCAAACTATCAAAAGATTGCTTCAATTTCAAGTATCTGTATCAGTGGGTTATTTCTCAGGCAATATGTATCCAAGGTTAAGTTGTCTTGTGCTGAAATTCATTAGATTACCAAGCAATGATTTATGGAAAAGTATGGTTCAAGTTATCATGATCAAGGGTCCATCAGTCCAAACTATGTTCATCTGTGGATTTATTTTTCCAGAGGTTGATTCAGACAAATTCAAAGCAAATATGAGTTGGTTGTTGCTTCTTCTTGTTTCAGCTCAGGTGTGTGCCATAGGATTTAATCAAGGCTATCTGGTCAAGTGTGATTATTCTTCAATGATTGAGATTCAAGAAAGGTTTGACCTAATATTGGTCAAAAAAATTAAGATGGTTTCATTCTCAGGTTATCTGCGCCATAGATATTCAAATCATCAAATGACTAAGATCAGGGTTTATGCAAGTTCAAATCCCTCTTATGAAGTCAAATTGCAGGGTATTCAAAGGTCAAGTCATTAGGTCTATATTTCAAGTCATCTTTAAATCTTGATTATGTGGTTCATAATTCTGGTCATTGGTTCAAGACAAGTCAAATTGTCCATTCCTAGATTAATTCAAGTTTAGTCAGATTCAAGGATTAGTCCAAGTGCATTCATACTTTAAGAATTAATTCAAGAACTTCAGATTCAGGATTATTTCAAGTTTGATCCAATCTTAGTCAGAATCAAGAATTATTCCAAGTCAAGTTCAATGGAAAAGTCAATGGTCTCGATTTAAATTTGAAAAGTGTAAGTTGTAAGTTTTGTGTTTTTTGGATTGGCTGCATTTTGGTAAAACAACATGTTGTTAGCAAGATGTTGAACCAGATGTTCTGCCATGTCAGTCAGACTTCATGTTTTAGATGATATTGTGACATGTCCCATGACATGTTATATCAGATAGTTAGGGCATGACTATTTTGGTATTTTTAGTGTGATTTTTGAGTGTGTTCCGATGCACAAGTGAGCAACTTTTATGTGAATATATTGTGGAAATTTTTGTTATTGCAGATTCAGTTACTTTTCATAAAAGGGTTCTTGAGCCTTTTTAGGAAAGTTTGTATTTTTCTCCTATTATTATGCAGGTTGATTTGCAGCCAGTTTATACTAATTGTTGCTATTTGTGCGTCTCAAGAAGCCCAAGCCCAGTAGGTCTGAAGGCTATTTAAAGAGAAGGAAACCCATATTTGAAGAAGAGAGCGTATCATGAAGAATTTAGAGAATTAGGATTAACTGTTGTTTTGGTTGGTCCCTAGGGTTTTCTTTTGTTAATTATATGTCACTCATGTATCTTTTGATGCATTGAGTTTGACTGATTGTTCATTGTTCACTCTAAGCTTTTAATCAAAGAATGTATTGTTCTTGGTTGAAGCTTTTAAGCAAAATCTACTATTGTTTTAGAAGTGTGATCTTCTGTTTTGTTGTTTTGTACATAGTCACTAGGATTGTGATTGTTTGATATCACTAAGGTGATTAGGGAGTGAAAGGGGTTCTCATATATAGGAGTTCCTAGGTAGAAGCTGCACTGGTTAGGGATTAAGTGAGGAGTTATAAACCGGGATTGTTTAACTTTGAATTAGTACTACTGATAGTAAATTTCCTTCTTGGCTTGGTAGCCCCCATATGTAGCTGATGTTGCACTGAACTGGGTTAACAACTATTGTGTGTTATTTAAATTCCTACAACTTTTCTTTAATTTTTTCTTGTGTTAATTCTTATGTTACGACGTCCTAACATTATATCCGACATCTGTCCACTACGTGCCATATTTTCAATTGGCATTAGGTCAGGAACTCTGTTATGTTTTGGGTGAGATCCATGGAGATACTTTCTGGTACTAGAGACATGGAACTAGGAATTGTCAACAGAACTATGATCATTGGAAGGCGCATATGATGACTTTTCTAAAATCTATGGATAGCAAAACCTAGAAAGCATTTATCAAAGGTTGGGAACACCCTGTTGTGAAGGGAAAAGATCGGAAAGACACAACTGAATTGAGGCCAGAAGATGGGTGGTCTAAGGAAGAAGATGATCTTGCTCTTGGAAACTCCAAAGCCTTGAATGCCTTATTCAATGGAGTTGATAAAAATATTTTCAGGCTGATAAATACATGTACAGTGGCCAAATATGCATGGGATATCCTTAGAATCACTCATGAAGGCACATCAAAAGTAAAGATGCCAAGACTTCAACTTCTCACCACCAAATTTGAGAATCTCATAATGAAATATGACTAGTCCATTCATGATTTTCACATGAATATTCTTGATATTTCCAATACATCGAGTGCCTTGGGAGAGAATATGTCATAGGAGAAGCTGATTAGAAAGACTCTTAGGTTCTTGCCTAAGAAGTTTGACATGAAGGTCACATCGATTGAAGAAGCCTAAGACACCAACAACATGAAAGTGGAGGAGCTTGTTGGGTCACTTCAAAATTTTGAATTGGCTATCAATGAAAGATCTGAAAAGAAGAACAAAAGCACAACTTTTATCTCCAACACTAATGATGAAGAGGTTCAATGTGACATGGAGACTGATGAAGGAATTTCTAATGATATTATGCTTCTTGGGAGGCAATTCAGTAAGGTGCTGAAGAGTAGGGATAAGAAGTCAAGACCAGATGTCAATAACAAGTCATTCGACATCAGGAAGAATAATTATTTTTAGAGAAAAGCAAGAACAAAGGAGAAGCCCAATCAAGGAAAAGGTAGTCGGTGTCATGAATGTGAGGGTTTTCGTCACATTAGATCAGAATGTCCCACGTACCTCAATAAACAAAAGAAGGGAATGTCTATTTTTAGGTCTGATGATGATTCTGAAAGTGAACCTGATGTTGAAACTGCTAAGCATGTTGCAGCCCTCACTGGCAGATATAAATCTGATGAAGATTTCTGTGACCAAAATGTTTCATATGAAGAATTGACTATTTCATACAGAGAGCTTTGTGTCAAAAGTGAAGAGGTGCGTAAGATAGGAGAAACACAGAAGAGCATCATAGCTCAACTGTAGGCTGAAAAAGAGAATCTTTTATTTACTGTCTCTAGTCTTCAAGATAAGGTAACCCTATTGAATTCTAAACTTAAAATCATGACCAAATTTGTGAGAATGTTGAACAATGGATCTGGTGTGTTGGATGAGATTCTTCAATTTGGGAAAGAAGGTAAAATATTTACTGGTATAGGGTTTAATTATCAGTCTTTAAATAATGAAAGAAAAACCCATGTGACAAAGTTTGTTCTTGCTAAAGTAAAGCATGAGCTCACGATGTCTAACCAAATGTTGCAGCATCCTGTCAGACTTCAAAAAACTCAGACTAGAGTCAAGTTCCAGTCTTGGAAATGTCATTATTATGGTAAATATGGCTATATAAAGACTTACTGTTATAGATTGTATGGTTATCCAAAACGTCCAACATAACCTAGGGCTAGTCATTAAAAGTGTGAAAAGTACACAAGAAGGGGGGTTGAATTGTGTTTCACGTTTTCTTATTATTTAGCTTCTGATCAGAGTTTTAGAATCAGAATTGATGTTTAGACTCTGAGTTAATTCAGTTGGAAATGGATACAGTAGAAATAAATAAAATAACAACAGAAGACACAAAAGATTTGTACTGGTTCCTCCCCTAACTGAGAGTAGTATAGTCCCCTTGCCTCACAAGAGCTTTTCATTATAACCACTTCATGAATAATATCGCTTATACTTCTACATATGTCTTTTACAACTGCTCAGACCAACTATATGAGACTTTCCTTGTTTATAGCGCATGTCTAAGACTTATCTTTTGCTCACACCATCAGACTGAGCCGCCTGCTCATCTTCCCTCTGGTTGAGACTTCCCTTTGCTTAGAGCACATGTCTAAGGCTTTCCTTTCTCACACCATCTAACTGAGCTACTTGCTCATCTGTCTTCTGGCTGAGACTTTCCTTTACTTAGAGCTCATGTCTAAGACTTCTATTACTCACACCATCATACTGAGCCGCCTGTTCATCCGTCTTATGATTGAAACTTACCTTTGCTTAGAACACATGTCTAAGATTTTATTTTTACTCAATCAGACTAGCTGAATAAGAGTTTCACAGCTCAAGCACTTATGCAATGGACTTATGTGGCTTAAGCATCTTGGCACAACACTTGTTGCTTGAATCCCAATGAGACAATACTTTTTTCTCTAGTACATAGCAGGAGACTTAATCTAAACTACTGAAGGCTTGGCATAATAGAGAACTAGGTGTACCTGATGCAAGCATCAGAGGTACGGGAGATCACCATAACAAAGACCTAAAGCACTTAAGGTTTCGAAATATATACAAAGGTAAGAAATCTTAAAGCTTTTATAATTACAACATATAAAAGAAAATTTCCATATTACATAGAGTTGATAATTTCTTAATCTTGCTACTCCTTCAACAGAAGAATCCTTGTTAAAAATTCAGGCTTGAATCTTCAGCCATATATATATATATATAGCCTTTCCAGAAACTAGCCGTTGAGAAGGTAACTTGATCAAGTGTCTTTGCTTTTATTCCACAGTACAAGAGACATTGAAGATGGATGCACAATAGATTTCTAAATCCTTTGTGTAACACGTTTAACCTTTGAGTCTTCAAGAGGATTTATACTAATAAAGTCGTTGATAAGAAAATATAGCATAATTTCAGTAGTACGGATAATCTACAGTTTTATCACCAACTTTGAATGGTACCTGAAGTTGATATACAATTACTAAGTGTAGAAACTCATCTGAATGTTGAGGCCTTCAGTTCAGAGTCTTCGTCAAACCACACTAGAAATTGTTCTTCAGACTATACCACCAGAAGCTAGCAATGAAGCAACTTCAAATGTATCTTATGTAAACAGATTCTGATTATTTACGTACAAGAACAAGAACCCGCATAAATAAAACACACATAAAATAAACCATTGTACTTTTAATAATTTTGTTATCATCAAAACTAGAAGAGAATATATCAAGAACAAATCTTGTTTAACAATCTCCCTCTTTTTTATGATGACAAACATAAGTATTTAAAGGACAATGTTGGGGATTTAATTTTCTCTGCAACAACAAGGTATGAGGTTTGTAAGCTCCCCTTGAGTCTGAGAGTTCACATATGAGCTTGTTCTAGCATTAAGAACTATTTTTCAAGAAAAATAAACTATTCTTTTTAGCAACATCAGAGTCTGAGGTTTGTAAGCTCCCCCTGAGTCAAACACTTCCAAGGTTAAGGTTTGTAAGCTCCCCCCTAGTTCCATATTTAAGAACATTATAATCAGTTACCCTTAGATTGATATCTAGGACTAATACCCAGTCTTTTCTGTCCTATTGACATAGGATCCCTCTTGGGAGAGCCTAATCCTTCCTTTGGTTGGATTCTGTGCATTCCTCAAGAGGTTGAGCCCATGATGGACTCTGGTATTGATATACCTCCAACTTAATGAAGCCTGGGATGACTTCCCTGTTGCTCATTTTGGTTTCTCTCCCTTGTTTGAATTGCTTGATGCATTAGAATAGGATCATGATTAGATTATTAAGTTAGGAGCATGACTGCTTAGAGGTTGAGTGAGTCTCCCTCTGCTTGTTTGCATTAAGGGTTGAGGTGATCCTCTCCTTGCTTGTGTGTTGTTTTTCTTTTCATCTGTGCATTAGTAATAGAGGTTGAGTCTGTCTATCTCTGCTTGACTGTTTTCTTTTTTTTGCTTGGTTGCTAAGAGGTTGACTGAGTCTCCCTCTGCTTGTATTGTTGCATTGCATGTGCATCTTTATTGTTTACCTGTTTATCTGTATATTTGTTTACTGTTAAGCTGATGCTTTGTTGTTTCTGTATACCATTGCCATGATCCCCTAGGAATCTCACTTCCTTTGATAAGGAAGTGATGATTAGAACTTTAGGTTGAAACCTATGCATGATAACTTATAGGAGTTACATGTTTCAAACCTCAACCATAGGATGAATCCTTGGCATGACAACATTAGGACTTGACAGTCTCCCCATAGAGTTCATTCTCTTCTCATCTCAAATAACAGTAAAAAACGTAATAAAGGCAAGTTAGTACAAGCGCGTTACGAGCTTTAAGCTACTTGGGTAATGATGATTGAACGGCCTCCTCTCAATCGTCTAGAATGTTTAGTATACATCCTTTGGACGATATGCGACGCATTCGTTCCCAGGTCATAGTCTCTAGTGTTGTACAAACTACAGACAACCATAAAAAATAGTTCTTCCGTAAAAGACAGAAAACAAACTTCAAACCTTTTTGCCCCGTGGGCCCATAATTCAAAGGAAGCTTTTCTGAAGAAAAGAGTGTCGTTAAATCTCAGTTCTTCCGTGAACGGTAACGCCTAAGTCTCCAAGGGTCGAGCTGCGTACGCCAAACTGCTAGAACTGTTTGTTAACCCTACTCGAAAACAGATGAATCTGAATTCCCGTTATCCGTATGATCCCGAACTATGTAAGCTCTGATCTATCATACCTGTTGAGAGTACGTAGGCACAATACTGATGTATTGGCGAGCCACATTCCCTCATCCCGTTACCCGTAGTTAGCCGAACTACGTTGACTCTGATTTCTCATTCTCTGACGAGAATACGTAGGCACGAAGCGCGATGCTTTTCCGAGTCAATTTTCTTTTCTATTCAAACCAGCCTTGTTAGGCAGATAGTTAAACCAACCCATCAGATAAACACAACAAGCGTGGATCCCGTTAAGTACAACAGACGTGAGGGGTGCTAATACCTTCCCCTTGCATAACCGACTCCCGAATCCAGACATTGGTTGCGATGACCTTGTCTTATACCTTTTCGTCAGGTTTTTCCGATCGTTTCCTTTCCCGCTCTGAGGGATAAATAACGAAAAGTAGCGACTCTTCTGTCTTGCTGGCACCTTATTTTCGCAGTAGCGACACATCAAAAAGTATTTTAGGGACATCATCTTCAGTAATGAAAATTTGGTTATAACCAGAGTATCCATCCAATATACTAAGATACTCATGTCCTTCGGTAGAATCGACTAACATTTTTGCCACAGACGTAAAATATTTATCCTTTGGAGTTGCTAAATTTAGATCTCTAAAGTCTATGCAAACTCTTAAAGAACCATTCTTTTTAATAACAGACACAATGTTAGCCAACCATTCGACATACCTGGCAGTGCGGATGAACTTATATCGAAGAAGTCTTTCGACTTCCCCTTTTATTTTTAAGAGAATTTCTAGGGTGAACCGCCTTGGATTTTGTTTGACTGGCTTCTTCCCATGCTTGATTGCCAATTTGTGTTTGACCAATTCTCTCTTCAAACCATGCATCACATCATAGTCCCAGGTGAAACAATCTTTAAATTCTTGCAGTAGCTGGATGACTTCGACCTTAAGTTATGGGTCAAGATTGGCGCTAACATATGTTGGCCTTCTGGTCACCCCTTCTCCTAGGTCGACTTCTTCTGATGGATCTTGCGCTAACATCTTAATATCGTTTGCCATCGGATCCTTTTCAAATCCCAGAGGCTCTTCATCATAGATGGCATCAGCCTCTGGCTCTGTCCACACCCTGAACCTTATCAGGTGGTTCTGGGTTGAAGTCCTTACCATGACCTTCTTGGTGAAAATCAAACTCGGCCCTGTCGGCCATATGTTCACAGTTCACTAGCAGCTTCCAAAGCCGCATGTAATTTGCTTTCAGCCACATAGGCCGAAATTCTTCTCAATGTTTCGAACTCAGTCATTATCACTGAATTCGCTTCCCTACCCTGCGGGGTCTACTGCAGGATTGCCAAGGTATGGGAGCCTTTCTCCTGAAACTTCCTTATCCCACCGGAAACCATAGACAGGATGTAAGTAAAATGAGAAGAATATCTCATCATCCGAGACAAATTCAAAATCTGTTCAGGCACAAGGGGCAATGTTAGCCAGATGTTTTTCGAACTGTCTTCGGTCGACATGATTTATAGGTGCTTTGAAATACCCCTGATCAGCTTTGATGTTCTCCACTATGTCGTCTGGCCTCCAAACATGAATTTGTTGATGCATCGAAGATGACACAACACCAATGCCATGTATCCACTCTCGTCCCAAAAGCAGATTGTAATTAGCCTTTTTTTCTACCACCATGAAGATAGTAGGTCTAGTAGTCGTCCCAACTGTCAGATTAACTTGTATCACACCTATTGTAGATCCAACTTTTCCTTCGTAATTCAAAAGAACCATATTATATGGCTTTGCGCCGGTGTCATATTTGCCAATTTTGTTCAGTAAGAAGTGTGGCATCAGATTTATCGTTGCGCCACAATCCACCCGAATTTTGTTCACTGGCACGTTCTCTACCTTTCCAGTGATGTAAAGAGGCTTCAGGTGACTTTTCATTGCCTCTGCAGATCGCTCGAAGAAGGCATTTTTTTTTAATGAACCCGTTGTTCATGACATAGTAGCACACAGGCTTGTGTGCCGCCATTTCTGCCTCAGTGTAGGCATCCAGATTCTCGAACTCTGTGATTTTGTCGAAATCCCTGGGCATTATAGATACCATATTGACTAGGATATCCAAAGATGCGTTAGAGTCATAGTCGAAGTTATCCGTCATCTCTTCATCATCCTCAACCGTCCTTTTATGTTCATCCTCTTGAGAGAGGAACAATATTCGCCCCACAGGAATTTTCTCAGTAATCTTGAGTTGATTCCCTTTGTTCTCAATAGGGGCATTAGTGTTGGACTCTCCCTGGTTCTTCGATGAAGCTTCCCTGAGGGCCTTCCTTCTCCTTTGTTCCCTCCTCCATTGAGATCGCGACATCAGGTTCTTCCCTTTGTAATTCTCAGACACATGTGCAGTTTTGGAGGATTGAAACTCCTTGTGATAGGTGATTGACGAACCACAGTTGACGTCGAAGTTCTTCCATTTCTGTTGTCCCTTATGTTTGTCCTCATTAGGTCTGACCCATTTTCCGTTAGAAATTTCAGCAAATCACTTAAAAGTAGCAGGCCTTGCTCCTGACGCTCTAGCATTAGGCTCAGATTTTCTTGGATCGACGCTTTGAGAGCCATAGTTGGCCTTCTCCCACTTTTGTTTCGCCTTTCGCACCCCTTCGAGTTTCTGGGCAGCCTTCTAGTCGAAGATTGTGCTGCATCTGGAGCACAGCATGACACCAGACACTTTCTTTTGGTAGCGATGAAGGAATTCAACAATGGCCTCTTCTTGTCTTGGATATGCCATTTTATTGCGCTCTTCCTGGAAACTTACCTCATCGTCTTCCATGGTCTTATGTTGTGTTATTTCGATCATATTTATGTCCATGTCGATGTCATCACTCAGGTTCAGACTATAGAGGTCCAACTCAAGGCCTTCAATAGCCCTATCCATTCTAGTAAAACCATCTGCAGCTTCTTTAGTTACCAGCATCAGGTTGGAACCTTCAGTGTCCCCATCACTCGAGTCATCAGCAACTTTGTCGAGGCCATCAGCAGCCTCACTCATGAGCTTTTTGTGGTATTATTTCCAAGGCCTATAGTGACCTTGGATAGCATAGTATCATAGGTGAAATCTTCAGTAATTTCCACTATATTAATCAAATAGTCAAAGCCATCAGCAACTTCGACCATATGCGCTTCTGTGGGCTCAGCATAGTGGGTATCCACCACTTGCAGTGGATTAGAGTCAATTTTCATTTGCTTTTCTCTCCAAACTTCAATCTTCCCTCTTGGATAGCATTCTGAACCAAATCCCTGAAAAGAAAAAATTGAGAAGTTTTATGACCCCAAAAATTATGGTACTTACAAAATCCTCTCTTTTTTCTTTATTCTAAAGGTGGCATTTTAGCACCAACATGTACTATCATTTGCCCATCTTTAACTAACAAATCAAAAATTTCGTCACATTTAGTGATATCGAAAGTATATGTTTTCTTTGGAAACTTGTCATTCTTTTCAAATTCGACAAAAAAATTTCCATTTGGGGGAGCTAACATTTTACAAGCATATGGAAGACCCTGCTTTAATTCAGCAACATCTATTTCGTTCTCGTCGAAATACAATGGTTCATCATGTAAACCTTTGATATTCTCATTATATTCGACATAAGCTACATTCTTAATCTTATTAAATTTAGCCTTTTCGTCTTTCAGACGCTCTAACTGTCGAACCCTATCAGCTAGTTGGGCCATATCTCTCAGATACTGGGTATCTAATTTCTTCCTAATAGAGTAATCAAGGCCACCAGCGGCCATTTCGACTAACTCATGTCCAGGTACTTGAGTAAAACACCTAGCCTTGAGTAGTCGGAACCTATTTAGGTAATCTTCTATTGGCTCAGAAAACTTTCGTTTTATGCTAGCCAATTCCTTCAAACTAATCTTAGTTTGTCCCATATAGAACTGTTCATGGAATAAACGTTCCAACTAGGTCCAATTACAAACTGAGTTAGGGGGTAGGATTGTAAACCAGGTGAAAGCATTTTTAGTGAGTGAGGTTGGAAATTATTTTATCCTAAGGCTTTCATCATTTGAAATCTCTCTAGTGTCGATCATATACCGGGCTACGTATTTGACAGTAGATTCAGTCGTATCTCCTGAAAACTTGGTAAACTTTGGCACCTTCGTCCTAGGAGGTAACTCTGACTGGAGAATATAATCTACTATTGGTGATGTATAATTATGGCTGCTAAGTTGTTATCGACAACTATGTTGTTATGTAGAACTTGTTGTATGACATGGTCAACATCTTAGTTTCAATTCACCATAATCACCTTTGGCTCTCTCTACCAGAATCGGTGCTTGGTCCCTAGGTGGTTCGACCCTAAGAGGTTTGAGTCTAAAGGGTTCGATCCTTCCTTGATTTTCTAGATTCATCTCAGGTACGTTCCCTAAGTCTCGTCGTGGAATGTTTTCCACAGCAGCTGATACACCCATAAATTATGTCAGGCGTGCCAATTGCACTACTAATTATTGGTTAGTTTGGGTAGTATTCTGGATCAAGGGCTGGAATATTTCCCCCATAGTTTGGGATAAGGTTTATATTATATATAGGTTGCTCTCATCCATCTGCTATCTCAAACAAGCTATCGAAGTATTTGTCAGATTAGGGCTCTGAGTGGAGTACCCTGCACCTACACTTTGACTGTTTCGACCAACATTTATCCCAAATCTTGATCCTTGTAACGGTGAAGCCATCACATTCTCTGAGAATACTGGGGGAGCATTTTGGAGGCCTTGCATTACTAACGTCGGTATTTCATATGGTGGATTTCTTAGTAATGGTTATGAAAACCCTAGAGGGACGAAATGTCTAAATGTCGAAATTCCCCCTGGAAGAGTTTGGGTATTTGATGCTTGTGGCCCAACATACTCCAAAACGGGCTGAGTGTAGGCCCTTATATCTGTCGACCCTGAACCCACCATTGATGGCTCTGGTTCAGGCATAATAGGAGGAGGTATTTGCTCTCCTGTCGAAGGGACTGAGGGCGGAACTACATCATTCCTAGACACGTCTTGAGGATAAGCATTACTAGGATGGAGATTAGAAACATTCCCTCGAAGGTTTAGGTTATTTGGATGATTAACATTTGTCGCCATTTCCCTAGTGTAGTTTCTCTTGGCCGTTTTTCGTTTGTAGCGGCTATGTTACCACTTCTTAATAAAATGCAACGAAGTTTTCTCAAAGACAACACTAACAACTGCAATTTTGCAAAAACATTTACAAAAAGCTTTATAAACTTTAGCACTGTCTCACTGGGCGTGCCAATTTGTTTCCCGTGAAAATTGGAAAATAATCGTTGATCTTCCAAATCTAACTTTGGTGACTTATAGGATCGATCAGATTGATCCTAGGACATGTGCTAAATTTTAATCTACAAAAAATACTAAAGACTGAACACTTCGACAATGTTTATGAAGAAAAGGTCAATTGAAGTGTATGGTTCGACAGGAATGTAAGAACGTTAATTTGAAAGAAAAGGTAAAACGCTTTAATGAAAAAGGCTTAAAAGAAACCAAGCATAATGCTAACGACGTAAATTGCAGGAAAATAAAGGATAAACTCTTTTAATACAAAGTGAAAGTAAATTTCATTAAAGCATAAAATGGTGCTTTTACATTACGTACATTCTCCCAGGACTCTTTTCTCTACACACAGATACTTTGAGTAAATTTAGAGTGACTTGTACAATAGTAAACACAACACCCTGAATTCTATTGCCAGAACCCCTATTTATAATAATACAATTAACTGTTGTTAACTTCTCAAGATAATCAGCCCCTTACAAGTGTCGTGCTGCATGCAGTTGCCTCTTGGATGTGCGCCACTTGTCTCGTTCAAAAATGAGAAAGCATAATTACTCCCTCCTTTATTTGAATTTCAAATTCTACTAGTATTTGGCTAGCATTCTCGGTTTAAGGTGACTTCTCTAATCTTAGAAATATTTTCTAAGTCCCAAAAGTATTCCTTTCTTATGTGGATGCCTTCGATTTCATTTATGGAAGAGACCCACTCGAAGGCTTCTCCACATTACCCCGAGAATTTAATATTTCAACTAAACACTCTATTTTAATGTGGGCGTCGAATTTGTGAGCTAACAGATGGAGACACTGTATTTTTCGCGTAGTGAAAGTACCCAACTTTCATTGGGTCTTCGAGAGTGAGTGAAATCAAGGTTGCATTTGGGCAACCATTGAAAAATAACTCTAGGAACAAAGAGTCTCATAAACTTGCATTTTTCAATAGTGTGGCCCATTTTGCAACAATAGTGACAAGATAAGTTGTGACGAGATTTAATTTTTCTATTTGAATCCTTTTGAACATATTTGTACTTTTTATATAAAGGGTTCAAAGACTGTTTAAACTTTTAAGGATCAATATTAAATGTAACATTTGGTTGTAATGCCTTGTTCAATTTAGCTTGAAGATTATTTACCTTTTTTTGCCAAAGGTGGCAAGCTTCACAACCAAACCATTAAGGTTCTTCATCGTTATTCTTATCCTTTTAAATAGCTACCATAGATTTCTTAAGAGCTTCCATGTTATTTTTGGTTTCTAAAACTTTAGCTTCTAAATGTTCAAAAACTTTAACTTTCATGTTCTTCTCTATGTAGATTTTCAAAAGCCTTTTGTAATTGAGAATAATACAATGTATTAAAAGATTCAAGTTTAGAATGACTTGTATTCTTCTTCTTCTTTTTGTTAGCCATTAAGAAAATCTTGGCCGATTCACCACTTGAACTTGAGCTTTCATCACTTGAAGAATCATTTCCATTTTCCTAAGTAAGATAGGCTCTTCTAGACTTGTTAGATTTCTTGTGATGACCTTTCTTTTTGTCTTTCTTGATAAATGGATACTCCGACCTATAATGACCTTCTTTTCTACATTCATAACATGAACCTCTATGTTTAACCTTTTTATTCTCGTCTTCCTTTGAGGAGTTCGAAAGCCTTCTAAGTTTTATTAGGTTCTTGTCTGAGTGTTTGACTCCATTTTTTCTTATGTACCTATTGTACCTTTTGACGAATAACCTCATTGCTTCATCAACAGAATTCTCGCCATCACTTGATTCACAATCACTTTGCTCATTGGTTGAGGACTTTGAACTTGAAGTTTTTAGAGAAATATACTTTTTTTCATCCTCATTGTCCTTACCTTTCTCCTTCTTTATCTTCTTCTCAAGCTTTTTTTCATGTTTTACCAAGCAAGTGAGTTCTCTTTCATGTTCTCCTAGTTTTCCAAATAAAATTGTGAGATCAAGTATTTTAAGATCATTCGCTTCTTTGGTTATGGTGACCTTAGGTTGACATTTCCTATTAAGACACCTCAAAACTTTATTAGTATCAATATCATTGGAGATAGGATTTCCTAGAGTCTTCAAACGATTTATAAGATGTATGAATCTTTTTTGCATGTTGGCAATGGTTTCACCATGCTTCATGCAAAATAGTTCAAACTCTTGACTTAATGTATTGATCCTAGTTGCTTGACCTTATTAGTTGCCTCATGGGAAGCTTCTAATGCATCCCAAGTAGCTTTGGCGATTCCACAATGGGAGACACGATAATATTCATCAACACCAAGTGTAAATATGAGAATATTGTGTGCCTTCCAATCATGTGACCAAAATTTCATATCATTATCATCCCCATTGTGCTTTTGATTTTGATATGATGATACCTTTACCATTGGTCACTAAAATTTGATTTGTACCATTGATGATATCCTCCCATACACCTTTATCAACCGAGTTGATATGGATAAGCATACAAGTTTTCCAATTTCCATAATTTTCATTGTTAAAGATGGGCACTCTATTGTATGCTCCTTTACGTTCAGTAGCCATATTCTAATAAGCGAATATTGAAGCACGAAATTAACCGGAGCTCGAGATATCACTTAATAGTCGAAGGTGACTTATCTAGAGGAGGGGCGAATAGATCCTAAGTAAAAAAAATTGATTTACAAAAATTGCTTTCAAAAACAATGGCTAGCGGAAGTGACTCGGATCGATTCGTCTAAACTAAACCGCTATAAAAAAGTTCAGATATGCGTATATGAAAACCAATCGATAATGATGATAAACAAATTAATTAATATGATTTAATCACAATCACTTGAAAGCTACTCAACACGTAAAGCTAATTCCGATGATAAATCATACAAAAATAATATTGAGACAAATTATCGAACACCTCGTGTGCAATCGGTTTTGTTTGGAAATTTGTATATTTTTGTTGATCTTAAAATCCAACCACAATCTAAAGAATTGTGATCAACTGAACAAAAAAATTTTCAAATGGATTTCAAAAGAATTAACCAAACGTATTGATTGCACAATCAATGAACTAAACAATTTGCAAATGAAATGTAAGAGAGAGAAAAATAGAGAGAGAGAGAGAGAGAGAGAGAGAGAGAGAGAGAGAGAGAGAGTACACAAGGATTTGTTTAGGCAGTTTCCTAATTGGCCTCGCTATGGATGCGTCTGCCCTCAATTCAAACTCGAATTGAGATAGTGAAATTAACCTTACTTTGGATATGTAGTTTACAAGACAAATGTAGCAATGCAACCCTACAAACACTATTTTTGACGTTGATCCTAACACTTTATTTTCCCTCGATCTGAACTTGATCAAGTCACCCAACAATGTCAATTTGATTCACCTACTCATGTTACTCCTTTGCAAGAACCACCGTTCTTCAGAGCCTTCACTCGATCGAATCCAAATTGTGAATTATTGTAACTCAAGATATATCAATTTGATTCACCGTCTCACACTACTCCTCTATAAGAAACCCCTGTTCTTTAAAGCTTTCACTCGATCGAATCCAAATATGTTTAATTTTGTCCAAAACCTTCAAATCCCCAATTGATCTTGAAGGAAAACCTCACCTTAATTTTCTTATTTGAAACCCTCAAAGATCTCAACCCAATTTACAACTCACCAACCTAAATTAGACGTTATCAACACTAAATCTAGATGACACCCAAATAATAAATGACTATGTGTAGTTTTTTTATGTGTATGCATAGAATGAAGGCTGGATATGATGAGCACTCTTTGGAACCAATTTCATTTATGATTTTCTCAAAAAAGAATGCAATAGGTTTAGAAAAAAAATGCAATTTTTCAAGATTTTTGATGCATGTGTCGACCTAAGTCATAGGTCGACCTATTTGATGCATGAGCTGGCATGTAAAGGTCATGTGCCGCCCTATGCAGTCAGCACATCAAACAGAGGCTACTGGCTTTAAAAATGAGGTACATGTAACGACTTGAAAATCATATGTGTCGACCTATAGATAAAATTTCCCTCTATGTGTCGACTCATAAAGGCAGTACATCAAACAGAAGTTGCAGGCTTTAAAAATGCACAACATGCGCCGACCTATGCATGTGTCGAGACGTAGAGTTGTTTTTCACAACAATAAAAAACGTGTTTTTAGTGCATGACACCTTTTCTAAAACATTTCCAAGTGCATGAATTTTTTTATGCTTCCTAATACTAAGATGTAGATTAAGACTCAGAGGATACTGTCCAATATCGCTAAAGTATCATATTTTTGACATCATACAAAATACATCTAATAAAAAATTACACTCACAACAACATGAACCAAATTTAGGGCCTGATTAAGTAACATTAGCCCCGATGAATTTCCTGTTAAGCATTTCGTTCGTTTAGGTCTCATGCTTGAAGTTTTTGCACATCTAAGAAAATTGCAATGGCATCCAGCCACAAAGAGATACATATACATTAATGATCGGAGAATTTTACCTCGTACTCCTACTTTTATCCTTATACACCTACATTTTATGAAAAAATATCCATTTTAACCTTGTATATTTTTAACTAATTTATTATTTTATTTTTTAAATTTTATTTTACATACCGGAAGACTTTACAAAAGAGTTCCGGTAGTCATTTTTCAAATATTTTTTAACTTTTTTTATGTACCGGAAGACTTTGCAAAAGAGTTTCAATAGTAAATTTTAGTATACCGGAAGACTTTACAAAATAGTTTCGGTAGTCACTTTTTTAAATTTTTTTGTGTACCTAAAGACTTTGCAAAAAAGTTTCGGCAGTTAATTTTTGTATACTGGAAGACTTTAAAAAAAAAGTTTTGGTAGTCATTTTTTAAAATATTTTTTTAATTTTTATTTTGTGTATCGAAGACTTTGCAAAAGAGTTTCGGTAGTCAATTTTTGTGTATCGGAAGACTTTACAAAAGAGTTATGATAGTTATTTTTTAAACTTTTTTATGTACTAGGAGACTTTGTAAAAGAGTTCCGGTAGTCAATTTTTGTATACCGGAAGACTTTACAAAAGAATTCCGATAGTTATTTTTTAAATATTTTTTTAACTTTTATTTTGTGTACCGGAACTCTTTTGCAAAGTCTTCTATTACGCAAAATAAAGTTTTAAAAATAGTTAAAAAATAAAATAATAAATTAGTTTAAAATATACAAAAATAAAGTTGATATTTTTTTAAGAAATATATGAGTATAAGAATAAAAATAGGAGTATGAGGTAAAATTTTATAATAATTGAAAGGTTTTTGTTACAAATTAATTATTATAGATTATATAATAGTATTATAATACTTATTACAGAGAGAAAAATAAAAAAGTTATTACAAAGACATAAATTTTAAAAATTACACATAACACTTAAATTTCACAAAACAATTGTGACTAAAGTCATTAGAAACTTCGCCTTTAATAATTGAAGTAAAAAAAAACTTATTGTTGCTTCTTGGACGGAAAGAAAAACTTAAACTCTCTTTAATCAATCTTAAGGTGCAGGAAGGTTGAGATCCAGATTCACTTGATCTTAAAAATAGTATGAGACGGATATATACAAATTCATCAATTAATATTTTATTAGAGTGAAATTTATAACAAAATTTTAATAAGTGAAACGGGAAATATAGAAAAAATTTATGATTATTGATTCTTGTAGAGTTATTATAAAAGTATTTTTGTAACATATAGTAAGGGAAAAAGTATACTATAATATGGGCTTAGGCCTTCTTTCTTAAAAAAAAAATGTTATACCATAATAATTATTTTAAAAATAAAAATAAATTATATTAAAATGAAGTTTAATGTGTGAGTATAATCATGTCAAGAGTAGTAGTTGAAATAATAACAAAGGATAAGACAATAAATATAACACACAAAAAAACGTGAAGCTTGCTTCAAATAAAAATTTTACCAAATAAATATTCAAACTAATCCACTATTTTACCTATTTTTAAATTAATTTATTTTTAAAAAAATAAAAATTCAACAAAGAATCCCTAATTCAATTGACGATAATGTAGAAACACAAAGGAGAGAGAATGTACATTATCGCCAATTAAATTAAGAACTGCTCTTATGTGTTTATACATTGTTACCAGTTGAATTAGAGACTCTACCTTTTTGAATTTTTATTTTTTTAAAAGTGAGTTAGTTTGACAAATAGGTGAAAAGTGAGTTTGTTTGGTATTTAAAAGAATTGGTTATTTAAAGAAAAGTTTCTTTTTCAAATACCTACCCTCTCTATTTTGTAATTATCATCAATGAACCTATTGATTGACTCAATTTTATAAAATATTTAAGTGGAGTTACAACCAATATTTTTGTAGGTGTAGTTGCTAACACGTTTTGCTTGAAGAATGACATAATACATGTAGAGTATAAGATATACACCATCTTTTCTTTAATAAATTTTTTTTACATTAGGGAGAAAAATTAGGAAAATACTTTTTTCATCTTATATAATGCGTCCTACCCTTCTAAAAATTATAAAATATTTTTTATATATTTGAAGATGTATCTCTCAAAACATTTTAAATTACACAAACTTTCCTACACTACTACAGAAAGAATCTTTTACCACAATTCGTAAAAGGATATCATCATAGTTGATAAATCGTGATAACGTAAAGTGTGGAGTATGTATCAACTTTTCTACCACGGTTTGGAAACTGTAGTAAGAACTCAATAGTCTATTACATATAAATACAGTTGTGAAAACCAATCGTAGTAAAATGTGGAGGTCAGTGGTTTGACATTCAGTGTCAAAATTTGATAATTTTTTAACATTTCACTACAGTTGAAAGTTATAAGCATAGTGAAAGACTTAGTGTACAATATTTCACCACGATTATAACTATCAACCGTTGTGATATGTATATTTGAGTTTATTATAACTTATGTAGAATGCTTATTTCACCAACTACTAAATAAACATATAACTTTTCAACATGATTTAGAAATTAATAATATGAAAAATTGAGTTATATTAGAATAACAAGTTACACTAATCAACATTTTTCGAACTTTCTACAATCCATTATCTACGTCTCTCTGTTTAACAGTTATAATTTGGCTCAATGATTCTAAATCTTCGACCAACACTTTCTTCAGTACTAGTTCATTATGTAAAATATTGATTAAAGAGTTAGAAATATTGAACCAAATTCTAGCCTTCAAATAGCGAGATGCTGGCATAAAGCTCGTAAAACATTGATCAATGTAGGATATTGTTTTCTAATATAGCTTAATTTTTCATATTATTATTTTCTAATTTAATTCTAAAAGTTATATATTCAATGGGGTTAGAAAAACACTCAAACCACATATGATATAATAAACGTATCTTCTAGGACATGTTGAATGAACAACATGATAGGTGCAATATCCAAGTTATAACACTGTCAATATCATAAACAATAACATTACCATTAACATACCTATACAAACACACTATACAATAACAACAACTTTTATCAACATACTTAATAAAACATCACCATACTTCAACAAAAAATAAGTAAATCAAATCATAAACTTATGAGCAAAACAAAATCGTTTTGTGAACAAACAACACAAGCAACAACTTTTATCTACAAAATTATATACTAACCTTAACATAAATTTATCAAACATACCTCAACAGCAACATTTATCAACATACCTAACTAAAACATCAACATACTTCAACAAAAAATATTTAAAACAAATCATAAACATATGAACAAAACAAAATGATTTGTGAAAAAACAACACAAACAACAAAGTTTATCTACAAAACGTAAACTAATCTTAACATAAATTTATCAAACATACCTAAACATACCTAACAAAAACACCAACATACTTCAACAAAAAATATGTAAACAAAATCATAAACTTATGAACAATACAAAATTATTTATCAACAAACAACATCGTTTATCTACAAAATCATAAACCAACATTAACATAAACACAACACATTTATATATATATATATATATATATATATATATATATATATATATATATATATATATATATATATATATATATATATATATATATATATATATATATATATAATCAACAATAACTTTAAAAAGTTTACATGTCTCATCTTACAACAATAAAATAATGGAGTTTTGAAAAGAAACAGTTTACATATGTACTTTGATTAGAAAAGATTTGTGGAAAATGAAAACAAAGAAATGAACTTGTTTGTTTTGTGACACCTTCCCTTGATTCATACTAGTTTAAGAAGTTATGTTGGAGTTTTGTAAAGTTAGGATGGGATTTTGAGTGATTGAGACAAGGCGGGAGAATTTAGGGTTTCACACTTACGACGCAATCTGTTTTTAAGGGAATTCAGTTATCTTATATAGGTAAACTATTTCATAATGGTTGCTAAAACCAACTTTGGTAATATGGCTTGATATTTCACCATTACTGTTAATTTGGATTGTGGGGACAAGTTTTTAAATTTTAATTTAAAATTAGAGATAAAGGGAACACACCCTTTTATTAACAAAAAAACGCAAAAAGTTGCAAGTGTTAGGTTTTGAAGCGTGTTACTCTTAATATATTACAACGGTTGTTAATTGTTATCGTGGTTATATGTTACTTAAAAAATATTTAAAAAAATACATATATGAACATATATTACTTCGGTTGGATATGTGATTATATATGGTAGGCGATTGTTATAAATGGTGTCTTTTGTAGTAGTGGTAATTTAGCCACACATTCCATTTTTGTGAAAATTTGTTTCAGAGATCCATCTCCATAAATGTTTTTGGATGTATTCGGAGATGCATCCCCGTAATACCCCCATGAAGTCATTTAAAAGGTATTTAAAGCGTGTTAATCGCACACAGTGGATATACTTCTCCGGAAATCCCCCTAGATGGTTTCAAGACAGTAAAATTGTTCCAACATTGTAATTTTTTTAGGCCAAGTTATATTAAATTAAAATCAGAGTAAAATTAAACAATATTAAAGTAAACTGAAAGTAAAAAGTCACATAATAATTAAAGTAAAATCAAAATGTATCAAGCATATATAACTTGTTTCGAAATTACAAAAAAAATACAACTAAATTACCTATTAAGTATGTCAACCCCTCGACTTCTCCGCCTTTACCACAAGGCATTCTAAGCCTCAACAATAATACCTTCTAAAAGGGTCAAGTAGGGGCTTTATTCCTGTCACGGCATGAAAAATACGACCACGAGCGCATCGCACGCTCGAGGTGATAAAAAGAGTCACCACCGAACTTTATTTATTCCAAAAAAGGAAAAGGAAAATATCAATGAAACTCTTAAAAGATGGCAAAGATAGGGTCGTCACAACCAAATCGGTTCGAGAGTCGATTATGCGAGAGAAAAGTATTAGCACCCCCTCACATTTGTTGTACTCAATGAGAATCATTTAGTTAGTTAGTGTTAAGTGTTAGCTTAAAAATTTTTGCATTTCTCAAAAGTTTGAAAGAAAAAAGAAAATGACTAAAAGGTAAGTTTTTTATTAGTGTGTCTGACAGGACTTTGAATCTCTCTTCTATGTATCTCCATGTGCGATGGAGAACTCAAGAATACGTAGTTCTAGGTAAAAAAATATTTATTTGTTAGTCAATTTTAGTGAAAGATGATTTGTCACAATTGAGCGGAAAACATTACTTGTTACCCAAAATAGTGGATAAGGGGATGTTTGCATCCCGACAGAATGGATAGACATATCAACATTTAGAGGAAAACACGTTAGCGTACTCACACATATAAGTGGACGTAGGGTTGTTTTGCATCGTCTCGAGATGAAACATCATTCATTTGAAAAAGAGTTTGAGATTTGACACTAAAAGGCAAAAGGTTTGAATGTGTTGGATCTTTTTTGAGTTGGAAGACAAATACTCGGACTTGCAAGCTATTACAACTTGAGTCCAAATACTCGTGGATTAGGATTGAATATAACGTCCAACTAATCCTTTTTAATCCATTTTTATTTGGAAAAGATTCGAGAATCTTCTGGAGGCTACGCTCAGGATCTTCTGTTGGCAGCAATCAGAATCTTCTAATGGATGCATCTGGCGCTTCAGAGTTTAGCTAATTTCTTATGTTCAATTCTGATTTGCTTCTGGGGTGTTAATTTCTTTACTATCTGCAGTAAAAATTCTCAAGCAAATTTTAGAGTATATAATTCTTAAATACAAAATTTCATACTAGTTATCACCAAAACATAGAGATATTATTAAGAACCAATCTGTGTTCTAACAATCTCCCCCTTTTTGATGATGACAAAAACATCAGAAATTTTGTTTAATTGAAAATATGATAATTATAACTCCCCCTGATATGATGAATCTCCCCCTGAATTAATTACAAATAAGGAATAGAAACTTCCCTTTTTGTCTTGAGTAATTTTCAGAGTTAGATCTTGATTGTTCTTTTAACATTTGAGAATCAGAGTGTCTTGCAAATTTCAGAGTCAGGGTTTGATAATTGTCAAATGATCTGAGATTCTCAGAGTTTCTTTTACAGAGTGTACTTATCAAATGTTCTGAAATACTTAGATTTAATGTTAGATGAAATGGATATGTCTGAAGTTTCATTCTGGTGAAGTTAAATTAAACAGTTCAGATCTATATTTTCTCCCCCTTTTTTGTCATAAGCAAAAAGTAAAAACTTTTAAAAAGACAAATAAAAGGAAACAGTAAAGAAGATAAATCATGTGGAGAAAACTTTGAGATTTCATTCAATTCAGTTCAGAGCAAAAGTACATGCAACAGAAGATATTCAAAATACATAAGCAAACATCAGATGCAAAAACAACAAAATGAAAAACTAAGAGTGTTTTGACAAAAGCATCTTCAACAGATCCGTGATCTCAAAGGAGGACTGTTCTTGCTTTGACATCCACTTAGCCATTGTTTCATTCTTCTGATCCTGTTTTGACATCCACTCTGTCATGTCTTCAGACTTTTTATCCTGTTTGGCCATCCAAGACTTGATCTCTGATTGACCAGCTTCCAGAGCAGCAATTTTATCCTCAAAATCTGGATGTTCTTTCTTAATCTCAGATGAAGAGGGTTGATCATTTTCTGGAGCTTGAACAGAGTCAATTTCCATAGGGTCTGTAGAGCTTGGAGCATTAGATCCAGAAGGAAGTTCTACCAGAGTCATGGCCAAAGGATTGTCTTCAGATGCAGATTCAGTAGTTTCTTCTGATGATGGAGGAGCATCTGTAAGAAGTAAAAGTCCAGATCTCTTGACAGTCCAGAACAGACTTCTTGCAGCTTCATCAAATCTGAGCTTCGCATCATCAGAACATATGTTCTTCAGATTTGATGCTACAGAGTTGAATCTGTTGATGAATCCTTTCTAGATGACATCAGATTCTTGTGCATCCATTGTTGCTAAACACTTCTTCTGTACAGTACCTAAATACAACTGTATTTCTTGCAAAAAAGATTGAAATAAATGATCAACATTAAGTCTAGGTTTGGGATGTAACAGAGTTTCCAATGTTATTGGTTTTGGTTGGGGAGTAGGTGGAAAGATGGATTTCTGAATGGAGATCAGAGGAGGAGGGTAGTATGGTATGAAAGGAATTTCAGGGGCTTTAGGTTTGGATCTGTTTAAAGCATTTAACAGATTTGGTTTTGCTCTGGTGTGATAAGAAACCACATCAAAGGGTTTATTTGAGTAAGGTTGGAAAGCAGATTTTGCAGGTTCATCAGAAGCAGCAGTTTTATCAGATGAAACAGGTGTAACTGAAGTAACAGCTTTGGCAGATTTAGCAGAATATGATATTGTTGCTAATGAACCTACATCTGACATGGATTGAATATAGGTGAGAAGCACAGATGGTAGGGTGATTGTAAGTTTGAGTTTCAAGGGAGTGATAGGGTCAGATGGTTCAACTCTGTCATAGAAGTCTTTGAGTTTGAAACCATAGGAAAGATTGTGAAACAGGGATGAGAGTTGTGCACATGAAATAGATGATCTTGGGTTAGATGTAGGGTTGGGATTTGGAATGAGGATTTCAGATGCTGGATTAGGTGTGGGAGTAGGATCTGGAATAGGAACTTTAGATGATACAGGGGGTTCTGGTTGGTTTACCTCAGAGTCTCTGTGAGAAGGAGAGATTAGAAAATCTGGATGAATGTCAGATTCTGAGGAGTTTGATGAAGTGGTTGGAGTGCAAGAAGTAGAAGACACTTGAAAAACAGTTCTCAGAGGTGTAACATCAAGAACTTCTGTCTCAGGGATGTTGGTTGATTCTGAGGGATTTTTAGAAGGTTTTGATGGGGGTTCTGAGGTGGGTGGATCAGATGAAATTTTTACTGGTTCAGATGAAACTGGAACAGAGTCAGTGGGTTCAGATGTTTTGGATGGTGGATTATCTGATTGTGGTTGTTTCTCTTGCTGTTGTGTTTGAGGTTCAGATGATTTTGGTGGTTGATGTTCAGAGTCTTTTTCTTGTAGAGGTTCAGATGATTTTTCTGGTTGTTTTTCTTGAGGTTGGTGTTGTTGTTCAGATGGCTGTTGTTGTGCAGATGGTTTTGTTGTTTGTTGTTGTTCTGTGAGTTGTTTTTATGATGGTTGTTTGTGTGGTACAGATGGTTTGGTTGGAACCTCTGGTTGTGGAGTCTGAATTTTTTGTTTTGTTGTTGTTGGTTGTGGTACAGAGGGTTGTTGTACAGGTGATATGGAAATTGGATTAGAAGATTTTTGTGGAGATGGAGTAGAAACATGAGGTGGAGCAGTAACAGATTTATTTTGTGTAGAGGGTGGTTTTGGAATAGACTTAACATTAGAATCATTTATAACAATAGGATTTGCAGAAGATACAGAAGTCTTAGTACCTTTAATCTTGATTCTTTTTGCTGGTACAGAAGGAGTGTCTCCAGATTCTTTCCTCTTTAGCATCTTCTGTGGCTTCTCAGCAATCTTGGTCTTCTTCTGAACAGGTGCAGCTTTTGCTTCTGGTTGAGTCCTCTTTCTTGGTGGTTCTTCTTCTTCTTCTGCAACAGGAAATGGTTGTCTTGCTCTCTTTATAATGTCTGCAGGAATAGGCTTTCCTTCTTTCATGCACTCATCAATATACATTACAACAATTTCCCTTGGTTCTTCAGCATAGAACAGAGGGTAATCATCTATAGGAGTTCTCTTCTGACTCAGTTCAGAAATGTTCAGCTTCTTGGGAGCTGTTGTGAGTTCATCCACTATTTTAAGTCTCTGAAGACTTTTGGCATTCAGAGGCTTTCCCAAAATAAATTTCAATTCCTCTGTGACTCCAGCAACGTACAGAGCAGTTACAAGTCCATTCTCAGTTAGAAGATCTGAGATTAACCTTCCAAAAGAAATCCAGGTTCTGATCTTCTGACCTTTTTCTTTCATATATTCTCTAGAGGCATTTATGTGATTCCAAAGATGCATAAAGAGAATATATGGAAGATCTACCTTGGTGCTCTGACTGAGGCAATACATAAAGTAGAGCTGTTCATTATTGACATAATCTGGAGAGTTTGTTGACTTCCTGTGATGAATGCATCCCATGAAGATCTTAGCCCAGATCTTGTAGTCAGGCTTCAGATCCTTGAACTTATTAGAAGCTTGTCCAGCAGTCATCACTTCTTCATACACTTCATCCATATCAACACGCCCAGTTGGCAAGTGTGATACTCCATCTGTTTCCTCATAGCCAATGAGTTTTCTAATCAGATCTTCTGTTATGATAATCTCTTTGCCCAGAACAGAAGATAAAATAAACTTGGGATATACAAAAGCATGGATCCAGAATTCTTTCACAAGAAGGGGGTAAACTGGTCCAAAAAGTCTATCAAAATACTTCACCCATCCTTGAGCATCTATAATGGAGCAAAATTCAAACCCATTCTCAGCAAGTGAATCAAATTCCACCATTGATTCACACAGAACTTCCAGCTTTTCAACAGGTGTTAGCAATGTTCTTTTTGGTGGAGAATAAGGAGTTACGCCCATGTTAGCAGAGGTAACTGCAACCATTGTAGATTGAAATTGTGCAGCAGTTGATGATGAAGTTGCCATTGAAGATGGTTTTGTCACACGCTTAGGGTTTTTATGCAGAGAGAAGAGAAGATGGAAATGCATAAAATGTCTGAGATGTGAAAAGTGTGAATGTGGAGAGAAGAGATGTATTTATACTAAAACACATAGGCACACAAACAATCAGAATTTGGCACGTTTGAACAAAACATTAAATGAAAAAGAATAAAATCATTTCAAGCATTTATTGCTTCTGACAATTTGGGGGGAAAATCAAGATTTTCACTATTCAAACTTCACCTCAAACGTCTCTTCAGTAGTGTACACGCCACCTTTGCAGATTTGGAGTGACACGTGTTTGCTTGCATGTGTTCTGAATTCTCTTGAGAAATGAAACGTTAACCAACGTTCAGATCCTCTAAGGATTGTTAGTTCAGAGTTTCACAAAAAAAATTTAAAGAAAATAAATAATCAATCAGAAGAAATACTTCAGAGCATTAGGCATTTTTGCATCTGTAAAATTTTCTTCTGACAAAAATCCATACCAATATTTTTCAGAATAAATTTGAATCTATCTTCAACAAGGGGTTTTGTAAAAATATCTTCCCATTGATGATCTGTATCAACAAAGGCTAAATTTATGATTCCCTTCTGAACATAGTCTCTGATGAAATGATGCTTAATTTCTATATGTTTTGCATTAGAGTGTAAAATGGGGTTTTTAGACAAACATATAGCAGAAGTATTATCACAGAAGATAGAAATGTTACTTTCAAATATCTGATAATCTTCTAGTTGACTTTTCATCTAGAGCATTTGCGTGCTACATCCAGCAGCAGCAATATATTCTGCCTTTGTGATTGAAAGTGCAATTGTGGGTTGCTTCTTGCTGTACCAAGAGATTAGATTTCTTCCTAGAAATTGACAACTTCCAGAAGTACTTTTCCTTTCCACTCTGTCTCCAGCGTAGTCAGCATCACAGAATCCAACTAATTTGAAATCATCAGATTTTCTGTAACACAAACCCACATTAGAAGTATCTTTCAGATACCTTAGAATCCTCTTGACAGCTGTCAAGTGTGATTCTCTAGGATCTGATTGGAATCTAGCACACAAGCATACACTGAACAATATGTCAGGTCTAGAAGCAGTTAAGTAAAGAAGAGATCCTATCATACCTCTGTAGAGCTTCTGATCTACTTTCTTACTTACCTCTTCCTTGCCAAGTGAGCTAGTTGGATGCATGGGAGTCTTTGCCAGCTTACTATCAGTCATGTTAAATTTCTTCAGAAGTTCTTTAACATATTTGGTCTGATGTATGTAAGTGCACTCTGGAGTTTGATTGACTTGGATTCCTAGAAAGAATCTCAGTTCTCCCAACATGCTCATTTCAAATTCTGCCTGCATACATGTAGCAAACTCCTTTCCCAGCATAGTATTGGTAGATCCAAATTTTATATCATCCACATAAATTTGACAAATTAGAAGATCTTTCTTAATTGATTTACAAAAGAGTGTTGTGTCCACTTTGCCTCTGATGAAATTTTTCTCCAGAAGAAAATTGCTCAATCTCTCATACCAAGCTCTGGGAGCTTGTTTTAAACCATATAGAGATTTCTTTAATTTGAAAACATGATCTGGAAATTTTTCATTTTCAAAACCAGGAGGTTGGTGGACATAAACTTCTTCTTCTATAATACCATTTAGAAAGGCACTTTTAACATCCATCTGATACAGAGTGATGTTATTTTGTGCAGCAAATGAAATAAGAAGGCGTATAGATTCTAACCTTGCCACTGGAGCATAAGTTTCAGTGTAATCAATACCTTCTTGTTGACTGTACCCTTGAGCAACAAGTCTTGCCTTATTTCTTTCAACTTCTCCTTTCTCATTTAGCTTATTTCTGAAGACCCATTTTGTTCCAATTATATTGAATCCTTGTGGTCTTTGAACTAAATCTCACACATCATTTCTGGTGAATTGATTTAACTCTTCTTGCATGGCAATAATCCAATCATTGTCTTGCAGAGCTTCATCTACAGAAGATGGTTCAATTTCTGACACCAGTTCAAATAATGATGCTTCAGATGATCTTAGAAAGGATCTTGTTCTAATGGGATCATCCTTCTTTCTAATAATGACATTCTCTGGATGAGAAGCTTTAATTCTGGATGATGATCCTTTAACAGTTGATTCTTCAGAAATGTTTAGATTGTTCATCTGAGAAGTTAAAGGAATAGCATCTGGCGTTGCTTCTGGTTTCTTCACTTGAGCTTTGTCTGCTTCTGGAACTTCAGATTCTGTAAAGACTACTTCTCTATCTGCAGAGTTTTCAGACTGCTTTGGCTTTTTATTGCCAAGCTTATCATCAAATCTAACATGAATAGATTCTACCACAATCTGTGTCTCAGTGTTGTATACTCTGTAGCCTTTAGAGCGTTCAGAATATCCAAGCATGAAACACTTCTGTGCTTTGGAATCAAACTTGTTCAGATTTTCTTTAGTATTCAACATATAACAAATACATCCAAAAGGATGAAAATATGAAATGTTGGGCTTTCTGTTCTTCCACAGTTCATATGGAGTCTTCTCTAGAAGAGGTCTTACAGACACTCTGTTCTGAATGTAACAGGCTGTGTTGATTGCTTCTGCCCAAAAGTGTTTTGCCAGATTTGTCTCATTGATCATGGTTCTCGCCATTTCTTGCAGAGTTCTGTTTTTCCTCTCTACAACCCCATTTTGTTGTGGAGTTCTAGGACAGGAAAAATCATGAGCAATGCCATTTTCATTAAAATACTTTTCAAAATATTTATTTTCAAATTCACCACCATGATCACTTCTGACTTTTATAATTTTGAAATCTTTTTCATTCTGGACTTGCTTGCAGAAGTCAAAGAACACAGAATGTGACTCATCCTTGTGTTTTAAGAACTTTACCCATGTCCATCTCCTATAGTCATCAACAATGACTAATCCATACTTCTTGCCTCTGATGGGTGCAGTTTTCACTGGTCTAAACAGATCAATATGAAGTAATTCTAGTGGTCTGGAAGTAGAAACAACATTTTTGATTTAAAAGACGATTTTGAAAACTTCCCCTTTTGGCATGCTTCACAAAGAGCATCTGAGGTGAACTTCAGATTAGGAAGTCCTCTGACAAGATTAAATTTATTAATCTGAGATATACGTCTCATATTAATATGCCCCAATCTTCTGTGCCAGACCCATTGCTCTTCATTAACAGACAAGAGGCATTTAACATTTTGAACTTTAAATTCTGAAAGATTTATTTTATAAATGTTGTTTTTCCTCTTACCACTAAATAGGATAGAGCCATCCTTTTGACTAATAGTTTTACAACATTTTTTATTAAAGGTAATATCATAACCATTGTTACTTAATTGACTTATGGACAATAAGTTATGCTTTAACCCTTCAACAAGTAAAACATTAGTAATAGAGGGAAGTTTACCATTTCCAATGGTGCCAGATCTAATGATCTTGCCCTTCTGGTTCCCTCCAAATTTCACATCACCTCCAGATCTAAGCTCCAGGCTTTGGAACATAGACTTTTCTCCTGTCATGTGTCGTGAGCATCCAGAGTCTAGGTACCATGATTGGTGTCCTGACCTTGCTGCTAAGAACATCTGCAACAGGAATTATTTTACTTTTAGGTACCCAGATCTTCTTGGGTCCTTTAGGGTTAGTGGTTCTGAAGGTTTGTCTAAACTTCTATTTTTCAACATAAGGTTTATTCTGACTAGCCTTAGATTTAAACACATGAATATTCTTTTCAGAGCGTGTTTGTTCAATATCATTCAAGTGACCAAATTTAAAGTGTGAATATAAAGGAGTTTTCTTGATGATAATCTTATCAACAGGTTTTGGATTTAAATCCTTTCCAGAGGAGGATTCATATCCAATTCCTTTTCTGTTATTTCTGCTAACCCCATAGATCATAGAAGCCATTTTGCCTCTGTCTATGCTTTTAGCAAGAAACTTCTGAAAGCTATAATCATATTTTTCCAAAATATTTTTGCATTCAGATTCAGTTTCAGAATCAGAGTTTTGTTGAGCTAATTCATAATCATTTTTCAATTTTAAGTTCTTTTCATTTAGCTCAGCTACTTCTGATTTGAGAATATTATTCTCAGATACAAGATTGCTTTGACGCTTCTTGTATTTGAGCTTAATATTGTTATAGCTTTTCAGAACTTCTGATAACACTTTGATAAGTTCTTCTTTAGTAAGTTTAGCCATTACCTCTTCAGCGTCAGAGTCAGATTCAGAGTCAGATTCAGATCCTGAAGTTCCTTCCTCCTGATCTTCTATGTCTGCCATCAAAGCTACATTGGCACATTCCTCTTCTGACTCAGATTCAGATTCAGATGTATCTAAATCATCCCAGGTGGCCATCAGAACCTTTTTCTTCTTTTCAAATTTTCTTTTAGGTTTTTCTTTCAGAACCTTTGGACATTCATTTTTGTAATGTTCAGGTTCTTTACATTCATAACATACAACCTCCTTTTTGCCAAATCTTCTGTGTCCAGAAGATTCTTTTCTTTGGTCAGGTTTCCTGAAGTTTCTGAACTTCTTTCCTTTATGCTTCCAGAGTTTGTTTATTCTTCTGGATAGCATGGATAGTTCATCTTCATCTTCAGATGAGGATTCTTCAGAGCTTTCCTCTATTACCTGCAATGCTTTAGCAGATTTATTAGATTTTAAAGCAACAGATTTACCTTTCTTTTGAGGTTCATCTTCCTCAAGTTCTATTTCATGACTTCTTAGTGAACTGATCAATTCCTCCAAGGAGATCTTGTTCAGATCTTTAGCCATCTTCAGCGCTATCACCATAGGTCTCCATCTGGTGGGTAAGCTTCTGATGATCTTTTTCACATGATCAGCAGTAGAGTATCCTTTGTCCAGAACCTTTAGTCCAGCTGTAAGTATTTGAAATCTGGAGAACATAGCTTCAACAGATTCAGAGTCTTCCATCTTGAAGGCTTCATACTTCTGGATCAGAGCCAGAGCTTTTGTTTCCTTGACTTGAGAGTTTCCCTCATGAGTCATCTTTAAGGATTCAAACATATCAAATGCAGTTTCCCTGTTTGTAATTTTTTCATACTCAGTGTGGGATATTGCATTCAACAATATTGTTCTGGCCTTGTGATGATTTCTAAATTTTTTCTTCTGAGCATCTGTCATAGATTTTCTGTCTATCTTCTTGCCATTCCCATCAGTGGGATGAACATATCCATCTATGACCAGATCCCATAAATCAGCATCATATCCAAGGAAAAAACTTTCAATTTTGTCTTTCCAATAATCAAATTTCTCCCCATCAAACATAGGGGGTTTGGTGCTGATTTTGTCCCTTTCTTCATATTTGTTGTTAATGTTAGGCATTGTATTATCAGCCATAGTAACAACCAAATATATATCAAAGTATTTCTCTCTGGATCTTTATTGTCATTGTTAAGTGGTAGCACACACAGAACCGGAGCTCTGATGCCAACTGAAGGTGAGAAATACTTAGAAGGGGGGGGGGGGGGTTGAATAAGTATGAAGATTAAAACTTAGAAATAAAAACTCAAGTATTTTTATCCTGGTTCGTTAAACTCAACTACTCCAGTCCACCCTTCCTAGAGTGATTTGTCTTTCTCAATCAAGGACTTAATCCACTATTTAATCAACTGATTACAATAGTAAGCACTTAGAACAACTGTTCAAAGTCTTCTCAAGAACTACTGATCCTAACTGGATCTTCTTACGTTTTACAATCAAATGTAATACAAATACAAGTGTTTAAGAATGCTTCTATAAAGCTTTATCACAACTGTGATTTTTCACTTAACTATTTAGAACAAAGAAAATAATTCTTAGAAAAAATATGAAAATAGTATGAGAGCTTGAATGTTGATTTCTTTTCAATAATATGTCAACTGAAGAAATTGGTGAAGTCTTGCTTTTATAGGCAGCTGATGCAAGGTGAGTTTCACGTTGAGAAGAGTGTCCAAAAGGTCTGAGCCTTTTTGTCTTCACATCAAGTGACCTTTCCTAGAAGAAGAAAGCACAGAGAAATCATTTTTGTTTGTGTTCTTGTGTCTAGCATAAATAAGGAAAGAGTCGTTTGGATCATTCCAACGGATATAAACTTTGAATAAATCTTCTTCAGTTTTCAGCAAATTCATCAGGGTCTAATTAGATCAGATCCTTCTGATGATGATCAGAGTTTTGCTGAATCAGAGTCTTCTGCCGCAGGTGTGCTTTTAGCGTGTTTAAGATCATAGCATATATGAGACAGATCTTCAGTACTGGCAGCTTTGGTACTTTCAGAATCTTCTGTAGAAACTATGCTTTGAAAAACTCTTCATACAGAATTCTTCTTTGGTTCAGATGCTTCTGACTTGCTTCAGATTCTTCTGGAGCTTCTGCTTCAGATCCTTCTGGAGCTTCTGCTTCAGATCCTTCTGGAGCTTCTGCTTCAGAATCTTCTGGAGGCTACGCTCAGGATCTTCTGTTGGCAGCAATCAGAATCTTCTAATGGATGCATCTGGCGCTTCAGAGTCTAGCTAATTTCTTATGTTCAATTCTGATTTGCTTCTGGAGTGTTAATTTCTTTACTATCTGCAGTAAAAATTCTCAAGCAAATTTTAGAGTATATAATTCTTAAATACAAAATTTTATACTAGTTATCATCAAAACATAGAGATATTATTAAGAACCAATATGTGTTCTAACATATTGGATATAAAAATATTAGGCAACTAACTATATTATCTACACTATATTATAGATCTGTTCATTAGCTTTCTAACGCTTCGAACGAGGACTAAAACCGGTTTACGGATCAAAAGTTATGGCCAAAACCATCGAAACAGAAAATTCACTAATATACAGCTTTGAGTCGACCGCTGGTCGGCGCATAGCAAACAGAAGCAAAATCCAGAAAGACGCAAACAGTATGCGTCGACCGCTGCAGCGTTTGAGTCGACGCAAACAGCGCAGAATGCAAAATTTTCTGCGTTTTCCACCGTTGGAGGCCTTCCTGACCTCCGATTTCAATTCCGTAAAAAGTCCCGATTTCAGAATTTGAAATCCTACCATAATATGACAATTATAACAGCCAACAACACATTTTTAAAGATCATAACATCATATGTCATATAACCATACTTTTCAAAACCATGGAATTTAGGGGTTTCTATCCTAAATGTGATCCTATCCATCACACATTATCACACAATCCCCATGATCATACGAAAACTCACCCTTACTGTTCAGGAATGTTATCTTGCTCAAATTCAAGCCTATTTCTCCACTTCTATCTCTTGTCCTCTCGATACTACAACCAATACACATTATCCTATCAATTTCTACCAATTTTAACTTCAGAACCCACACCGATGTTCATCATCAGAACTATCAGAGTTACTCAGAACCCCACCCAAATTTACAACAACAATGGATGCACCAAATTATACAATATCATACACCAAATTTACCCATACCAACAGCAACAACAATTATAAACACCAATTCACCAATTCATCAACATACAGGTCATATTCATCAAAATCCCTACGGGGTTAAGGAATCCCCTCTACCCAATTCATGTAATTACCAATCCCAATCAGTTTCTCCCCCCTTACCTCGATTAATGCTCTAATTGTTGAAGAATCATTAGCCCTGGCCCTCTTTCCTTCCTCCTTGTTCTTCCTCTTTTCTCTTTTCTCTTGGAACTGATGTATCGTGTTCTAACTTTCTTTTCCCAAAACTTCTCTAATATTACTTATTCCCTTATCACTTATTCCAACCACTCATATTCCCAATAATAATAATAATAATAATAATAATAATAATAATAATAATAATAATAATAATAATAATAATAATAATAATAATAACTAATAATCGTCATAATAATAATAATAATAACCATAATATTACTATTATTTATTAGATTACCACCAACATTATATTAATATCAATCTCCATACTTAAGGGTACCCACTACGCATCCAGACACATTCCCCCACAAGGACACACCAATAATAAAATATCACCAAAAGGCTAAATAATTAAAATGGGTGTTACAACTCTCCCCCACTTTAATTATTTTCGTCCTCGAAAGTTACCTGATGGAAACAATTCTGGATACGCTTCCCGCATCCTGCTTTCCAATTTCCAGGTCCCACTGCCTCCTACAGCACCTCCCCGAACCACTTTCACCAAAGATATCTCCTTCCCTCGGAGTTGTTTCATTTTACGATCTTCGATCCTCAACGGCTTCGACTCCACCGTAAGATTCTCTCGAACTTGAACTTGATCTCTCTGAATCACATGAGATGGATTCGAGACATACTTTCGAAGCTCCGACACATGAAACACATCATGCAAATTCGAAAGCTCAGGTGGTAACACCACTCTATAAGTTACAGCACCAACTCTCTGCAAAATTTGATACAGTCCAATAAACTTAGATCCAGCTTCTTGGACTTCAACGCACGACCCACATCGGTCACTGGGTTAACTTTCAGGAACACGTGATCACCTTCACTGAATTCCAGTTCTTTCCTCCGATTATCATGATAACTCTTCTGCCTACTCTGAGACGCTTTCATTTTCTCACGAATCATCTGAATTGTCTCAGTAGTCTGCTGCATAATTTCTGGTCCTAAGACCACATTCTCACCTGTTTCATACCAACAAAGAGGAGTTCTACACCTCCTACCATATAAAGCCTCAAATGGTGTCATTCCAATACTAGAATGGTAACTATTGTTGTACGTGAACTCGATCAACGACAAATGAGTATCCCATGCACCACCCTTTTCCAAAACACAAGCTCTCAGCAAATCCTCCAGCGACTGAATAGTCCTCTCTGACTGGCCATCAGTTTACGGATGGTAAGCTGAACTCAACCTCAACTTAGTACCCAAAGCTTCCTGTAAGCTCTTCCAAAATTCTGAAGTAAACCTCGGATCTCTATCTGACACAATAATCGACGGAACACCATGTAGCTTCACAATCACCCGAATATAAATCTCCGTCAGCTTCACCAACGGAAAACTGATATTAATTGGCACAAAATATGCAGACTTCGTAAGTCGATCCACAATTACCCAAATAGCATCAAATCCTCTCGCCGTATTCGGCAAACCCGTAACAAAATCTATAGTTATACAATCCCATTTCCAAACTGGAACTTCCAACGGTTGCATCAATCCAGAAGGTCTCTGATGCTCCACCTTCGACTTCTGACATATCAAACAGGCATAAACAAACTGAGCTATATCTCTTTTCATACCGGACCACCAAAATAACTTCCTTAAATCGTGGTACATCTTCGTAGCTCCCGGATGGATACTCAGACTACTACGATGTCCCTCGCTCAGAATCGACTTCTTTAGCTCGTCATTATCCAGCACACAAATCCTGCCTCTGAACCCCAACACACCTGCACCATCCAACTTTAAATCACTATCGGAGTCACTCCCTGCTCCCGGCATCAAATCTACTAACTTCACATCTAACTTTTGGTTTTCCTTAATCAAATCCAAGAAATCATTGTTCACTTGCAACTTGTCCAACATCACCCCATCGGCCGTAGTCTCACAAACCATACTCAAATCTTTGAACTGCTCAATTAGTTCCATCTCTTTCACTATTAACGCCGACATATGAATTGTCTTTCTGCTCAAAGCATCTGCTACTACATTCGCCTTTCGTGGATGGTAACTTAAGTTGAAATCATAGTCTTTCAAGAATTCCAACCATCTTCTTTGTCTCATATTTAGCTCTTTCTGATCGAACAGGTATTTCAGACTCTTATGGTCACTGAACACCTCAAACCTAGAACCATACAAATAGTGCCTCCATAACTTTAACACGAAAACTACCGTAGCCAACTCAAGGTCATGAGTAGGATAATTCCTTTCATGCATCCTCAGTTGCCGCGAAGCATACGCCACCACTTTACCATCTTGCATAAGAACTCCGCCTAATCCCATCTTAGATGCATCACAGTACACCACAAAAGGTTCACTCGGAGTCGGCAACGCTAACACCAGTGTCGTAGTCAATTTCCTTTTCAGTTCCTCAAAGTTTTCTTCACAAGCAGCATCCCACACAAAAACTTGGCTCTTTCTCGTCAACTGAGTCAATGGCAATGCCAAATTAGAGAACCCTTAAATAAACCTTCGGTAATATCCTGCCAAACCCAAAAAGCTTCTAATTTCCGTTGCTGACTTCGGCGGTTCCCACTGCAACACTGCACTCACTTTCGATGGGTCCACCGATATACCATCACCAGATATTACATGCCCCAAGAAGCTCACGCTCTTCAACCAGAACTCACACTTCGACAGTTTAGCAAACAACTTATTATCTTTCAGCACCTGCAAAGCAATTCTCAAATGTCCTGTATGCTCCTCATCAGACTTAGAATAAATCAAGATATCGTCAATAAACACAACAATGAACTGATGCAAGTAAGAATGGAAAATTCGGTTCATATACTCCATAAACACTCCCGGCGCGTTAGTCACTCCAAAAGGCATTACAGCATATTCGTAATGTCCATATTGAGTCCTAAATGCCGTCTTTTGAATATCACCTTCTTTTACTCTGATCTGATGGTAACCCGACCTCAAGTCAATCTTACTGAACACACGAGCTCCCACCAACTGATCCATTAAATCGTCAATCCTTGGAAAGGGATATTTATTCTTAATGGTCACTTTATTCAACTGACGGTAATTGATGCACAGGCGCATACTACCATCCTTCTTCTTAACCAACAACACTGGAGCTCCCCACGGCGACACACTCGGTCTAATAAACTTTTTATCCAACAAGTCCCCAACCTGAGATTTCAATTCAACCAACTCCGCTGCTGACATCCTGTACGGCACCATAAATATAGGTCTTGTACCAGGAACAAGATCAATACTAAATTCAACTTCTCTCATCGAAGGTAATTCTGTAATATCATCAGGGAACACTTCGGGAAATTCATTCACCACCGCCAACTCTTTCATTGACGCTTTGCTGTCTACAGATAATGATGCAAATAAAGCAAACATTTTCGCCCCATCCTCCAACAAGATCCTCAATTCCTTATTAGACAAGGAATCCGCTAATGCTTCTCCTTCTGGAGTAAGGAACAATAACACCTTCCGAAAACAATCAATGTAGACTTGGTTGAACTCCAACCAGTTCATACCCAGAATAACATCTAAATTATCAAGCAGTAGACAAATCAGATCCACTCCAAAATCTCTACCGAAAATAGTCAGTAGACACTTCAAACACACCAAAGAAGTAGTCACTGAACCAATAGAGGGAGTTTCAATAGTCATCCGTCTCTCAAGAGTAGCCGACACCAATCCTAATCTCTTCACACAATCAACCAAAATGAACGAGTGGGTTGCACCCATATCAATAATAGCAGTCAAAGGAATATCATTGATAAAACAAGTACCTTTGATAGCACATTCTTCACTGGCAGCTTGAGTCCCTACCACATCAAACACTTTACCACTGGCCTGACACTTCTTCGGTTTCTCGCAATGCGTACTGATATGGCTTATCTCCCCACAGTTATAATAGGTAGGCATAGTGGCTTTGCAATCAGCTATCACATGGCCTGGCTTCCCACACTTAAAACACTTCTTTACCTCCTTAGGACATTCATTAGCACGATGACTCGCGCCACCGCACCGGAAACATTTCAAATCACCGGTTGCTTTCCCTTCTTTGGGCTTCTTATCACTAACAACCTTATTCTTCCCCTTATCGGCAGGAACACTGTAAGGAGTACCACCAAATCTCTACTTACCTTTACGGTCATTCACAGCCTTGTAATGTGCAATTCGGGCCCTGTTATCATTATCATAGATCCTGCTCCTGCTTACCAGCTCAGGATAGTTCCTGATCTTCTGACAAGCAATCCCCAGCTTCACTTTCGGACACAGCCCATTCTCAAATTTCAAACACTTGGAGGTCATCGCCTCTTCAGTATTGTAGTGAGGGCAATACTGCACCAGCTCCTCAAACTTAGCAGCATACTCCGCTACCGTCATAGTACCCTGCTTCAACTCCAGAAACTCTACCTCCTTAGCACTTCGTATATCTTCCGGAAAGTACTTCTCCAGAAAGCCTTTACGAACCACATCCCAAGTAATTACCGTTCCTGCAGTCTCCCATCTCTAGCGAATGTTATCCCACCAAGCCTCAGCTTCACCTTCCAGCATGTGAGTACCAAACCTCACCTTCTGCTCATCACTACAACCCATAGTTCCGAATATTTTCTCAATCGCCTTCAGCCACTTCTGTGCAGCTTCAGGATCCAGAATCCCTCCTTCAAACGTCGGTGGCTTGTTACTCCGAAACTGTGCCAGATCTCAGAATTGCGCACCCGCAGCTTGGTTCTGATCAGCAACCACCTGCGTCATTGCTTGCATAGCAGCAGCCAAAGCAGCATCATTCCTTCCTGTCATACTGCTCAACAATAACAACAACAAGTTAAAAGATACACAATCTCTATCCTACGGACAGACTCAACGACTACACTGGTCGGACGAACCGACCTGCTCTGATACCAATTGTAACACCCCACTTTCCCAAACTCAAGTAAAATACACTTAATTTAAATAAACATCAGAGTTCTCCACCGAAGTGGGATATCACATCAACTTCATCGTACTCTTCATAAAAAGGTTTTCACAACAAACAGCGGAAAACGTTCATTTTGATTCATCATCCACGACCATCTGCCAAATTACATAAAAATGTTCATTTATAAAATTCACCGACATGATACATCACAGGACAAAAAATAAAACAGTTCAGTAAGAAAACAAATAAACGCCCAAGTCCCGTGCTACGTATCAGAGCATCCTAAGACTCGACTCGCACACCACTATCCAAGTCATCTAATTACCTGGATTATTTGTACTTCCGAGGAAGCACAAACCACAACGACAACAAAGGAGTGAGAAAACATGATCAAAATTATCGGTAATAAGATACATGAAATAAGGTAGTAATCACATAATTTATCACCCAACATTCATCAAACACGACCTACTGTCCACCATCAATCATAACATACAATAATGCAAATATGCAACTCAATACCATGCATGCGGTACCGACTCATTGGTTCATTCAATTGAACCCCGGATAGATCACATAGACCTCTCCTTGGCGATGATCTATCCCCACCATTCTCCACAAGGGAGTACGGATGAATCACATACACTCCTCCTGAGCAATGATTCATCCCACCAAACACCATGACATGCACAACACCAAATGCACAACAAACAACTCAAGCACACTAAGTGCACACGATCCTCCTGATCACATCACCACACATCATATATATTACACAACAAGTAAACTCAGTAAACAATCAATAAATCCTCTCAATTAAACCATGTTTTAGTTAAGGTTTAATTAAACAATGACTCCCCAAACATATTGGATATAAAAATATTTGGCAACTAATTATATTATCTATACTATGTTATAGATCTATTCATTAGCTTTCCAACGCTTTGAACGGGGACTAAAACCAACTTACGGATCAAAAGTTATGGCCAAAACCGTCGAAACAGAAAATTCACTAATATACAGCTTTGAGTCGACCGCTGGTCGGCGCATAGCAAACAGAAGCGAAATCCAGAAAGACGCAAATAGTATGTGTCGACCGCTGCAGCGTTTGAGTCGACGCAAACAGCGCAGAATGCAGAGTTTTCTGCGTTTTTCACCGTTGGAGACCTTCCGGACCTCCGATTTCAATTCCGTAAAAAGCCCCTGTTTCAGAATTCGAAATCCTACCATAATATGACAATTATAACAGCCAACAACACATTTTTAAAGATCATAATATCATATGTCATATAACCATACTTTTCAAAACCATGGAATTTAGAGGCTTCTATCCTAAATGTGATCTTATCCATCACACATTATCACACAATCCCCATGATCATACGAAAACTCACCCTTACTGTCCAGAACTGTTATCTTGCTCAAATTCAAGCCTATTCTCCACTTCTATCTCTTGTCCTCTCGATACTACAACCAATACACATTATCCTATCAATTTCTACCAGTTTTAACTTCAGAACCCACACCGATGTTCATCATCAGAACTATCAGAGTTACTCAGAACCCCACCCAAATTTACAACAACAATGGATGCACCAAATTCTACAATATCATGCACCAAATTTACCCATACCAACAGCAGCAACAATTATAAACACCAATTTACCAATTCATCAACATACAGGTCATATTCATCAAAATCCCTACGGGGTTAAGGAATCCCCTCTACCCAATTCATGTAATTACCAATCCCAATCAGTTTCTCCCCCCTTACCTCGATTAGTGCTCTGATTGTTGAAGAATCTTTAAGAATCGTTAGCCCTGGCCCTCTTTCCTTCCTCCTTGTTCTTCCTCTTTTCTCTTTTCTCTTGGAACTGATGTATCGTGTTCTAACTTTCTTTTCCCAAAACTTCTCTAATATTACTTATTCCCTTATCACTTATTCCAACCACTCATATTCCCAATAATAATAATAATAATAATAATAATAATAATAATAATAATAATAATAATAATAATAATAATAATAATAATAATAATAATAATAATAATAATAACTAATAATCGCCATAATAATAATTATAATAATAACCATAATATTGCTATTATTTATTAGATTACCACCAATATTATATTAATATCAATCTCCATACTTATGGGTACCCACTACGCATCCAGACACATTCCCTCACAAGGACACACCAATAATAAAATATCACCAAAAGGCTAAATAATTAAAATGGGTGTTACAGGGATCAAGAGTGATTGCCACAGAGACTTGGAGCAGATTGGTGAAGTTGGAAGATTCAATAAATGAGAATCAAGTATGTTGGAACGAGATTGTTCATATCCCTTGAGTTTTTATGATAATAAAATATTTAGAGAACAAATGGGTATACTAACATATATTTAAGTGTGCAGGATCATAAGGTGAGAATTCACTATGAATTAATCTTGTTGAAAGCATATGTGGAGAAGCAATGTTACTCAGATTCTGGATTATCAGAATCCGGTGACTCTGAATGTGTTCATCAGCATCTGAAGGATCAGACTCTGGTATATTGTTTCATCCTATGGAGACAACTCATACTCTGAAGGAAAAAGGTGCCTCTGGTCCGTACTCTACACCAAAAGCAGACCAGTCTTTTCAAGCACCAGATTTTTGGGAAGAGTCAACTAGAGTTTGGTTTCACAAGACACAAAGGATGGTGATGTGACCTCTTCAATCTGTTCTACCTTTTGGTAGACACCTATTACTTCAAAAGGTGTTGTGGACATTGTCATTATTCAATTGACATTACTTCTAACCAGATGCTAGTTCCCAACATCTCTCTTGGCATACTTCTTCACTAAGTTTGTGTTGTTCAAACCCTCCAACGAATCTTCATCTACCTCTATAAAAGGAAGTTGAAGACTTGAAGGAAGGTTACAACATCACAACGCATTATAAGATCTTTGGTATAACTCTGAGCTGTTATTTTTGTAACTATTATTGCATAAGATCTTAAGATTTCTTATCTTAGTGTATCTTAGAAATCTTAGAAAGGTTAAGAACCTTTGTGATTGTTGCACAACTGTTATACTTCTGATTATGTATCAAAGTATAGTAGTTAAATTTTCTAAACTATTTGTGTAAAGTAGAGGAAGTATATTGCCTGGGTGCTTGAGCGTTGAAGTTTCTTGATTGAGCAGAAGTCTCTTTCTAGGTTGATTGAGCATTGAAGTCTCTTGCAAGTGTGCTTGAGCAAATTGTAATTTGCTTGGTTATAGTGAAAAGCTCTTGTTGAGACAAGAGAAGTGGACTACTCTCAGTTGAAGAGAGTAACCAGGATAATGTTTGTGTGTTTCTTGCATCTACTTCTGATCATCATATTTTCGTTGTTGTTACTTGATCTGATTTAAGACTCTGAACATGGTTCAGATTTTGAAGTTTATAATCATAAGTGAAACGAATTTTTTGATTACACAATTCAACCCCCCTAGTGTATTTTTCTCACCTTCAAAGTAACGATTTCGCAGAATTCGACATCAAAGTTGTAAACAAGTCAAGATCCATATAGGAGATTTATTTTCTCAACATTATTATGGATTATGTGATTGTATGAACACATTTAACTTTTTTTGAAACATAGTGAAAAAATAACTTTCAATGGGAATGATACAGTTGAACCACTATACATTCTGGTGTACACACACACACACACTCCCTCTCTCTCTCAAATGAGGAGGTGGGGGAGGAAGAAGAAGAAGAAGAAGAGAGAATGATCTGGCGTGATTTAATGTATAAAATGCATCCGGAAATGCATCTTTGTAACATCCACTTAATTTTGAATTAATTGTGTTTACGAAGATGAACCAACAAGATGAGCAACATTGGATGAACCAACAAGACTTGCAATTAATTTTTATTGACTTAGAGAAAGCGTATGAAAGAGTGCTTAGAGAGATTTTGTGGAAAGACTTATAAAGAAAGAGGTTAAGATTGCATATATTCAAATTATCTAAGATACGTACGAGCGAGTATCAACTAGTGTGCGAACACAAGTGGGAGAGACAGACGATTTCCCATTACAATAGATTTGAATCAAGGATCAACTTTAAGCCCCTACCTTTTTACCTTAATTTTGGATGTACTTATAAAATCGATCCAAGAACTAGCCCATTGATGCATGCTTTTGGTAGATGATATAGTCATACTTTGAGAGTCAGATGAGAAGTTAAATGAGAGGTTGTAAACTTAGAGACGAACTTTAGAAACAAAAGGTTTTCACCTAAGCAGAAGTAAGACAGAGTATATGGAATGTAAGTTCAACAAAGAAGAAGTGTTTCTAACCTATAGATGAAAATATGAGATCACAGCATCCATCAAGTCACACGATTTAAATATCTTCGATTCGTAATACAAAATGATGGAGAAATAAAAGAGGATGTAAATCATCAAATTCAAGCTGGGTTGTTGAAATGGAGGAGGGTTTTCGGGATTTTATGCGACATAGAGGTATCACTCAAGCTGACGGGAAAATTTGTCGAATTGTAGTACGATTTGCGATGTTATACAAGACAGAATGTTAAGCAGTTAATAATCAATACGAGAATAAAGTTAGTGTAAGGGAGATGAAAATGTTGTGTTGGATGAATGGTAAGACTATACATAATATGATTAAAAATTAAAAAATTAGAGAGAATGTTAGAGTGTCAATTATAGTAGTGAAGATAGAGGAAAATAGACTTAAGTGATTTTGATATGTAAAGAGAAAACTTGTAGATTTTATGGTAAGGAGAGTAAATTAGATGGAGAGAAATCAAACTATTAAAAGACGAGAAAGACTTAGAAATACTATTTGTGAATTTATGTCGTCAAGAACAAATTAAAATATGAGAAAGAGTGAGTTTCTTGAACAAACACAAGAAACCCTATTAGGTTTAACGAAAGAGAGAAGAAAGAAGAAAAAGAACTGGAATTGGTTATAACTATTTTACTATTCACTTACTCGATAAAGGTTCAAAGATTACTATTGAATAATAATTAACTTCTCACAACAATCTGAAAGAACTAGTCTATTTATAGATTATTAAGCTAACTTAGGATACAAGCTAACTTAACAATTGAGTTGACAAGGAAAACTCAATTCAACATGCTAACAATCTTAGCATTTCAACTACTGCATACTTGAATATACTTCGACTACAACATACAAAATCAGCATGCGAACAGACTTCGACTACAACATACAAAATCAGCATACGAACAGACTTCAACTACATGTTAAACTTTTATCGAACCATAAAATTATCTCTATCAAGACTAGAGTTCGATCCAAAATACCATAGACTATATAAAATAAGTTATTAAAAAAGATATCAAGATTAATAATTTGGATATAAATATGATCCTAAATAAAATATTACAGCAAAAGTTGATTCATATAGTCGAATCCCCAAGTTGTTGTTGTTGTACAAGTTAGACTTCTAAATTTAGTATCTTTCCCTTCACATTTATGATAAATTTATATTTATGATAAAAGCCCTTCTCTCTTTTTTATTAATACAATTTTTTGATATGTGAGTTGGTCAATTAAATCGATTATTTTGAGACAGTATGAGTATAACTTAACATATTTAGATTCGTACAGTCCTATTCAAAAATAAGGATATACTCAAATACAACAAAATATGATCAAAACATAAATTCAACCTCAATTTTCCGAACAACATTCATATGCAACAAATAACATTTACACATATGACTTAGTGGGAGCAGAAGAATAGTGGAGGTGAATTCACAAATATTGTTGCAGCAAGTAATAAATCACACCACAAACATGAATGCCATCAGATTAGATCTTGTAATGCTTGACTTGGCCATTGAAACATTAATACTATTTCACACATATAATTTTCCTGTCATCAACACTAAACATCACACTTTCCAAAAACAACAGTTACATCAAAGAATTATCACTAATAACATATCAAATTTGCTAATATGATATCAACCTGAGAATGACTTAAAACAGCTCAATTTGCTAAACAACTACAACAATTATATATAAATGGGAACATGCTACACCTGAATAAAAGTTACATAAATAGATGTTAAAAAATTGACCAACATTAAACTGAAAATCTAAAGTTCAAACAACTAAATAATGTTGCAGAAAGCTAAAAACAAAAATTAAGAATGACTTAAAACTTAAAAGTTAAGTACTTCAAACTTCAAAACAACTAATAATAAGTAGTTCTTCTAAGTCTAACTAATGATAGAAGATGAAGGAAGAGCAACAAAGTGAAGGAGAAGAATGAACGAACACGAAGTGAAGGTGATGGAGGCACATTAGTTATGGGCAAACTTTCATTTTATTGATTCTTTAACCAACACTCTTTGTACATTTATTAGCAAATTAGAACTATGTGGAGAGAATGAAAATGAAAATATGAGGTAAAATTCAAAGTGAACCATGTAATAATATTTTAACTGCAAGTAGAAGGGAACAAAAACAGAATGGTTAGAACTTCCACCTTCGTTTCCCATGGGACATTTTACAGTAGCCAAAAAATTAGCCATAATTATATAATAATCCTATCCTATTAAATTGATAAATATCTCAACAAAGATAACTCTAAATGATACATATCATTCAACAATATTGAAGCAAAAAATGCTGTTATTTGAAACTTGATTATCCATGATGCTCTTTTTAAGAATTCTAACACTGAAACTATCCAAGGCTAGAGGGAAAAAAAATCTGCAAAGTCTAGCAAATGTGCACCTGAGTCGTAGACTTCATGAAATCGACAAAGATTATATAATCATTTAGACTTCTTTCCTTGTTTTTTCTTGATAACTTCATCGGTATACATGATGCCCTTGCCTTTGTAAACTTCAGGTGGCTTACAATTGCGAACAGTAGCTGCAAACTGATGCACCCTTTGCTTGTCTATTCCTGTACAACAAATTACATTGTTTTTGAAGCAGAAAACACGGACAGCAGGAGGCGCGGATAATTCCACCTCATGACTGTACCCTAACTTGAGATACAACAGACGCCCTGCAGATTCAGCTCTAGCTTTGTATCCAACACCCACAATCTTAAGAAAGCGGAAAAATTTGGCCTCCATTATTTCCAAAGCAAATCAGTTTCCTAACATGGCCACAGAAAAAAATTATTACGGAAAACTAAAATATTTAGATAAATGAATCAAATTGGAGGAAAGAAAAATTTAGAAGAGAAAGGGTACGGAATCTAGATCCTCTCTTGCATAGAGAATGCCGAATCTATTATAACATAAAACACATTTACTATCATTTGTCAGCCAATGCAGACAGAGACTCGGGTTAAGTTGGTGTATGCATAACTTAAGAGTTATTGTAAATTACTACGCAATATTTAGCATATGTATCATCACAAATGGCTTAAACAAAGGCGTTTATGATTACAGTAAGAAAAATATGTGTACATTATAGCTCCAACAGTATTAGGGCAGTGCATGGTAGGGTATTTTTAAAAATCAAACCATATTCATTAATAGACCACTTACATGGATTAGGATTTATAACCAAATCAACTTTCTACTCAAAAACAATTATGGCCATATAACTTGTTATTTTTACAAACCACGATAAAAATTGGCTATTCTCTCAAACCGGTTTTAAGCCGTTTGTAATCGGTTATTTTGGGGTTTAAAACCAGGTTATTATTTCAAAATCGGTTTTCAAGACCAAATTTTACAACAAAAAAAACTCAGATTTTTAGCAACATTAGCACAGAATAGACAGAAACTATTCAAATAGTGATATTCAACCCGTCCAAATAGTGACACCAGTGTTGTCGATGGTGGATAGCGGTGAATGGCGGAGAGCTATAATTCCGCCATTCCAACTGCTTTACTGCGCCGTTATAGCGGATTATGACGGAAAAACCTGCAATATCGGCCAATATTTACCATTGCAATGAGCCCAAATACCGCCATGTATATCCGCCACAACTCCGCCATGAAGGATATTTGATAACACTGAGTGACACTAACATAGATATTGAATCGTAAAAGTTACACTCACACTGTAGAGAAAACGATCAATATTGAGCATTGAAATCAATTAAATAAACTTAAACCACAAGTAACATAAAATGTCATGTTCTATATTCTGACAATTAAGCAATTAGTAAGAGAGAACACAGTATGATGCTGCTATGTTTGTGAAAGGAATAGGAGCCAAAGTTTCTCCAAACTTTCCTGGTTGGAAGGGAAAGTTTGCAGCATGAGAAGTAAAGAGAATAAGAACATTAAAGATAGGAAATTAATCAAATATTTTAGAAGAGTCCACTCTTAACTTATGTAAAAGAAAAACATCCAGATTAGAAAATATGCTAAAATTAACTATAACCAATCTTATATATAAGTTTATTTAATTGATTGTGTCCTAAAAAATGAAAAAGTAAAGTAGAAAAATTGCAAGGAAATGAAAATAAACATATGGTTATGAAACAAAGTAACCCAGCATAAAATCATTTTCACAGAATTACAATAGCATCATCATTATAACAAAATCCTCATAATCCTAAAATAAACACCAAAAACAAAGTTCAACCCCAAAAACAACAAGAACAAGGGAGAAATTACAAACAAAAATGATGAACATTTTAGCTTTGAGTCTGTTAGTAACTTCAGACACAGAAACAAGTATCAAAGACACAGTCGTTGTTGTTTAATATGATATGATCATCATTACCAAAAGACCAAAATTATGAAGAGTGGCTTCGCTCCATCCGGGAAAGACAAATTAGAAATAAGAAACAAAGCGGAGAGAAGCTAAGTGAGGGAGATCAGTATTTTTCGTGGGATTCGGGATTAGTGTTAGTCAGAGATGAGAGAAGCAGCCTAGCGCATGAGCAATCACAAACTGAATCAGGGAAACCCATTTTATTGTATTCAGAAATTTTAAAACTGATTTTGATCAAATTAAGAATTTAGGCCTCATAACCTAAAAATTTTCACAGCTTCTCATTTTCACTATAGAAATTAAAAACAATGCTTTTTAAACATATGTAATCCTTAAAGGATGCTAATACAGATAATAACAACATTCAGTGGTACTTGTTGAAGCTAAATGTTAATTGAATCATACAATCAATGGAAGCTGTGTACTCTATTCCATAAATGTTATACATCAACTTAGACCTAAGAACTAACTCTTGAAATGTGGAAATCAAATCATCTTCAATAATATACTAAGAAATCGGTATCTACCACATGATTTACGCAGTGAAGGAAGGTTTTGAGATAATGCATTTTCAATTTGTTTCTAATATGTAGTAATATTCCCCTTATGTTGGAACTTTTATATCTTGTGCTTAAAGCCGTGTTGCCAACGGCACCGTATTTGGCTACCGCAGCCGCAATTCGCCATGGAAAAAGAGAGGGGAAGGGAAAAACAGAAAAGAGGAAAAGAGGAAAACCTGTAGGAGTTTATCAATGCTTCTGGCAGCAACCAATCTCCACCTGCAATTTCCGGTGAGCTTTTCGTTTTCCGGCGAGCTGAGTTCAGTGCCAATAAGAGGGATGGAGTTGCAGAGATTTGTTCAGTTAGGTTAGAATTTAATTGAAATATAGTCGAACAAAATAAAAGGATTTTAATAGTTAATCATAAAATCAGAGAATTTCACTTTTATTTTAATCACGTATTAAATAATATAAATGGATAATAATGATGAATCTCGGAGTGTATTAAATTCTAAATTTGTGTTGAGCTATTATAATTTAATTTGCTATGATTTTAAAGTTTTGTTTGTTGTTGTTTGGGTTAATGTATTAATGGTTGGACGATAGTAGTTTTTTAATTAGAGGTTGAGTTAGTGTGAATGTGTGGGATAAAAAGAAATTTATTATTATGGTTTTTGAAAGTTTATGTTTGTGTGATTTATAAAAATTTAGTTTTAAAAAACTTTGAAAAATAAAAAAGAGAGTTTTAAGACTATTTTGAAAATTAAACAGCAGAAAATACAATGCGAAAAATAAATTACATAATTAAAAAAAAAAAGTGATAAGGGAAAAGAAAAATATCAAAAGTTATAAAAGTTCAATAAAAAAATAAAAGAACTTATTCCTCTTAGAATTGATCTTAAGAGTTTTCATTAATATTTTGAAAGCTTTTTTTGCAGAAAAGACTCGAGAACCTCTTATACAAGAAAATAGTTATTAATCTTCAATCACAATATACAAGACGTTGGATGCGTGCGTTTGTGTTTTTTCTTTATATTGAGCTTGAGAGTGAATGAGCCAATTGTAACGCCTCGTTTTTCATATAGAATATTTTACCGTATTCTACTGATTAATTATGTTTATTCGTTTATTTATTTATTTGTTGGAATGTTTGTGGGGGTGTGAGTCCTTAAGTTAAGGGCATGGTAAAATAGTAATGTGTGTATAGAATAATTTAGAATTATTTTTATTAAGTAAAATAATATTTTTGTTATATTTTTTTAGTAAAAATAAGAAAAATAGAGTGATTGGATCAAATATGAGAATCTAGAAAAATTAGTGGGAGGAAGGAATAAGAAGTATTTTAAGCTGGGTCAAGTTCATAATTTTGAGAAGTTTAACCCTAAATATAAGTTTATTAGATAAAGGATCATTTTTACCGTACGTAGAATTTGGAAATAAAAGAGGAGGAAGCAAAGTTGGCTAGAGGTAGAAGGAGAAGAATTTAAGGAATAATTTCATTGCTTGATAGGGAAATCAAGGTAAGGGGAGATGTGTTTCTCTAATGGGTGTTAAAGTATAAGGAGTAGAATGAGAGACCCTTAACCTCCTTAGGGTTGGGTGTTTTGATTCATAATTCTGAATTGTGACGCTATGATAGTTGTTATATGATGATTGTCGTGTTTTCTCATTAATCAATGTTTGAATGATGATTGTGGTGTTCATATATGTGATTGTGTGACTGAAATTATATTTGGTTTACCTTGATTTTATATGTATGAAATCTGTCATTGATGGATGTTTGAAGGTTGTGACATAAGTGTGTTAATGTGATGTAGAGATGATGAACATGATGATATTGTTGTAATATGTTGTTGATTCATGAACCCGTGGAGTAATATATGAGTTTAGGGTGTTATAACAGTAGGAAATTGAATTAATTTGATAGATTTTCGTAAAATAAATTGTTGTCATATAAGGTAGGGTTTGGATAGTTTAAAAACTGATTTTTTTTTTTTGCAAAAACAACAGTTGGAGTCAACCCGTAAGTGATTGGAGTCGACTCCAAACTAATAGAAAAGGAATTTTTTAAAACTGCACAGTAGGATTTGACCCATAAATTCTGGGAGTCGGCATACGTACCAGGAGTCGACCCATAGAGGTTGGGAGTCGACTCCAAGCTGCCAGAATGTTGTTTTGGGTTTTTATTGCACTGTCCAACGATTTTGGCCATAACTTTTGATCCGTAAGTCTAAATGAGTTGTTGTTTGAAACATTGGAACGCAATTTACCATCAAATATAATTAGTTTCATGGGATGATTATGTCGTGATAACATGAATAATTGATAAGAATTTTGTGTATTATTGATGTTATCTTATGATGATGTTATGATATTGAGAATGTTAATCAGAATTGGTTAAATTTTGACTATTTACGATGTTGTTATAATGATGTGGTTATAATAATATTATGTGGAAGATGCTTATATGTGTCGATAATAAATTGTTGAGCATGAATAATTGTGGTGATTGTTAAAGATGTTGCATATTTAATTATACATGTGTTATGTTTATGTTGATTATGTTGTTAGTGGTATACACAGCCAGAAGAGGGGCCAATGTGTATGTGTTGTTGTGGCATGCTAAGAGTCCATACATTCATGTTGTCAGAACTTCGGTTCTTTTTGGTGAGTCTTGATCTTATAGTGATGGATTGAGTGCGAGTAGCTAATTCCTATTTGGGGGATTAGTGACGCATTACTTATGGTGATGGTAGCGATTTGTTGTGCTTCGGTTTTAAGAAGGAATTTGATCCTATGGTGGGGATCGGGGGGAGAAATGAACCTGAGTGTTCATATTTGGTACCACATGCATGTCGAGTCGGTGTTGAGTACATTATATAAGTGTTGCATTTTTATTGATTATTGTTGATGTGTTGTTGAATAGGAATACTTAATATGTTAGTGTTGATTGCGTAATGTTTATGTTGTTGTTATGTGATAATCTACTCCTGCTTGTTTTCACTGTTAATTATTGAAGTGTATTCTCACCCCTTTACTTTAATGTTGTCCACCATAGACAACTTGCAGATACTCAAAAGTAGAATTGTTGAAATAAGTGGAAGATATCTCTTGGAGTGGCTTCCATTAGTTTGTCATTTTATTAGTAGGGTCTTGATCTGATCAAGTAACATCGAGTTATGAACGTTTACTTTCACTTGTTTTGTTTTGTTGAAGTTATTGTTGATGTTTTGTTGAGATCTCAAAGTTGTGGTGAGTTGAATAATATAACTCATTTTGTTGTGTTATGAAAGTTCAGGTTTATGAGAATAAATGTCATGAGTTGCACTATTGTGTTTATTTGATTTAATAATGATTCTGTTACGATGATACCCTAAGTGAAGGTGAGCATGCGATGATAGGTTTTAAATTATTATGTTATAATATGTGCTACATAGCAGACTATGTTTGATTGTGCTTGACACCCTGAATGGTTGGATTTTATTTAATTAAATTCCATATTAAATTTTATGTGGAGTTTAGGGTGTTACATAGTGTTATTAGAGCAGGTCGGTCCGTCTGGCTAGGTTTTTATATGATGGATATTCCTTATTGGTAGATTAGTGTGTGAACACTGTCAATGTTCTGTTTCCGCTAATGTTATTTGCCTATATGCAGGAATATGGTTGGAGGAAGAAATAATGATGCAATTATTGAAGTTTTGGAGTCATTGGCTCAGACAATGAATTAGAATCAGCATAACAATCAGAATATTATAAGAATGATGAGTTTCGTGCTTTGGGGATGTTTCAGCGAAACAATCTGCCAACCTTCAAGGGCAGACATGACCTTGATGGTGCATAGACATGGATCAGAGGGATTGAGAAGATCTTTCGGGTGATGGCTTGCTCTGAGGAGCAGAAAGTATAATTTGGTACACATATGTTGGAAGAAGAGGCTGAAGACTGGTGGTATAATGCACGCCAAAGAATAGAAATTGTAGGTATAAATATCACTTGGATTATGTTCAGAGCTACATTTCTAGAGAAGTACTTCCCATAGGATGCGTGTGGCAATAAAGAGATTGAATTCCTTGAGCTGAAATAAGGGGATTTGACTGTTGCTAAGTATCCTGCCAGGTTTGAAGAACTGGTGAAGTTTTGTCTGCATTATAATAGTGTGGCAGCTGAAGGGTCTAAGTGTGTCAAGTTTGAAAACATACTACGTCCATAGATTAAGTAGGGTATTGGATATTAGAAGATTCACCAATTTTCTATGTTGGTGAATAAGTGAAGAATTTTGATGAGGATTGTAGAGCCCAATTTTCTTATTATAAGAATCTCAATGAGAAGAAAGGGAAAAACCAGGATCGCGGAAAATCGTATAATGCTCTAGCTGACAAAGGGAAACAGAAGGCTTCAAATGAGAAGAAGACAACTAGGGGAGGGACTCCCGCTTCTGTCAAATGCTACAAGTGTGGTGAGCAGAGTCATTGTGCTAATGAGTGTAATAATAAGGTCTTGAGATGTTTCAAATGTGGGAAGACAGGACATCATGCTAATGAGTACAAGAGTGATGGTCTGTCATGTTTTAACTGTGGTGAACAGGCTCTTATCAGTATGCAATGTTTGAAGTAAAAAAAAAGATAGCAACTACTGCTACCCAGACTAATGGTAGAGTGTTTGCTTTGAATGGTTAAAAGGTCTACAAGGTAGATAACTTAATTAGAGGTACATGTTTCATTAACAATGTTGAGTTAATTGTTATCATTGATATTGGTGCTACTCATTAGTTTATTTCACTTGAGTGTGCTAAGAGGTTGGATTTAAAATTATCTTCAATGTTTGGGTGTATGGTTATCAATACCCCAGTTAATGGTTTTGTGACTACTCCGTTGGTTTGTTTGAGTTGCATGTTGACCATTTGTGGTAGAAATTTTGCGATGGACTTGGCATGTCTATTGTTGCATCAAATTGATGTTATCCTCAATTCAGTTGGAATTCAACTATGTTCTTATCAACTGTTACAATAAGACAATGATGTTTCAAGAGTTTGGAAATAATGGGGAGTTGATGTTTTTATCTGCTAAGCAAGTAAAAGAACTCTTGGGGTATGAGGCTTAGATGTTTTCAATGTTCTCATATTTGCAAGTCGATAGTAAAGTTGTGAATGTTGACCTATCGGTTGTGTGTGATTTCTCGGATGTGTTTCTAGATGATATCAGTGATTTATCGCTAGAGCGTGAAGTGGAATTTGCCATCGACCTAGTACCAGGTATGAGTCTGGTGTCAATGGTTCCATATATAATGTATGCTTCAGAGTTGGGTAAACTGAAGAAATAGTTAGAAGAATTGCTTTAAAAGAAGTTTGTTTCATCAAGTGTTTCTCCACGGGGTGTGTCGGTATTGCTAGTTAAGAAGAAAGAGGGCAGTCTGAGATTGTGTGTCGACTACAGACAACTCAGTAAGTTTACTATTAAGAACAGGTATCCACATCCGAGAATTAACGATCTGATGGATCAGTTAGTAGGTGCTTGTGTGTTCAACAAGATAGATTTGAGGTCAGGTTATCGTCAGATTCAAGTGAAATTAGGAGACATTCCAAAAACTGCTTTTAGAATGAGGTATGGTCATTATGAGTATACAATAATTTTGTTTGGAGTATCAAATGTGCTAGGTGTGTTTATGGAGTATATGAATAGGATTTTCCATCCTTATCTAGATCAATTTGTGGTGGTGTTCATCGACGACATCTTGATAAACTCTAAATCTGAGGAAGAGCATGGGAAGCATCTGGAAGTTGTATTGCAGGTGTTAAGGGAGAAAAAGTTGTATGCGAAGTTATCTAAGTGTGACTTCTGGTTGGAGGAAGTGAGTTTCCTTGGTCACGTGATTTTTAGTGGTGGTATTACAGTTGATTTGTTAAAGGTAGATGTTGTGTTACAATGGGAGACTCTGAAGTCTATTAAAGTGATAAGAAGTTTTCTGCATTTGGCTGGTTATTACAGGAGATTCATCAAAGGTTTTTCAAGATTAGCATTAAGTTTCACTCAGTTGACTCGCAAGTGCCTTATGTTTGTGATGTGAAGTGTGAAGAAAGTTTCCAAGAACTTAATAAGAAATTGACGAATGCTTTAGTGTTGTTTTTTTCTGAATCCAAGTGAGTCCTTTGTGGTGTATTATGATGCGTCAAAGATGGGTTTAAGTGGTTTGCTTATGCATAATGGTCAGGTTGTGGCTTATGCTTCTCGATAGTTAAAAGTTCACGAAAGGAGTTATCCTACACATGATTTAGAGTTGGTAGTTATGGTTTTTGTCTTGAAAATTTAAAGAAATTATCTCTTTGGTTCCATATTTGTGGTGTTCAGTGATCATAAAAGCTTAAGCTATATATTCGACCACAAGGAATTGAACATGAGGCAGAGAATATGGTTGGAATTCCCGAGGGATTATGATTTTAGCTGATGTTACCATTCTTGTAAGGTTAATGTCTTAGTTGATGCATTTAGTAGGAAGTCTTTGGACCTGCCGATGCTTATGGTTTGAGAGTTGGAATTTATTGAGCAATTCAGAGATATGAGTTTGGTATGTGAAGAGACCCATATCAATGTGAAGTTAGGTACTACCTCCATTTTCTATTATAAGTCGCTTTGGGACAATATTTTGTACCACAATATAAGTCGTTTTATAATATCAATGAACCATTAATGTTATTTTCCCTATTATACCCTTAAATATTTATTATTCTCTTTCCTTTCAATTATGTAAATTCATCTTTCCAATATCATTAATGAAGGAAAATTTTGTAAAATCATTCATAATTTCTCTTTTTCATACCATAATTATTACATTTCTTAATATGTGTGAAAAGTAAAAAACGACTTATAATAAAAAACGGTGGAAGTATGTTGAAACTGACTAGTGGCATCCTTGATGAGACCAGGGAAGGATAAAATATCGACTTAGGATTGGTTGATTGGCTTGTGTTAATCAATCGTGATAAAGGTGGTGACTTTAAGATGGACGGGAATGGTGTGATGAGATTCAGAGACAGAGTTTGTGTTCTATATTTTCCCGAACTGAAGAAGAGTATTCTTAAGGAAGGACACCATGGTAAGCTAAGTATCCGCCCATGTGCGACCAAAATGTATCAAGACTTGAAGAAGATGTTTTGGTGGCCAGGAATGAAAAAGGTGGCTGTTGAATTTATATATTCTTGTTTGACTTGTCAAAAGTCAAATATTAAACATCAAAAACTGTTAGGTTTAATACAACTGTTGAATATCCAATATGGAAATGGGATAGCATTTCCATGGATTTTGTGATAGGTTTGCTGAAGATTATGAATGTATGCGATTCAATTTGGGTGATTGTGGATAGGTTGACCAAATCGGCTCATTTTATGCCGATGAGGATCAATTATTCCTTGTAGAAGCTGGATGAATCGTATATTGATGAGATTGTGAAATTGCATGGTATTCCTTCAAGTATTGTGTCAGATAGAGATCTGATATTTACATCGAGGTTTTCAGAGAGTCTGCAAGTTGCTTTGGGTACTAAGCTGAAGTTGAGTTCTGCTTATCATCTGTAGATGGATAGTCAAACAGAGAGGACTATCCAGTCTTTGGAGGATTTGCTGAGGACTTGTGTGCTATAACAATGAGGTGTTTGGGATATCTACTTATTGTTGATTGAGTTTACCAATAACAACAGTTTCTATTCTAGTATTGGAATGGCCCCGTATAAGATATTGTATGGTAGGAGGTACAGAACTCCTTTGTGTTGGAATGAGTCTGGAGAGAATGTTGTGCTCGGACTTGAGATTGTTCAGCAGACGACTGAGAAGATTAAGATAATCCAAAAGAAGATAAAAGCGTCGCAGGGTCGTTAGAAAAGTTACCATGACAATAGGAGGAAAGCACTTGAGTTCCAAGAGTGAGATCATGTGTTTTTTAGAGTTACGCTGGTAACTGGTGTCGGTCGAGCTTTGAAGTATTGAAAGCTCATACCACGTTTTGTTGGTCCATACCAGATCTTGGGGGAGGATATGAGAAGTGGCCTATCAGATTGTTTTTCCACCGTCGCTTGTTAATATTCAGGATGTGTTTTATGTGTCTCATTTGAGGAGATACATTTTGGATCTGTCTCATATGATCCAAGTGGATGATGTGCCGGTGAGAGATCACCTGACTGTGGGGGCATCACCCATACGGGTAAAGGATCGAGAGGTGAAGCAACTGCAGAGTAAAAAGATTGCCTTGATAAAGGTAGTTTGGGGAGGACCAGCTGGTGGGATCATGGTTTGGGAGGGTGAGGTGCAGATGAGAGAGTCATATCTGAATTTGTTTTCCTTAAGTAAATTTTTAGGATAAGTGAGGGAGAGTTGTAACGCCCTATTTTTCATATTTATGAATCTGACTCTGTAATGCCCTTTGTTTTCATAATTATGAATTGTGACGCTATTATAGTTGTTATATGATGATTGCCGTGTTTTCTCATGAACTAATGTTTGGATGGTGATTTCTGGTGTTCATATGTATGACTGAGTGACTGAAATTATATTTTATTTACCTTGATTTTATATGTATCAAAATTCGTCATTGATGGATGTTTGAAGGTTGTGACCTTAAGTGTGTTAGTGTGATTTAGGGGCGATGAACATGATGATATTTTTGTAATATGTTGTTGATTCATGAACCCATGGAGTAATATATGAGTTTAGGGTGCTATAACAACATTAAATTGGATTGATTTGATAGATTTTCATAAAATAAGATGATGTCACATAAGGTGGGGTTTGAATAGTTTAAAAATTGATTTTTTTGTTGCAAAAATAGCAGTTGAAGTCGACACATACATGATTAGAGTTGATTCCAAACCAATGTAAAAGGATTTTTTTTAAACTATACGATAGAAGTCAATATATATGTTCCAGGAGTTGACTCATGGAGGTTGGGAGTCGACTCCAAGCTGCCACAATGTTGAGTTTGGGTTTTATTTGCACTGTCTGGTGATTCTGGCCATAACATTTGATTTGTAAGTCCAAATGAGTTTTTGTTTGAAGCGTTGGGAAGCTAACGCAGTTTACCATTAAATGGAATTAGTTTCAGGGGATGATCGGGTTGAGATAACATGAATAATTGAGAAGAATTGTGTGTATTATTGATGTTTTCTTGTGATGATGTTATGATGTTGAGAATGTTTATCATAATTGGTTAACATGTAAATGTTGAATATTGATGATATGGTTATAATGGTATGGTTATAATAATGTTGTGTGAAAGATGCTTATATGTGTCGATAATGAATTGTTAGGCTTGAATAATTGTGGTGATTGTTAAAGATGTTGCATATTTAATTATACATGAGTTATGTTTATGTTGATTATGTTGCTGGTGGCATACACGGTCAGACAAGGGGACAATGTGTATCTGTTTGCATGTTAAGAGTCCATACATTCATGTTGTCGCAACTTTGATTCTTTTTTGTGAGCCTCAATCCTATGGTGATGGATTGGGTGCGAGTAGCTAATTCCTATTATGGGGGATTAGTGAATTGTTACCTATGGTTATTGTAGCGATTTTGTATGCTTCAGTTCTAAGAGGGAATCTGATCCTATGGTGGAGATCAGGAAGAGAAATGAACCTGAGTGTTCATATTTGGTACCACATGCATGTCGAGTCGGTGTTGAGTATATTAAATAAGTGTTGCATTTGTATTGATTATTGTTGATGTGTTATTGAATGAGAATACTTAATATGTTAGTGTTGATTGAGTAATGTGTATGTTGTTGTTATGTGATAATCTACTTCCGCTTGTTTTCACTGTTAATTATTGAAGTGTATTCTCACCCATTTGCTTTAGTGTTTTCCATCATGGACAACTCGCAGATACTCAGGAGTAACATTGTTATAGTAAGTGGAAGATAGTTATTGGAGTGGTTTCCATTTGTTTGTTGTTTTATTAGTACGGTCTTGCTCTGATCATGTAACATCGGGCTGAGAACATTTTCTTTCACTTGTTTTATTTTGTTGAAGTTAATATTTATGTTTTGTTGAGATCTCAAAGTTGTGGTGAGTTGAATAATACAACTCCCTTTGTTGCATTATGAAAGTTGAGGTTTATGAAACTAAATGTCACGAGTTGCAATATTGTGTTTATTTGATTTAATAATGATTCCGCCATGATGATACCTTAAATGAAGGTGAGCATGCAATGATAGGTTCTAAATTATTATGTTATAACCCGTATGACGGAGCAATCAATGTTTGATTGTGCGTGACACCCTAAATGATTGCATTTTGTTTAATTGAAATCCATATTAAACTGTACGTGGGTGTCATACCCCAAAATTTGCCCTACCTTATCATTCAATTTGCCTGGCTTATGGTTTTGTTCATTTGCATGCATTTTTCTATTTGATCATGCATTTAGGTCATTCATCGACATTTGTATATTATAACAAATTTAGGTCAAAGGCTTGATGATAATTCATTTAATCAGCTTAATTGGATTTTCGAGGTGAATATTATTTAGTGATTATTCGAGTTTATTTCCCATATTACTTGTGGTGCAAATCATCTCTTTATTTGAGATTTATGGCCAACAGGGAGATTGGAATGATTGTCACTTAATTCAAAAGCTTGCTTGAATTCAAAGAAAAGGGCAAAGTTAGAATAAAAAGAATATTTCTTTCATTTATTGGAAATTAATGGTACAATGCATATTTATTGAGATAAAATCAAAATAATGGATTACGAGGAAAGAGGGTAAAAAATGACATATTTTGGGTACAATTAACTTTTTGGTCAACTGTTAACTTTTGACCAACTACTGACCATTGACTCGATTTTGACTCTTGAATTTTCCTAGGCCTATTCTACAAGCATTTGATTAAGGGATTCATCATCATTCATCACAAATGACTTGTGTCATGATTAAGTTATTTTATTATAACAAGTCAGTCCTTTATGTTTATTTTGTGCTACAATTTGGTCTTTTTATGTTAACTAACGTGTTTACCATTGACCTTTTTCACAAACTCCGTTCCAAAAACGTTTATGTAGCACAAACGAGGCTGATGTGTCATTTAAAAACGATTATGTGTTATTTAAGCTTGTTAATAGGCATTTTCCTTATACTTTCTTATATTTCTGGAAATCAAATATATGATAACTCTAAATCCCCAAATCACATACATTGGAATCCTAAATCTCATCATTCCATCAATGGCCTCATATGGTAGCAATGGACTAAATCAAAGATGTTAGAACTCCAATACCTTCATTTTAAGTGCACCTCAAACTGGAATCGAGACGACATGCCCGTGTGGAGCCAAAACAGTGTTAAGAACAATTAAAAAGAAAGGGAGAAACTTGGGGAAACTATTTTGGGGATGCAAATACTTTATGGTATATGTGTTGTTCATATTTTTAGTTTTGGTTTATGCAAATATATTGTTCTGTATCTGAGATGCTTTGGCATATTTGATGTTTTGGTTTATGCTATTGTTAACAAAGTGAAGTTGATAATGTGGATTGCAATTTTTTTGAGTGGTGTGAAAACCATCACAATGATGAAGTCAAACTAGAGATACAACGCTCAATAATTTCAAAATGTTCCAAATATGGTGAAAAGGATGTTGAAATCAACATGCTTAGAAGGGACATTGATAAGGATGAGAAATACACTAAGGAGATCATGAAGATCATGTTAAAGATGTTGAAGATATTATGTTATGTCATAATTTTGTTAGTTTTGATTTTTGTAGTGTTATGTGTATTTTGGTTTAGTAGTGGTGATCATTGTTAATTTTGATATTTTTCATTGTAAGTCATGAGTTTTTGTACTTTCATGTAACATTTCTTGACAATGGGTAATTCAACAATTCTGCCTATTTTGTGTTGCAATTCTATTCAAGTTTAGTTACACTTGAGTTTCTTCAATTGTGCATATGTTGTGTTCATAAATTTTATACCATTTTTGGTACAGTTAGGTTATAATTATTGTAGACTAGACACAACTTGAAAGACTTGATTGTTACAAATTAAAAACAAATGGGACCTGGTTGTTACAAATTATAATCATGAAGGACATGTTTGTTACAATTTAAAACATAACTGATATGTTGTGTTACACTATTTTGGCCTTAAACAATTACAAAACAGCATACAAAACATTACATAATCATAACTTAAACCATTTTTATAGCATTCAAATAAGATTCCAAAACAGAATTCTCAAAACATTGTTATATTATTATAAACCAAAACATACATAAACATAAACAAAAACATTATTATATAATTCAAAACAAAATTCTCAAAACATAAGATCCCAAAACAGGATTCTAAAAACACAATCTATTTGCTCTTTCTCCTTATGGAAAACTTTGGTCTCATGCTCGTTGGTGGATGAAAGGATGTTGTACCAACCTGTCTTCCCCTTCTCATAGAAAGTAACTAGGAAACTGAGATGGACTATCGTGTATGGATTCTGGAAGATGATGTCGATAGTTTAATTTGAACTCTTTGGGTTGGTTGGGATTGGACCATTGGGATTGGAAGGGTTATTTGGGGTGTTAGAATAAGATTTGGTTATGCATCTATACCTTTGATTTTTTTAATGATAACAAGGTAGTATTTGTGTGAGAATAATTTTGGTACTCTAACAGTTTGTTATTGTGTAGCTTTAACAACCAGTTTTGATTCTGAGAAAGTGACGTGCAACGTCATCAGTTTCTGAACCTTGTTCTGAAATGTGCTTCTGCACTGATTCACTTCTAAGAAGCTTCTGAGAAGACGTCATATTTTTGCTGCAATGTTCTCTTGGTTTCTACTTCTAGATGTGACTCTGATCATTAAACTTATGAAGAAAGGCAAACTTCTGAAGTTTCTAGCTGAAGATTCTAAAGATCTCAAGTCAGACACTGATGTTATCAAGGTTCTGATTGATGATTCAAAAGATTTTTATTTCAAGCTATGTGACTCTTCTGTTTATGCTTCATCAACTTTTTGTTAGAATCCAATGAATTTGAAGATAAGGATAAAGGATACGTGATCAAAATAGTACACAATACAAATTGAAATTGTTCTTCCACTACCTAATTTTGTGGGCGAAAAGACAATACTATTTGTCATACCTATCATTATTCCGTTAGTGGACATCTACATTTTCCTATTCTTGATTTTTCCTCCAACGGTTCCTTTTTCATACTATATATATGGGACTTGCAGACTTGAAGAAAGTTGCCGAAATTACAAGAGTGTTTCTACATGAAAAGCCTTCAACTTTGTGCAAAATTTATTTGAATATTTTTGTATTTAATTTGTATAAATCTACTTGTGTAGAAGTAATTTGTAAATATGCAATTTTACTCAAACTGTTTGTTTGTAGTTCCTTGAGGGACCAGTTAGGTCAGTATCCTTGAGAAGACATGGACTGTTTATATTTGTGATTTTTAGTCACTAGCTGTAGCTAGTACATTTGTAATTAGTTAATTATAGTAGATTAAGTCCTTGTGTATAAGGCAAAATCACCTTGCCGAGTGGATTGGATTAGCTTTGAGTTTCAAGTGAACGAGGATAAAAATCCCTGTGTCTCTCTCATTGTTCAATCTTTTGATTGTTGAGTTTTTTAGTTAGAAAAAACTTTTGTTTTTAAAAACCCAATTCAAACCCCCCTTCTTGTGTTTTTTGCACCTTCATGGGATTGTCTAGTTTGAACTATTTGGGTTGGTTGGGATTGGACAGTTTGAACTTGAGGGGTTGTTTGTGATTGTGTTGTTTGAGATTGGACAGTGGTGGCAGTTTGTGATTGGTCAATAATGGTAGTTTGGGGTTGGACATTTGTTGTAGTTTGTGATTGGACAATGGTGGAATTTTGGGCTTGTCTTGGTTTTGTAGGACATGATGATTTGTTGTGGCCAGAAATACCACATACTGAACATTTATTTGGCAGCCCCTTTCTTGAAACATTTTTTGAATCCTTTCTCTTTTCATCAGCATCTTTGTTTCTTCTTCTTTTTGGTCTCCCTGGTACTATTCTAGAAGGTGGTGGAAGTATGTCAAGATATTGTGTCATTTCCCATAAGTCTTCTCCATTTGTTGGATATATGAATGTTTGGTAGAAAGCCTAATAAGTCTCCTTCCTATAACATGGAGGAATGTACTCAGTTGGGTTTTGAGATCTACTTTGAATGCAAGAAATTTCACGGTAGCATGCAATGCTAGTGAGTATCCAACTTTTGCAAGAGCACTCCAACCGCTTGAGATCAACTGTGAATTTTTCTCTAGTCAAACTTGTATGCCTTGCTTCATAAATTATGTCACCTGATAACCTTTGAAACAAATTAAATCCATTGAGTTAGTGTTAATAATCTTAACAAATTTGTGAATTGTAAAATTAATTATTGACTTACTTTGCTATAAAAAACCTTGAGATATTTTGCCTTCTTTCAAGCATTTTTTTTAATTTTTGGAAGAACAGACTCACTATAATCTTCAATCTTGGCTTTATTAGTTGCCCATCTATCCATGAGGTATCCTTTTATCTCCTCTAACATCGGATTTGATTATAATTGTTGTGTATAATTTCTTCCCAAGCCAATTAGAATTAAATATACTAACATGAAACTCTCTATTACAAGTGTGATTGTCAATAAGTATTCTCAATTGCCATGTATCTGCATTAGGTAATTTCACCCTTCCTTACAGACAACTCTAACCATAGTCTTGTCATTCTTTAAATACCTTAAATCCCTACTATTATAAACAACATAACTTGCAATAACTTCCTTGAACTCCTCCTTTGTTGAGAACAAGCTTCCCAATACCCACTTATAGTCATTAAACTTCTTAGGCATGACAAATGATGGGTATTTAACATTTCCATCCTCACCTGAATGCTCACTATTCATGTCATCCTCACTTCCTAACTCTTCAGTTGCATAGTCAAAATTTGACAAACCCTAACACACCTTCTTACATGTATCAACAATAGACCCTAAAATGAAAACTACCATTACCTATATCAACAACAGACCCATAGTTACATCAACCAAAAATCTAACATGCAGGATTGACAACGAGTTTCGTTTTTATAAACTAATCAAAAAAGGGGAACCACAAATAATAAGTTTAGTGTAAGTGTAACATACCTAAGCTTCATGATTTCTTCACCTTCAATATAACTTTACATAAGGGGAGAAGTAGCTTCACCAAACGTAACTTCACCAAGGGAGAGAACTCTGTGTACCTCAATCACCTAAATTAGGGTTATGTAACCTAATTTGGGGAGTATACAGTACTAATCATTTGAAGAATAAGACAAATTCCTATTTAGCAAGGTTTAATGAAACATCAGCTCCATTTGTGCCACATAAGCGTTTTTGAAATGGAGTTTGTGAAAAAGGTCAACGGTGAAGACGTTACTTAACATAAGGACCAAATTGTAGAAAAAACGTAAATGACTGACTTGTTACAATAAAACTTCACCAAGGGAGAGAACTTTGTGTACCTCAGTCACCTAAATTAGGGTTATGTAACCTAATTTGGGGATTATACAGTACTAATCATTTGAAGAATAAGACAAATTCCTATTCAGCAAGGTTTAATGAAACATCAGCTCTGTTTGTGCCACATAAGCATTTTTGGAACAAAGTTTGTGAAAAAGGTCAACGGTGAAGACATTATTTAACATAAATGATAAAATTGTAGAAAAAACATAAATGCTGACTTGTTACAATAAAATAACTTAAAGGACCTAGGGTTATCACATCGGCTAAATTGTAGGATCAGGGTGAAAAGTAGGATTTTCACTTTGGTTAAACAAGATGCTCAAGGAGAAAATCACAATTATCACTTTGGCTAAGATACAAGTCCAAGGTTAAAATGTTAGGAAAATAATAAAAAACAAAATTGTATACACGCAAAAGCATGTCCATAAAAAAGAAAAAGAAATAAAACTTCCAACAAAAATTCATAAAATCATAATTCAACTTGTAATTTTTACAAGGACAAAATTACAAACTCTCATACAATTGTAATTTTTAAGGAAAAAATTGCAAACTCTCCCAATTACAATTTTTGAACGGAAAAACGATAAACACTCTCTCAACTTCAATTTTTGGATGGAAAAATTGCAAACCCTCGCACGATTACAATTTTTGTACAGAAAAATGAAAAATTACAAACCCTCTCAACAAACTATTTTTGAACAAAAAAACAGAAAACCCTCTCAACAAACTATTTTTGAACAGAAAAATAGAAAATCTTCTCTAGACATATAACTACCCAAATTTCCAATACACCAAAATAACTACATTTTATTGTTGTGTTGAAAACTAAAGCTAACTATCTTTATTTATACCAATACTCAAAGTATATTTTCTTTCCACTACCCAATGTGGGACTTAGATGAATATACTATTTGACGTAACAAATCATCCATTCATTCAAAGTCTCAAATATCTTCACGTTGTCTTCAACTTTATCTTCAAAACAATCATAATAATTATAACGATTAGACATATTTGTATAATTATTACTCTTTAATATTTTTGTCTTCTTCCTCCCTTAATTAGATTAATTGTTACTCTTCGCTCCTCCCTTAATCGGAACCTTAGTTCTAATACTCGTTGTTGGGAAAATAACAACAATTTTTTTTTTTGCACACGCGAAAGCATACCCACAAAAACTAAAGAGGAGCAAAACTTTCAACAAAAACTCATAAAATCGTAATTCAAGTTGTAATTTTACAAGGACAAAATTACAAACTCTTCCATACAATTGCAATTTCTAAGAAGAAAATTGCAAACCCTCCCAATTACAATTTTTGAACAAAAAAATTACAAACCCTCTCTCAACTACAATCTTTGGATGGAAAAATTGAAAACCCTCACACAATTACATCTTTTGGACAAAAAAATTGCAAACCCTCTCTCAACTACAATTTTTGGATGAAAAAATAGCAAACTTACTCAACAAACTATTTTTGAACTGAAAAATAGAAAACTTTCTCAATAAACTATTTTTGAACAGAAATATAGAAAACTTTCTCTAGACTCATAACTAGCCAAATTCCGAATACACACAAAAGACTATATTTTGTTGTTGTGTTGAAAACTAAAACTAACTATCTTTATTTATATTAATACTCAAATTCTATTTCCTTCTTACTACCCGATGTTAGACTTGATGAATATACTATTTGACCTAACAGAAAAATGGTTTTTCACCTCGGCCAGTTATCTGATGAGATATATAACCTTACCTTACATCAGAAGGCCACCCGATGTGAATTTATTATTCCATCCCATGTGAAATGTCTTTTATGTAGTAGTGTATAATTATGGTCTTTTCGGGGAAAAATTAATTAATAAAAATAAATAAATTTGATTTCGAAGTCTTAGAGACCTTGCATATAGAAGAATTTGATGATACTCTATTACCTGTGTCACACAATTTACTTAATGCTAAGTAATTTATCTTATAAAATTTCAATAATCTGAACAACTCAACAGTAGGTTTAAGGCTTTTACTAATAGTCGCAAGTCCAACATATTTACCTTTAATGTTACCATAAGAAGAAAATTCTCTTCTCGTAGGAGTAAAATAAGATAAAATAGTTATATTCAGTCATATGATTTGAACAACCACTATTAATATAAAGTTTTGAGTTTACACTCTCAAGCATATCCACTTCACAATTTAACTTTTTTGACATTTGATACCCAAATATTTTTGGATTCTTTTGCGTTAGTGGAATGCACATTATCTCTAGATTTTCGACTAGAATTATGATGTTTGAAGAAAAGTTAAGCAAACATATTTCTTATTTTATTTTCATGATATTTTTTATATAAATGAGATGACAGGTATAAATTTGTACTTTTATGTCTTACCTCAAGAAAACAAAATAAAGAAACATGCTCATTTTGATTACAATAATTATATTTAAGAATGTTACATTTAAAGGTTCATGTCTTTATCACTTTTACTTTTACATATTTATCTTTTGACTTCATGTCTTTGTGATCTATTTACTTTTTTTCTTTGTGTTGCTTTCTTCATTCTCAGCTAGCCTTTTTAGTTTCATTTCATATTCTTGTAATTTTTCAAACCATGTAGTCAAATTCATACAAGATAAATCTTTATATTTATAAGTCACGTTTACTTTAGGTTGCTAATTGCAGTTTAGGCATCTAAGGACTTTGAAAACTAAATCCTCTTTTTGAAAAACTTTACCTAAAATTCTTATATGATTCACAACATGGATAAACATTTTTTCATATCTAGAATGTTATCCTCATGTTTCATTCTGAAAAGCTCGTACTCATGGCTCAATATGTTCATCCTAGCCCCTTTTACCTTGGTTGTACCTTCATGGGTAAGTTTAAGGGTGTTCCACATTTCTTTAGCAGTCTCACAGTGACAAACACGAAGAAAAAAAACTCATCAATAACAAGAACGATAGTGATAATAGTTTTAACTTTCAAACTGTGTTACACTTTTTACTTGTCCTATTTGGTCTAGGTCTATCTATATTTGTTTTTCACAACACCATTGACTAGAAATGTGAGAACAAAGGGAACATTTTTAATAGTAGTCCATATATCATAACTCATATTATCTATAAAGATTATCCTCTTTTTTTTTTTAATAAGCATGTCATTCTACACTGCATGATGAAGATTTATTTAGTGAATCGTTTAAAGTCATTACTACCTTCTAGTATGATTAGTATTATAACACGAGTTAGGCTCGAATGCACTTGTTGAACAAGCAATTCCAAACATAAGAAGAGGGGAAGGGTGAATTGTGATATTCAGATTTAAAAAATATTTTAGAAATATAATTGACTTTAAAAAGGTTTATATTAAAAAGAAGATATAAGTAGAGATTAAGTAGTGGAAAAGATATATAAGAACTCAAAAGATAAATGACAAAAATATAAATATATGAGGTAAAAATGATCACACAAAAGAATACCCTGGTTTGGCTTTATACTACTTAGCCTAATCTAGTCTCCATAAATTTTCTCTTGAGATTTTCATTAAAAATAACTTTGAGCTTTTACACGCAATTAACCTAAAATCCTTACAACAACTTAAACTTTTGCATATGATCAACCCAACCAAGTGCGGATCCAGAACTATGACTCAAGGGGTGTAAAAACATTTTTAAAATTTATTAATAATTATTAAACTAATAATTAAAATATTAAAAACACACACATACACGCACACACGCACACACGCACGCATGCACACATGCACGCACGCACGGACACACACACACGCACACATACACACACACACACGCACGCAAGCGCGCACACACACACACACACATGACATATCCTATGAGAATGTCATTTTTTTGTTTGAATATGAGAATGAATCTCCACCATTCATTTTAAAATTTAATGGTTTAGATTTATTCTCATGTTCTCACATAAAAATGACATTCTCATATGATACGTCATATATATATATATATATATATATATATATATATATATATATATATATATATATATATATATATATATATATATATATATATATATATATATATATATATATATATATATATATATATATATATATATATATATATATATATATATATATATATATATATATATATATATATATATATATATATATATATATATATATATATATATATATATATATATATATATATATATATATATATATATATATATATATATATATATATATATATATATATATATATATATATATATATATATATATATATATATATATATATATATATATATATATATATATATATATATATATATATATATATATATATATATATATATATATATATATATATATATATATATAGCCTAAAAGGCCCTGTGTAAGAAGTTGGAGTAAGTTTGTGAAATTTTCTTAATGGACCATTTTAATCCTAAATTAACCATGAGATATATGTAAGGAGACCCTTTTTGCCATAGAATAATCACTATAAGAAAACAACAATTTAGTGTCGGTCAGAAACCCTCGCTAACAGACCAAAAGTCTACGCTAATTGGGTCTAGCGTTGGCTAGGTGTCGGGGCAAACTTTCTGAAGCAGAAAGTTAATAACGTCTAGTGCCGACCTTGTGTCCTACACTACCTTAGTGTTGCTTGTATGAACGTTAGGGAGACGTTAATTGATGACCCTTTATTCTACGCTAATTCCAGTGTTAGCGTAAACTTACGTCGATGCTACCGCATGCTACATGTTAATATGTGATTGGTTTGTCTTTCAACCACAAAAAATCTATGTTATCAATTAGCATCGGCCATGTACACTGCTAAGTCAGAACACATTAACATATGACGTGTGCCACGTGTGAATATGTGATTGGGTTGCCCTTCAACATAAAAAAATATACATGTTATCATGTAGCGTCAGTTCCAGCTACCACTAGGGTGTTGACTATATACAGTAGTGTTGGTCCTGACTCTGAAACTATGTTATTGACTGGTTACATTAGCGTCAGAGTTGGGGATGACACTAATGTATATAGTCAACACTATACTAGTCAGTTTAATCGAAACCTGTTTATTATCAATTATATCAGTTTAGGTCATACCATTATCTATTTTAATTGAAACATGTTTATTATCACAATACTTATTAGCTTGTAGTGCCATATCTAATTTATAAATATTAAAAAAAATTATAGCTAACAATTAATTATTAAAAGTATTCAAAAACTATGAGATCCATAATTTAACCTTTTTGAAATACATAATAAACTATTGATAACACTATCCTCTAATCCAAATCGAATTTACTTATATCACAATATTGATAAGCTCCAAAATATGGTTGAGAAATGGACAAAGATGTATCAAAATAAGTATACTCAAAATAAATATGGCTGAGTAGGTGGTGGTGTTGGGTTTTTCTGAATCAGCGGTGGTGGTTGAGTAGGTGGTGGTGTTGGATTTGTTTGAATCACTGGTGGAGGCTGAGTAGGTAATGATGTTTTAGTTTTCTGAATCGGTGGTGGTGGTTTTCGCTAAGTAGGTGGTAGTGGGTTTCTTGAACCAGGTTTGCTATGGACTTTGCGAGAGTTGTTTATAGCAAGATTCCTAGGTGGAATCTGTCGTTGACGGTATAACCTGTCAATAACTCTTTTTTAGATAATTGACATTATTAATAAGATTAGCAAGAATACATAAAAAAATATTAAATTACAAAGAACCCAAATAGTGAAAAGGTTTAGTCATCTTACTTATTTGTGCTCGGTAGTGCTTTTGTCTTTCCGTTTTGTCCAGTCACTTGAATAGAAGTTCACAACAAAGCTGCCAACCTGCCAACAATAAGATTTTCAGGTTTGCTATTCCTACACCCTTTCTTACACCTTACACCCAATTTACTGTTCATAAATATATGAAAAAAATGCTCAGAACATGGTTAATGGTATGTATTTTATTGGTTAATGAAGTAGTGAAAGTGGTTAATAAATTATAGGTAAAATAATTGGTTAATGATGTAGATTTTTGTGGTTAATGCGACTGTGAAGTTGGTTAATGCGTAATCTTATATTTGTATTATAAAATAAATTTTAAAAATAATTTTTTTAAAAAAAATTAATATTTTAAAAAATATATTATTTTAATAAAAAACACTGTTCACCGTATAAATACGGTGAACAGTGCATACGGTGTATGTATGGGGTGTAGGAAAGGGTGTCAAGATAGCATTTTTCTATATATAATTATATGCATTGTTGTTATGATAATATTTCTCACCCTTCTGCTGTTTTATGGTGCTCTGTGAGGCATTGCAGAGTAGGTATGCTGGAGGTCTTTTTGTGAAGCGTGTCTTCATTCTTTTGGTCGGTCGACTCTGATATGTAGCACCGGGTAGCTAGGATGTTCATGATTCTTTTGTGATACATTTGTATATGTATCTTGTTGATGAATGCTTACGTAAACATGACTTATGTTGTTGTATCATACTGGATGATATATATATATATATATATATATATATATATATATATATATATATATATATATATATATATATATATATATATATATATATATATATATATATATATATATATATATATATATATATATATATATATATATATATATATATATATATATATATATATATATATATATATATATATATATATATATATATATATATATATATATATATATATATATATATATATATATATATATATATATATATATATATATATATATATATATATATATATATATATATATATGTTTGATGTTATTCAATGTTTAGATTTTCCGCTTTTATTCTAAATATTGAGATGTGGATGTAAGGACTAAGTTCCTCTGTTGCAAAGTTACCCCACTGTTGCATATCTATTGTTGAACAAGTGTTGAATGTTTTAATTCCATGCGTAATGTGACGCGCCTCTTTTATACTATGTTTATAATTATACTCTGACAAAATTTTTAATATGTGACTAATTGATTATGTGATAATTTGGGGGTATAGAAAGGGGGTATTACATTAAGTGGTATCAGAGCCAGTGTTGAGTCAATTGTGTCTGTCTTGTTGTTGTGATGGTTGAATAGTTATTTAACCTTGTTGTTATTTTTGAGAATGGTCAGAATATGGCTGGTCGAAACAACAATGCGATGGCTGCTGCGTTGGAAGCAATGGCCAGGGCGGTGCAAGGTGCACCGAACGTGAATGCTATTGACGAGTTCAGGAAGAATCAACCACCGGTCTTCAAAGGAAGATTTGATCCCGATGGTGCTCAAATTTGGTTGAAAGATATTGAAAGGATCTTTAGAGTTATGGGTTGTGCGGAGGGGAATAAGGTGAGGCTTGGGTCTCACATGATGAAGGAAGAAGTCGACGATTGGTGGGTCGGTATGCGTCAAGCTCTTGAGGTGGATGATGAAGAGATAACTTGGGATTCATTTCGTACTGAGTTCTTGAGGAAGTATTACCCTGAAAGTGTGAAAGGGAAGAAGGAGATAGAGTTTCTTGAAGTGAAACAAGGTAGTATGTTCGTAGTGGACTATACTGTTAAGTTTGTGGAGTTGGTTCAATTCCATCCTCACTATGTTGCACTTACTGCTGAGTTCTCAAAGTGTATTAAATATGAGAATGGTTTGCGTCCCGAGATTAAGCAAGCTGTGGGATATCAAAGGATAAGAAGGTTCACGGATTTGACGTAATGTTGTAGAATCTTCGAGGAAGATAGCAAGGCTCATTCTACACATTACAAAAGTTTGAACGAGAGGAAGGGAAAGCAACAAGCTAGAAGTGGACCTTATGTGACACCCGTTGATAAGGGTAAGCATAGGGGAAACTTTGATAAGAGATCTGGAGGAGGAGGTTCCGGTTCCATTAAGTGTTACAAGTGTGGTGAAGTGGGTCATAAATCATTTGAGTGTGGGAAGACCGTGGTGAAATGTTCTAACTGTGGAGGTATTGGGCATGCTACTACCGATTGTAGGAGGAATGTAGTGAAGTGCTATAATTATGGAGAAGTGGATCACATTAGTACTAAGTGTACTAAGCCGAAACAAGCTCAAGCGGGCGAAAAGGTGTTTGCATTAGTTGGGTTAGACACTACTAGTGCAGATCGTTTGATTAAAGGTACATGCTTTATTAATAGTATGCCTTTAGTTGCTATTATTGATACTGGAGCGACTCATTCGTTTATTTCTCATGAGTGCGCTAAGCGTTTGAATTTGTTCATGTCTTCTTGGGGTGGTGACATGGTTATTGAGACTCCCGCTTTGGGGGTCAGTAACTACGTCTTTAGTGTGTGTAAGTTGTCCTTTGACCATGTATGGTAAAGACTTCATCATAGATTTAGTGTGTTTGCCGTTGGAGGGATTGGACATAATCTTGGGTATGAACTGGTTGCAATTTAATAGAGTTCATATAGATTGCTATCACAAGTTAGTAAAGTTTCCTTCTTTGGAAGATGATGAAGATGAGAGTTTCCTATCCACTAAAAAGTTGAAGAAACTTGTAGCAGACGAAGCTCAATTGTTCGGTTTGTTTGCATCATTGCCCAATGGTGTGTGATTTTCCAGAAGTGTTTCCGGAGGATATTACGGATGTACCGCCGAAAAGAGAAGTTGAGTTTTCTGTTGATCTAGTTCCGGGTACTAGACCGGTTTCGATGGCACCGTATCGTATGTCGGCATCAGAGTTGGTAGAATTGAAGAAGCAATTGAATGACTTGTTAGACAAGAGATTTGTAAGGCCAAGTGTTTCTCCTTGGGGTGCTCCGGTATTGTTGGTAAAGAAGAAGGATGAGAGTATGCGATTATGCATTGATTATCGATAATTGAACAAGGTGACAATTAAGAACAAATATCCACTTTCAAGGATCGATGATTTGATAAACCAATTGGTTGGTGCACGTGTTTTTAGCAAGATTAATTTGAGATCAGGATATCACCAGATTCGTGTGAAAGGAGAGGATATTCAAAAGACAGCCTTTAGGACACGCCATTACGAATATTCTATGATGCCATTCGGGGTTTCTAATGCGCCGGGTGTGTTTATGGAATACATGAATCGTATTTTTCATGAACAATTAGATCGCTTTGTGATTGTGTTCATTGACAATATTTTGATTTACTCTAGGTCTCAAGAGGAGCATGAAGAGCATTTGAGGATTGTGTTAAAAATTTTGAAAGAGAAACAATTGTATGCTAAGTTGTCGAAATGTGAATTTTGGTTGTCGGAAGTAAGTTTTCTTGGACATGTTGTTTCCGGTAGTGGTATTAGTGTTGATCCATCCAAGATTGATGCGGTGATGCAATGGGAGGCTCCTAGATCGGTTATGGAGATTCAAAGCTTTTTGGCCTTTGCAGGTTATTATCGGAGGTTTATTGAGGGATTTTCGAAGTTGGCACTTCCATTAACGCAATTGACTTGTAAAGGAAAGTCTTTCATTTGGGATATTCATCCTGAAAAGAGTTTCATTGAGCTAAAAAGAAGGTTGACGACGGCGCCAATCTTGATTTTTCCATATCCGACGGAACCATTTGTGGTTTATTGTGATGCTTCTTTGACAGGTTTAGGTGGTGTTTTGATGCAAGATGGAAAGGTTGTGGCTTATGCTTCAAGACAATTGAGAGTGCATGAAAAGAATTATCCTACACACGATTTGGAGTTAGCGGCCGTGGTGTTTGTTTTGAAATTTTGGAGACACTATCTTTATGGTACAAGATTTGAAGTTTTTAGTGATCACAAGAGTTTGAAATATTTATTTGATCAAAAAGAATTGAACATGAGACAAAGAAGGTGGTTAGAGCTTTTGAAGGATTATGATTTTGGTTTGAATTACCATCCGGGTAAGGCAAACATGGTGGCCGATGCTTTGAGTCAGAAGTTGTTACATATGTCCGCATTGATGATGATAGAATGGGAACTTTTGGAGAATTTTAGAGACTTGAGTTTAGTTTGTGAAATGATGTCGAGAAGTGTGAGACTTGGTATGCTACATGTTACGAATGATTTTCTTGCAACCGTATGTGAAAAGCAAAAGTTGGATTTGAAGTTCATTGATTTAATGATGAATGAGAATGAGGATTTCAAGGTTAATAACTTCAGAGTTTTGAGATTCTATGGTCGTATTTGTATTCCGATGATGCGGAGTTGAAAAAGATGATATTTGAAGAAGGACACCGAAGTAACTTAAGTATTCATCTGGGAGAGAATGAAATGTATCAAGATTTGAAGAAAATCTTTTGGTGGTCCGGATTAAAGAGGGATGTAGCTTAATTTGTGTATGCATGCTTAACTTGTCAAAAGTATAAGGTGGAACATCAAAATCCTAGTGGATTGATGCAACCGTTGGACATTCCGGAGTGGAAATGGGATAGTATATCGATAGATTTTGTTACGGGGTTGCCGAATACGCAAAGAGGTCATAATGCTATTTGGGTAATCGTGGATAGGCTTACTAAATCCGCTCACTTCATTCCAATTGATATTAGTTATCCTTTTGAGAAGTTAGCCGAGATTTATGTTCTTGTGGTTGTGAATTTACATGGAGTTCCTAAGAGTATTGTATCGGATAGAGATCCTAGATTTACATCGAGGTTTTGGGAGAGTTTGCAAAAGGCTTTGGATTCTAATCTAAGATTGAGTTCGGCTTATCATCCGTAAACGGATGGTCAAACCGAGAGGACACTTCAATCATTGGGGGATTTATTGCGTGCTTGTGCGCTCGAGCAAAGTGGTGCTTGGGATAGTTATTTGGCGTTAATTGAGTTCACCTACAATAACCGTTTTCATTCAAGTATAAGTATGACACCATTTGAGGCTTTGTATGGTCGGAGATGCCGAACACCTTTGTGTTGGCATGAAACCGGTGAGAGGTCGATAGTTGGACCGAAGATGGTACAACAAACAACGAAGAAAGTGAAGTTTATTCGGGAAAAGATGAAAGCTTCGCAAAGTAGGCAAAAGAGCTATCATGACAAGAGAAGGAAAGATCTTGAGTTTCAAGAAGGCGACCATGTGTTTTTGAGAGTTACACCGGTTACGGGTGTGGGTCGTGCTTTGAAGTCGAAGAAGTTGACTTCTCGTTTTATTGGTCCGTATCTGATTACTACACGAGTTGGTGTTGTGGCTTACAGTGTGGCGTTGCCTCCGAATCTTTCGAATTTGCATGATGTATTCCATATTTCGCAACTTTGGAAGTATGTTCCAGATCCATCACATGTTATTCCTATGGACTAGGTTGAAGTGAGAGATAACCTTACGGTTGAAGCTTTACCGATTAGGATTTTGGACCGTGAAGGGAAGGGAAAGCGTGTTTCTTGCTGGATATGACATGTGTTAGGGTTTTAGAGACCCTTGTCTCCTTCCCCAGCGGCGGCGCAGACCCATATAGGTTTCCTTCTTCCTTGCTTTGCATGCGGCGACTGCCATGGATGCTCCGGGAAGCTTTTCCGTTCGTTCTTCTTCTTCACGACCTTCGTTCGTTTTTCTCCTTCTTTTTCGCGACATCTGAAAAAACAAACATTCTGTTAAAGATAAATTGCTCACACTTTGGGGGTTTGGAGCGGTTTTTCGAATGAAGACGATGATGCTTTAATGATGATGTTGAGACGACGGAGCTTCGTCTCTCTGAGTCTGGGTCGCGGCTCTGGTGAGGGATTCGATGGGTCTCCTCGAGTTCTTTGCCACCGTGGATTTGCCGTTTGTGGCCGATTTCGCGACCTTTGATGATTTGCGGAGGATGAGCTCTTTCCGTTCTTCCTCGCTTCTGATGATGAGACCTTGTTCTCCTTTTTGTTTCCTTATGGTGATGCGTTTCAAGATCCCCTTGTTCTGGCTCTTTTTCGATCTAGGGTTCTTGCCGCGGCACCCTCTTTATGAACTGATAATGTTGAGTTTTATATCATGATTTCTTTTGGGCCTGGGTTATGTTGTTGTTACGATCTTCATGGTTGATTTGTTTGTGCTGATTTTCAGGAAATCTTGATGGTTTGTTTTGGTTGCTGCAACATTCATGGTTCTTGAGAATTTTCAGGGATTGTTGTTGCTGATTGTTGCGTTTTGCTGTTGGAATTGGGATGAGCTTGTTGCGATTTCCATGGAAAAGTTGTTTTCGGATTTTGTTGGATAGTTGGTTTGATCCGCTTGGCTTCATAAATTTCTGGGAAAATGTGTTTGTGCTCTGTTTCGCAAAAACCATTTTTTAGAAAAGTGTTTTTTCCAAAAGCACTTTTTCCAGAATCACTTTTTCTAAAAAATCACTTCTCTCTCTCTCTCTCTCTCTCTCTCTCTCTCTCTCTCTCTCTCTCTCTCTCTCTCTCTCTCTCTCTCTCTCTCTCTCTCTCTCTCTCTCTCTCGGAATGACTTAGAACAGATACTGCCGGATTTGTCAAGGTCGGAAAATAAGTCCGAAGTTGGCGACGGAATATTCTGTTACCTTCCCGACGTACCCGATGATGAAATCAAACTGAGGGTATCGGGACCGAAAAAAACCAATTTAATTAATTGAATCATCTTCATCTGTTGAGTTGTTTTGCAGGTTCAAAGAAAAAGTCGGAAGTCGAGAATTGAAGATCGGACTCGAAGACACTTTTAGGACAAATCAGGAATTTTAGATTTTAAGGATTTATTTTGAACTTGAGATTAATCTTGTAATATTGTAATAAAAATATAGAATAAATAAAATTCTATTTTCTTATTAACTTGAATTTCTCGCAACAATCCATCCGAATAATTCTTTCAATTAAACTCAAACGAACAAATCTACTTAGTTAAATTTATTCGACTAAATTTGATTCACCAAATAATTCATCAGACTAAAATCACCCAATTAATTCGTCTGCTTCAACTATCCAACTAAATCCACCTGATCAAGATCATCTGACTAAAATCACTCATTTAAACTCAACCAACTAAATCCGATGAACTAAATTTATTCGATTAAGCTCCTTCAAACTGCCGTAAAATTCAGCTCATCCACAAATAAATCACAAGACTCGGAGATGGAAACCCTAATCAGTTGGGGAACCCCTGATGACGACTCAGCTTCATGAATTGTCGGCAGGCTGCAGATTAATGACCATTTTTCCCTTCACCAATTAAATCGCATACAGAGTGATTTTTCCTGCAAAAACCAACAGACTGAGCAAATTGGTTAGCGGTTAGTTACAATGCAATGCAAAATGAGATGGAATGCAAAATGAAACGGCTAATCTAAGGGTAAAATTTGGGGTATTACATTGTACAATTGACTTTGTTACTCCATAGTATTAAGAGACGTTGAATATAGATACACAAAAAGATCTTTATCCATTGTGTAACTCTTTTAACCACAACGTCTTCCTTGTGATTTTGTACTATAGATCCGTTGAGAGTAGATATTCGTAAAGCATGTCAACTTTTCTTGAGCCATGTGAACACAAACTCTAGCTGACAAACAAATTTGACATTGTAGCTTGCTTTATGCAGTATGAATAACTTAGCTTAGTCTATGGTTCAGAGTGATCACCAGAAGCTGATACATTCGATAAGTTTAGAGATAATATATTGCTCTTTTGATTCTGATGCATTCAGCTTCAGAGTCTACACAAACCTATATCATTAGACTTCACTTAAAAATATGCATAAGTTCTGAACCATCAGAAGCCAATAACTCAGTTTCTCTCAAATGCATTCTTTTATCAGATTCTAAATAAATTCTTCTTAAGCTCTGGAAACTGCATACTTAGAACACGCATTACATAACACCAGTGTTCTTTCAATACTTTGTTATCATCCAAACCCAAAGGATATATGTCACGAACAAATCTTGTTCTAACATGTGTGTGTGTGTGTGTGTGATGTGATCTATCATGATAAATTAGGCCAATAAGTGATCTAAAGGTGTATTCCTACATCAACAACACATATGCAAGAAAGTAAGGGAAAAATTCCTAAGCCTCACATTAACTAGAATGCACACTACTACAAAATAGACCTTTCGTAACACCAATTTTACAAAGGTATTTCTGTTAACCATGATAAAAGTTCTTTTTTGGGCGTTTTTTTTTGTATTTACTAAAGGACATTTCACAACAATCATAGGTACCAACCGTAGTGAGATGTACCTAGAGTAAAATGGTTAGAATTCCAACAGCAACAATTTTCCATATATCGTGACATAATAGGATTGACCTTGTATATCGCTATGATTTTTATAAACAACCGTTGTGTAAGTTTCAATCATTTAATCACGGTTCGTATTATCAACCGTGGTAAAAGGTGTTACTTATTTATAAAACAAATATCAAGAGGAAGATCTTACAAAAAGTATGAATCTTGTAAAAAGAGTTACACTTGAAATGAATGTTGATCTCATCTTATCAATGAAACGCCGTGTGATTAGGACAAAAAACAGTTTGGAAAGAACAATTAAGAACATGGAAATCAATCACTAGAAGAATCATTTAAAGTTTATTATTTTTTTCATTGTTGTTGATGTAACAATTACTTCTTTGAAAAATAGTATAAGGAATTGAAGACTTTTAAATTTTTTTTGAATTTTTATATGATTTACAAAAGTTAAAATCATTGGATGATAATGAGATGAAAGAATGTTGTGCTAAATTTCACTCAATTATTTCTCATGGCTTGTTTGTATGTTAATGTAGATGATCTTTTCGCTGAATTAGGAATGTTACAATTTACTTTTCTAAATGAAACAATGCATGCCATTGATATTCTTAAATTTATTAAACTTGCAGATTGATATTCAAATGTATCAATTGTTTATAAAATTCTTCTGACGATATTCGTGACTGTAGCATCAGTAGAAAAGAAAATTTTTAAGCTGAAGTTGATTAAAACCTATTTCAGATAATAAATATTACAAAACACTATGCCAAAACAGACCTTTAGCATCACTTTTTTTGACCTTTAGCAGCGCTTTAAAGCGCTGCCTAAAGTGGCGCTGCTAAAGGTAAAGGCAGCGCTTTTTTTGTGGAAAAAGCGCTGCTAAAGACATCACCTTTAGCAGCGCTTTTTTACCCCTTTAGCAGCGCTTTTTAAAGCACTGCCTAATCTCCCCCCCTCCCCCCCTTTAGCAGCGCTTTATTAAAGCACTGTCTTAGACCCCCCCTATAGCAGCGCTTTATGAAAGCGCTGTCTTAGACCCCTCTTTCCCCACCTATAGCAGCGCTTTTTTAGCAGTTTCTTTGTCCCCTTTAGCAGCGCTTATACATAAAAGCGCTGTCTAATGTGCACGTTTTGAAAAAAAAAATTTCCTGATTAATGGCATTTTTTATATATTTTTCAATAAACTTGCTTATATTACAATACCTGCTTATATAATTTAGCCCTTTATTTCAGCACTTTGGCTTTATATACACAATTCAACACTTTGGCATTATGTGCACAATTCAACACTTTGGCATTATATGCACAATCCAACATCACAAATTATATACAATTCCACTTTAATATATATAATTCAAAAGCTTCACAATTCAACATCACAAATTATATACAATTCTCAACTCGAAATTCAACATCACAAATTATACAATTCTACTTTAATTTCTTCCAATCTTTATTGCTGGCCATAATATACCTGTAATTCAGGAAAACTAAAGTATCAAATGAATGACATTCAAATATGTAAATAAGAAATATATATATATATATACACATAAGAAACGTATAAATAAGAAATAATATGTTATTTTATTGAATGAGACAATATGTAACTTTACAAGTACCTTTAACATCTTTTTCTTTTTTTAGTTCGAAGGTGCTTTACTTGTCTCTTAACAACACGGACGGATGAATTGATCCAAATTCCCTCGCTATGATCATTTCTAATATATGATTCGACTGCTATAATATTCTCATCTGGATCATCCCTAACATAAGATTCATTCTCAACATCAACCTCCCCCTTTTCTCCAATGTTATCGTTGATTACTTTGTTGGAAAAAAGAACTATAAACCATTTCGTACTTTTCGGATCAGTGACATAGAACACTTGTTTAGCTTGTGTGGCTAGAATAAAAGGCTCATCTTTGTACCCCACCTTATTAAGATCCACTTGCAAAAAACCTGACTTATCCATACGTATGCCACTATTACTTTCAACCCACTTGCATCTAAAGATAGGAATCTGAAACTTCTCATAATCAAACACCCAAATGCGCTCGATTACCCCAAAATACGAGGAAATGTGCATTGATTCGGCAAGCACAGTGACACCACTATTTTGCATTGTACTTTTATCATCTTGCTCCTTGGTATAAAATGTGTATCCATTAATTGCGTATGCGCTATAAGAAAACACATGCAAAGTTGGACCATATGCTAGACATCTCAACCTTTCTGTTATTGAAGCGGGATCAGAATAAAACTTAGAATAAATATGCTCTTTGAACCATGTTATAAAACTTCGATTGTGCTCACGTACTATCCAATTTTCATTTCTATTCAGATTTAAACCTCGGAGAACGTCCTTGTGCAATTTAACGTACTGCTCAACCTCAATGTCATTGTGCAGAACATATAAATGCACTTGCTCCCGTTCATCCCTTGAAACTGTCACAACTTTATTTCCAATTAACTGTTTACCTACTACTTTTTCAACAACATCAGATTTTGGGAGGCCAATGGATTGAACGTTGGACAAATATTCAGTACAAAACTCAATAGCTTCTTCAACAATGTATCGTTCAACAATACATCCCTCTGGTCGACTTCAGTTTTTCACATACCCTTTCAATATTTTCATATAACGTTCAACTGGATACATCCATCTCATATATGCAGGTCCACACAGTTGTGTCTCTTTCACGAGATGCACAACTAGATGTACCATTATGTCAAAGAATGACGGAGGAAAATACATTTCAAGCTCACACAAAGTAATAATTATATCTTTTTGCAATGTTGGTAAGATCGCATGATCGATCACCTTACTACAAATAGATCTGAAAAAGAAACACAATTTTGTTATTGCGCCTCTCACTTTTTCTGGCAAAATAGAACGTATACCTATTGGTAGAAAGTGTTCCATAAGAACATGGCAATCATGTGTCTTTAAACTCTTTAACTTTAGGTCTTTCATAGAAACAAGTCTTCTAATATCTGAAGAGTATCCTTCTGGAACTTTAACTTCACTCAGAAACTTACACATTATCTTTTTCTCCTTTCTAGACAAAGTATATGCAGCAGGTGGTAGATAAGTGCGATTTCCTTTCTTCTGGGGTCCTAATTCATTTCTTATTCCCATTGCTACCAAGTCTTTTCTTGCTTTAAGGCCATCCTTAGACTTTCCTTGTATATTGAGTAACGTACCAATAACACTTTCAAATACATTTTTTTCAATATGCATAACATCAAGAAAATGTCGTACATACAACGACTTCCAATACGGCAACTCAAACAAAATTGACCTCTTCTTCCACCCACGCGTGGTAAGCGTATGAGCAAAAGGCTTGCCAAACTGAGTACTCACATCTTTCACCTTTGCAAAAATTTGATCGCCGGTCAATGTAGGTGGTGCTCTACGTTGTTCTGAATTTCCATTGAATTCTTGTCTCCACCCACGGTACTGATGATTAGAACTTAAGAATCTACGATGACCAAGAAAGACATTCTTCTGACCAAATTCCAACCGCGTTCAATCTGTGTTTTCTTCACAGATAGGACACGCACATTGACCTTTAATGCTATACCCCGATAGATTTCCGTATGCTAGGAAATCATTAATTGTGCCAAACAACATGGCCCTCAAATTAAAACTTTCTTTCCTATATCCATCATAAACCTCCACACCGTTCTCCCACAAACTTTTTAAGTCTTCGATTAAAGGTGTCAGGTATACGTCTATGTCGTTTCCTGGTTGTTTAGGGCCAGAAATTAACATAGATAACATCATGTACTTACGCTTCATACATAGCCATGGAGGTAGGTTATAAATCATAAGAATTACAGGCCAGGTGGAATGGGAGATACTTTGCAGACCGTGCGGATTCATTCCATCAGTCGATAATGCCAAGCGAAGGTTTCTAGCTTCTTCTCCAAAATCAGGATAATCATTATCAATTTTCATCCACTGTGGTGAATCTGCCGGATGTCGATACTTCCCATCTATAATTCTATCATCTGCATGCCAAGTAAGGTGTTTCGCATCTGTTTCACTACGAAACATGCGTCTGAATCTCAGAATTATAGGAAAATACCATAAGACTTTTGCTGGTGACAACTTTTTCTTATACCGAGATACACCACATTTAGGACACTCGTTTAATGATGCATACTCATTTCGAAACAAAATGCAATCATTTGGACAAGCATGTATCTTATCATAGCTCATACCAATAGAGCATAACATTTTTTTAGCTTCATAGGTTCGATTGGGAAGAACATTATCCTCCGGAAGCATCTCTTGAAGTAGGGCTAACAACTCTGTGAAACTTTTATCCGACCATCCATTACCCGCCTTTAAGTTGTACAACTTTAATACCGCAGACAATCTTGTGAAAGTAGTGCAACCTTTATACAACGGCTTCTCTGCATCGCTTACCAATCTCTCAAACATCTTTGGACAATCTTTAAGATCTTCTTCAAGTGCTTTTGCAATATCTTCGACTCGATCACAATCGTATGTATCCCTACCATTGTCCTTTGAAGTAGAGGTCGTATTGTTCTGGGGTTCAACATTCTCGTTACTTGTCTCACCGTGTAATGTCCAACATGTGTAACTTCGATCAATTCCATGTCTCATTAAATGAGATTCCAACTGAACCGCGTCAATTCGACGCCCATAACAGCAACCTAAGCAAGGACATGTGATCCTACTGGGGTCTTTGGCGTGTTCAACAGCAAACTTAACGAAGTTCGATACCCCATTCTCGTACTCTTTTGACAATCGATTAACAGACATCCAATTTTTATCCATACTATGAAAGTTAGGCAAAAACAGAGAATACTTGTAAAGAAATCACTAACTTCTAAGAAAGTTGTACAGTAGGATGCTTGGAAACAATCACAACCTTGCTCTTCTCAGGTAACCCCTATAACAGACAATATATACATTTTATTAAAATCATATTAATAATTAACCAAAACAAAAAACTAGATAATCCAACAAAACAAATCATATTAAAAAAAAAGTAGATATACTATAATAAACTATTCTACTATTAAAGCATACTTTCATTAATATGATTTTAAACTATTCTAAACTATTTTATAATGCTCAAAATGACATGGACTAAATTAAAGCATACTCTCATAAATGGTGGAAATGGACTAAATTATTCTAAACTATTCTAAACTATTTCATTAATATGATTTTAAACTATTCTAAACTATTAAATCATACTCTCAAAAATGGTGGAAATGGACTAAATTATTCTAAACTATTCTAAACTATTGCATTAATATGATTTTAAACTATTCTAAATTATTAAAGCATACTCTCAAAAATTTTGGTAATGGACTAAATTATTCTAAACTAATTTATAATGCTTAAAATTCATTGTGGCATTTCAACAAACACCTTGCATACAAAACTCAAGCCAATATCAAAAGAGTAATGCTCATCAATGGTATCAACAAAAACAAGTCAATAACTCAGAAAGAAGTAGCACTAACATCATCTAATCCAGAAAAATGCAATACTAAGACAATAATCCATAAAAATGTCGTAACAGTCGCGGATTTACCGTAATGGTGGAGGAGAACGAACGGTGAACGGCGGCGAAAGGGAACGGCGAACGGCGGCGAAAACAAATGGAAGACGGCGGCGCAAACGGACGGCGACGAAAGCTTCAACGGAGGGCGAAAATGGAAGATAGGGCAATGGAGAAATGAAGAAACGAAGAAGAAAACGAAAAAACGCGTGTTCTGTTTCGTTTACAATTCTGGAGGGTATATAAAAATTATTATACTAATACCTTTAGCAGCGCTTTTTAAAGGCCTTTAGCAGCGCTTTTAAAAGCGCTTTCATAGGGTGCATTAGCAATGACATATAGCAGCGCTTTATAAAAAAAGCGCTCTCGTAGGATCCCCTTTTAGCAGCGCTTTTAAAAAGCGCTTTCTAAGGGTCCCCTTTTAGCAGCGCTTTTAAAAAGCGCTTTCTAAGGGTCCCCTTTTAGCAGCGCTTTTTAAAAAAACGCTGTCTGTGGTAGGTAATTTTTTTTTTACTGACTATTTAGCAGCGCTTTTTTTAAAAGCGCTGTCTTTGTATGCGCTGCTAAAAATCAATTCTGGCGTAGTGAAAGAGATTGAATGGTTTGGCAACTTTGTCAATTGATAAAGATATGTTAGAGAACATTATTGTTAATGTGATTATATATAATTTACATCTCAAAATGCTCGAAGAAACTACTTCTTATTAATTTTCGAGTAAACAGATTTTTTTAAAAAAATATTTTATAAATCTATTATTATGTATTAAGGCATGTAATGTTAAATAAAATAAAATATTTTTCTTAATTTTGGCCTATGTCAAAATTATTTCTAGAACGAGAAGAATAGTAAGGTACGTATCTAGGAGAGTTTGCAGTTTGATTTGGATCGATTTTAAAGTAAAATATCATTCGATCTAATGACAAATTAACTTGCAGGGTTTGGTTCGGTTTTGGATGATTGGTTAAGAAAATCTAATCCAATCTGATCAAATTTCTTGCGGTTTGATTTGGATCAATTTTTTAGGTATTCAAATTGTTAGTGCGTGAGGCACCTTTTGTGACGAAAGAAAGAGAGAGTAAGGAAATAAGAATTTATTGAATTGTTAAGACTGAATTACAAATTTTTTATTTATATACACTAAAAAATAACAAACTAAATAACAAACCTTAATTGGGCTTGAGCTAACACAACTTGGATTATATTTAAATGTTAAATCTAATTAAATCAAATCTAATCAAATTAAATCAAATATTTCGACATATCCCCCATAATCCAAGTTGTCGAACTTATGCTAATCATAGTTGATCTGAACTATTTCTAATTTCTTTCTCAAATTCAAGAATCTGCCGATCTTTAATTATTTGGTGAAAATGTCGGCCAATTGTGCTTCACTTGAGCAGTGTCTAACTTCAAGTTCACCTCGATTTAACTTTTTCCCTTAAGAAGTGAAATCTAGCTTCGATATGCTTACTTCTTTCATGCAAAACTGGGTTCTTCGCCAGATTTATGGCGATCCGATCCAAATTTCTTGACATGAAACATAGGATCCTGCTATATATTCTGCTTCACATGATGATAACGCCACCACAAGTTGCTTTTCCGAGCACCAAGAAATTGGGGCACCAAATACTTGAAAGAAATATCCAATAGTGCTTCTTCGATCTTCCTTATCATTGCACTAGTCGACATCTGAATAACAAGTAACCATAACTTATTTGCTTTCAGAGTCTCGTTGAAATAAAATTTCATAGCTTGTCGATCCTTTTAAGTATCTTAGGTTCTTCTTGCATCCTTCACGTATGACACCATTGGTTCACTCATATATCTACTCACTAATCCTACTGAGAAACATATATCAGGTCGACTGTTGCACACATATCTTAGAGATCCGACAATCTATTTGAACAAAGTTGCATCAACTTTGTCTTCATCTCCATGATTCTCCAACTTTAAATTTGGTTCGATAGGTGAAGATGCAGGATTCAAATCATCCATTCTAAATCTCTTGAGTATCTCTTTGACATACTTTCTTTAATGTAGCACCATGCCTTGCTTCAATATTTGAAATTCCATGCCTAGGAAGTATGACAACTTTCTCAAATCCGACATTTCAAATTCCTTCTTCATCAGCTCTTTGAACTTCAACAAGTTCTTCAGGCTATTTCTAGTTACTAGCAAGTTATCGACATATAAGAAGGTTATTGTTATATCTTGTGACACAACTTGAACATAGACACCATACTCAAATTTTCATTTTACAAATCCCAATTCAACCAAGTATTAATCGATCTTCTTGTTCCATGCCCTAGGTGACTGCTTGAGACCATAAAACACTTTGTGAAACTTGTATACTTTACTCGCTTCCTCCTGTATCACAAAACTAGGAGGTTGTGTGGCATACACATTTTTTTCTAAAGGTCCATTAAAAAAATGTTGATTTCATATCTAAGTGAAATGTGACTAGTCTTGCTTGCATGCCAAGGCCACCACTAGTTGAACAGTTTCTAATCTTGCGACAAGTGCAAATACTTCAGAGTAGTCGAGTCCTGCTCTCTGGAGAAATCCTCGAGCTACCAGTCTCTCCTTATGCCTTGCTATCGATCCATCAATATTGTGCTTCAACTTGAACACCCAATTTACTTTGATAGCTTTTGTATGAGCTGGAAATTCGACCAACTCCCATGTGTTGTTTATTTCAATATCTTATAACTCTTAGACCATAACAGACTTCCATTGTATATCTTTGAAGGCTTTGCTATAGTTAATTGATTTGGCACCTACAAGTAAAGTGAAATGGACTAGTTCACCGTCTATTGTGACTTCATCATCACCAACCACTTCGTAGTCTTGTAGTCTTGCTGGACGAGCTCTAGTTCTTTGAGGTCTCTGACTTATGCCAGCCACATCCTCTTCAAATTCAGCCGTGTCGAGAATGTTAGCAACTGCTTTGACTTCTTCTTCGACTGGAGTATCAACAATGTCTTCGACTTTGACATCATTACTTGCTTCGTTGAAATCATAGCTCATTAGTGGCTTGTCAATTGCATTACTAGATCTCCAATCCCATGCATAATTTTCATCAATTACAATGTCTTGACTCATCACAATCTTCTAATCAATTGGATTGAACAACCTATATGCTCCAGTCTCATGATATCCTACCAAAATCATAGATTCACTCTTTTCATCAAGCTTCCTTCTTCGAGCATCAGGAATATGCTTGTAGCAAATAGAGCCAGACACATTCAGATGACTCACTGATGGTCGTTTGCCACTCCATACTTCTTCAGGAACCTTGTTCTTCAGCTTCTTAGTAGGGCACATGTTCAGAATATAAACAACAGTCGAAATAGCTTCTCCCCATAAGGATTTTGGCAAATTCTTCTGCTTCAGCATGCATCTCGCCAAGTCCAATATGGTCTTGTTTCTTCTTTCTGCTATTCCATTATGTTAAGGAGTATAAAGAGAAGTTATCTCATGATCAATACCATGTTCTGCACATAATGCTTCAAATATCCTAGATTTTTATTCGCCACCTCCATTTGTTCGCAGAACTTTAATTTTCTTTTCACCCTGGTTTTCGACAAGTATCTTGAATCTCTTAAAGATTTCAAATACTCCATCCTTTCGTTTCATCACAGAGATCCAAAGCTTTCGATTGTACTCATTGACAAATGAGACGAAATACATGTTTCCACAAATGGTATACTCTTCAAAAGGACGACATATATCTGAATGTACAACTTTGAGTATGCAGGATGATCTCATTGGCATAGTCGAAACAAAAGACTTCTTGGACTGCTTTCCGACTAGACAACCTTCACAAAGTTTGTCGGGCATCTCAAGACTTGGTATACCAGTTACCATATTGTCGCGGTAAAAATCGGATACCAAACTATTGATTAGTTTGAATCGTTAATTCATTTTGCAACCGAACTTTGATTTGTCCAAAGGAAGGGATAAAGATCGAAATTCCCACAATGCAATGCAAATGCAAGCTAGATTGTTTTAGGTTCGGGGGTTGGTTAAACTTAGGGAAGGTACTAGCATCCTAAGTTTCTGTAGTACTCTACAGGAACCTCTTGTTTTATGTTTGTTTATTGCTAAGTGTTTATCTGCTTAAAGATTAGAGACCCTAGTGGTTTATTTCTAAGTATACTCGATAAGATGTCGCATCTTATGCCTACATATCCTTACGGGAGTGGAATCAGAGTATGTTGTAGTTCACCCTAAAGGGTTAGAGGAGCTCTTTGACTGTGGTCAAAGTTCCTACGGGTTTAGGGTAGTTGTTTTGATTGGGTTTAGGAGAAGAGACGAGTCTTCATGTTAAGGGAGATATAACCGCCACAAATGTAAAGGGGTTGTAGGAAATGGTCTTTGCATCATCTTAAGAAAAGGTCTTACATACTCGGATGGTCGCCAAGTATGCCTTTGTCGTTCTTAAGGCAAAGTCCCTACATGTTTGATTGTATTGTTTGTGGGGTGGAGATTATATCTTACTTAAGATGATTAACATCTATTCTCTATTTGTGTTTGAGAAAGTTGTATTGTGTTGATTGTTTGTTTCTATGTTGTAAAGATTAAGGTCCTTCCTATGGGGTAAGTCATATCCTAAGGATCAACTTGAAGAATCAAGGATCGAGGGGGAATGATGTATATGATGTGCAACTACACACAACGTTGAATTATGTATAGGTTTTTCCTTTGGACGGAATGCAATTGCGAGAAAGTAAATATGATAATGTAAATGCAATAGAATAAATTGCAGAAGAGTAAATTGCAGAAAGATAGACCATACACGAACGCATGAAAGCGCTGAGTGAGTGTGTGTGTATTGTGAATAAGATAAAGCAGATAAAGATAAATAATGTATACGCATGAAAGCGCTGAGTGTAAGTGCATGTGTCGTGAGTGCACGATTGATTGTATTACGATGCTGATTTGATTTTACTGTTTGACTTGTTTCGGTTTGAATACAGAAAGTTGATTTGATCTCTTAAACAAAAGTTATATTAATTATATTATTTACAAACGTTGCATACATTATTTGAATTGCAAGAAAATGTACTTTTTAATGAATTTGATTTTATAAAAAAGTTAAATTAATTATATTTTTTGTGAAGGGTTTTATTATTAATATTAGCCATTAAATTGAATTATGTGGTTTTAGAAAAGTAGGTATAATAAAATAGTTATTAATAATTGGTGTATATAAAATATATTTGATAAATAAAAGGTTGTAGTAGTTATTATTTTAATTTTAAAAAAACTGGTTATAATGGATATTTAGTTAATTAAACTAGTGAGGGTTTAACGGTGAGTCATGTGTGTGTGTGGTGATCTGTGTACAACCAAAACGCAAACAACGTGAAAGCAAAACGACAAAAAATAGAGTGAACCCTAATCCCACTTGCAACCCGAACCCTTGAATCGGAAGCGAACCCCTCCCTTGTTCCTCTCCAATCGATTCATCTTCGTTTTGATTCGCCATGCTCCATTCATTTTTCTCTGAGAATCAACCTGCACTAACAAATCGAGCGATCAAATAATTCAGAACCTTAACATGAGTGAGAGCTTTACCGCGAATTGGACGGCGTTCGAAACGGCGGTAGTGGATTCTTTTGATGTCTGGGATTTGCGGTGGCCTGGGAATACTTCGGCGGCGGCTTGAGAATACTTCGGCGGCGGCTTGAGGAGATAAGTTTCCCCTTTTTCTGAGTTTGTCAATTTTCTAGGTTTTCGGTATTATCGGCTTCGTCTCCCTTTCTTTCTCGTTTCCACTCCTCTTTATATAGGCTTTAAACCTGAGATTTCTGATTGAATTTGTTTTGAATACTGATTAATTCTTCCTATTTGGTTATGACCTGATTTGGAAAGATTTCCTTTTTCGTTCCAATTTCGCTTAATGGAATCTCAATCTTTGATCTGAGTGTATCAATCTCAATAATTGTTCTGATTTTGAATTCGGATATTCTGAATCTCAGTGGAATATTCCTTTTCCCGAATGCTAATTACGATCGTTGTCTTGGCAGGTGCGAATAGGAGTTGGGCTTAGGGAGATTGATAGCCCGGAGCGAATTCCATGTAGCTAAGGCAAAGAAGTCTTTTCGCGATTGATGCGTTCGGTGTTTGCAGCTAGCAGCATCGTGTTGTTGATTTTGAAGCTTGATGCAACTTTGCTCAGGTAGAGAATATATACTTCCGTCTGATTGCTGGGGTTAACATGTAGTTCATTTGCTCGTCTCCTAATTCGTTCAATTGATGAAGTATGTAACTGCAGGGCGTATGCAAGACTGGTGGCATGACAAACCAGAAATCATCTGAGACATCAGTTTTGGCACTAATTGCTGTAGGCGAAACACTTTGAGGAGAGTTTCTAAGAACGTCTTGTGTTGGGAGTACGAGTAAACTTGCAGATAGGCTATCATTCTTTTCCTTGTCTGCATCAGATTTTTCATTGGTAACATCCTTTTTAAACTCTGAATCATCTAATGCTTCCTCCTCATGTATGGCATAGTGTACGTTTGTTTTTTTTCCTGATGATTTCTAACGTTTGAGTCATTTCCCCTGTTGGATGCGTATGGTACGACGGGACGCGATGCAGCATCTGTTGTTCTTGGCATTTCAGTCGGGGTTAAAGGGTAGCGAAACCTGAAATTGATAGGTATGCGTATTTGGTTGGATCACCGATTTTGCAGGCTCAAATGCTTCCGCGTATGGAGAACTCAGAAGGAAAGCGATGGATTGTCCCTGTGCTGCTCATCCAAGTGAGCCTGGGAAGTTGGTGCGAAGCTCCGCTCAACGGGGCTGTTGAATTGTAATCAAATGTCTGGTGGAAAGTTGACTAGAAGTGAACCCATTTGACATCGAAAACTTCAAAATTCGTCCTTAAGTGCTATCCTGCAGCTCTGATATCAAGAAAAACAACAAGCTTATGATGCCTCTTATGAAGACTTGGTCGAGACGTTGGCGCGAGGAATCCCTTGGTCACGATGGAAGGCATGCGGCTGTGCTTGAAAAATAAATTATTTTGGTGATGTCCCCTTATATTTGCCTGTACGCACCTGACAACGTTGTGGTTGGCTCACTTGTTTCGCTTCTGGTAAGAACGCTAGCATACTTTTCATTTCGGGTAACTGCACTGGAGGTTTAGAAATTTTGCCAGGGACTGTCTTGGAATGCAAGAAGCGCATCCTATTATGAGGTTTAAATGTGATTGATGAATCCAAGTGTTTCTGCTAATAATTCTGTTCAATCTTTATGCAGCGGCGAGGTCGTTGGGTGTTTTGCAGGTCATGCAGATATCTCCTCAATTGTACCTGATCTTAACAAGTTATTTCCAGAAGGACCACGTCTTGACTGTACAAAATTCAGCAGACAGAGGCGGACTTCTCAATATGCTTAGATGACGGAAGATTTGCTTGTACTTTAAAAAATGATGACTTGTTTGAGTAGTTAGTTCTGAACTGTGTAGAATTTACAAGATAGTTTGTAACGGATAGGATTTGTAATGAGTGTTTGAAATCGATGCTTCAACTTAGTTTAATGAAACAATTATATAGTGTATGAAGGATCTTATGTCTTCTGAATTTGTTGGAGAAAATTGTAATGCAGTAATTGTGGTAGTTCATCTTTCAGTTGTTTCAAAATTCGCTTTTGGTATGCGCTTCAAAATGCAAATAGGGTCCTTTTCACTAGCAAATGAAATCACAGTCTCGCAAAGGGAAACACCATTGATTCTTCAATTCTCATTTCATGAAGAGCTTTCAATTTTAAATCCAATAGAGTTCACTTTGTAAAGTCAATGAGTTTGAGTTTCGCTTAGGCATACGCACTCTATGGTATGAGCTTGCAAGCCCAAACTCAAGTAAGATGGCCTTGTGATGATATCTTTGAATTTCGAAGTGGTGATTTTGGCGTGCTTGAACGTTTGCGATTTGTGGAGTATATGGACCAATGTATCACGAGCTTTAAGTAACATTTTGAGCTATTTATCATCTTTAAAATCTTGAACTCTTTTGAATCGATGTAGGAACTTTGAACTTGCTTTGCATTCACAAATAGAATTAGTCAACGAACCCGTCATAAGTGAGAATCTCGAATTAACTGAATAACCCCTTCTCCACTTGAATCTCAAGGGGTATACACAAGGTGAGCTTTTAGATTATAATAAGTGCACATAAAGCCTCCAGAATTTTCGGTAGCGAACCTATTCTCACAAAGCAAAATAAACAACACGGTTAAGATAAATAGTTATGTGTGGACGATCGATCGTGAGAATGAACGCTATCTCCGCTTGGTATTACTGCATCTGCACAAATCGGTTAGTCGCATAAATATTAAACAAAGTCAAATAATAATAGAAAATGCGCAAAACGAGAGGGTATCTTATGGTCAAAAATTAGGGTGCAACACATATCTTGAGCGATCAGTTGATTTAGCGACCTAAAGTTCAGATGGCCAAACCTCAGGTGCCACAATCAACTATTCTTGTGATCGACAACTGTTTTCATACATTGTACCTCAGTCGAACTAATCATAGTCTTAAATATTCTATTCTTCAACAGAGAAGATTTCAATACCAAGTTATTCTAGACGTCGAAAAGTTTAAGGCTCCATCTTTCACAACAACTGATAACCCCTTTTCGACCAATTGTCCAACACTTAGCAGATTGCACTTCATTCCAGGGACATAGAGTACAATAATCAAGACTTTTTCCCCATTACTCATTTGAATAACTATATTTCCAGTACCTTCTACTGGGAACGAGCTATTATCAACAAGTTTCACCTTACTCTTCTTCGACTCGTCGAAATCTACTAACCATGTTTTTTTACCAGTCATGTAATTCGAACAGCCTGAGTCGAGGAACCAGATCTTAGATTCGACATGGTCATCTGCAACTGCAGTCATAACCACCATATCATCTGAATCTTGGCGTGCAAGGTTGTCTCCTTCGTCCTTACCTTTTGTCAAACCCTTGTCTTTCCTGTACCAACAATGCTTGGCCAAGTGACCATACTTTTCATAGTTATAACATTGCACACCTCTTTTCTCTATTTTGTCTTTTTGATAGGAATTTCCTCCTCCTCTTTTGAGGATTCAGAAGTTCTATCATTGATCTTATTCTTGCGAGGATTCGACCAAGACTTCTTCCCCCGAGTCTTATCGATTTTGCCTTTGAACTTGTTAGAATAATCATTCTTCTTCCACAATTGCGCCTGTAGTGCTTGTATCGAGTCTTGAACTCCTTTCCTTTCGACAATCTTAATCTCATGCACTTCCAACAAACCAACCAAATCTTCCAATTTTAGGGTTTCAAGATTGTTGGATTCTTGAATAGCTACGATAATGTGATAAAAGTTAGAGGTCAACATACGTATTAACTTCTCAACTATCATCTTATCAGTTAGGGTTTCACCACAATCCTTCATGAGATGGACGAGTTTCTGTACCTTTGACACATAGCCTACAATATTTTCATCTTCTCGCATTGACAATAATTCATATTGTCGTTGCAACGTTTGTAGCCTAACGACCTTAACTTTTTCGCCTTCATCATAGTACTTGACAAGAATATACCATGCCTCCTTCGTCGATTCAGCGTAAGTGATCCAATCAAAGTTATCTGCATCCATCGTTGATTAGATGTAGAACGTCGCCTTACAATCCTTCTTATTGGCATCCTTGTGAGTGGTTCTCTATGATTCGGTTGCATCTTCACCAAGCACATGAATGCCATTAGCAACCACTTCTACGGTTTCATGAAAGCCAAATAGAGATTGCATTAGTTTTCTCCATCGAAGTCAATTCTTGCCGTCAAGAGTTGGAAGGGAGTTTGGTAAAATTTCATCACCATTCATCTTTGCAGCGATTGATCAACAATAACCCGCGATCTCAAAAATACGATCTCTGACGTGTGATTCTTGAAAACACGATCAAGAATCTAACTGGAGCTCTAGATACTAATTTTTTAGTGCGTGAGGCACCTTTTGTGAGAAGAGAAAGAGAAAGTAAGAAAATAAGGATTTATTGAATTGTTAAAACTGAATTACAAAGTGTGTATTTATATACACTAAATATAGCAAACTAAATAACAAACCTTAATTGAGCTTGGGTTAACATAAATTGGATTATATTTAAATATTAAATCTAATCTAATCTAATCTAATCTAATCTAATCTAATATTTTAACATAAATTACAAATTATATAGTTTTATAAATATTATAAAAAACTATTAAATAATAAATTTGATATACTATATTACATATACTATATGCTTTGGTCCCCATATTTTATGTAACTAACAAATATTATAAATTACACTTTTAGTCCCCATATTTTGGCTAACTCATGAAATTAGCCCCCTATTTATGTTTTAAATAGTTTTGGTCCCCCATCCCCATTTTTCATCCAAAAAATGTTTACTTTTTTAAGATATGTGACATACTTTTATTGACTTGGTATAAGAAAGATTAATTATTCATTGCATTTTCTATGATATTTTCTTTCTTGAGTCATCTTTTTCAATCGTCATCTTCATCTTCTTTCTCATTTAACTTGTCTGTTCGTCTTTTTTGTTCTTCAGAAAATGCTCTCTATGTTCTCTCTCGTTTAGAAAGTATGCCATGTATACAAAAAAAAAATGGCACATCAACATTGTTTTGAACGAAAAATGAACATGAGACCAAAACTGTTTAAAAAATAAATAAGAGGACTTCTTTTGTGATTTGGGCGAAATAGGAGGACACAAATTGTAATTTAGCCTAAAAATTAATATTACAAAATAATAATGATCGGTTATAATTGAAACAAATGAAATAACAAAAACTAATAGATTAAATCAAACTAATAGTTTTTTTTTAAAGTATCATCTAATAATAAGTTAACACAACATATTATACTAATAAAAAATAAATAAGTATAAAAATATATACATGTAGTTCTGTTTGATTTGAGTCGATTTTGAAAAATCAATTCGTGATCTGATCCGAACCGAACTGTTTTTATAAAGTGACATTCTAATACATTCAATAATTTTATATTTTTTACGATTTTTTTTTTTTATCAATTCCCTACTCGTACCACTTTTATAACAAAATTTTATTGAATAATTCCTTGCGTCCATAACCTTATCTATTGAGTATAAGTCCAATTGTGAGCGAATCATTTTAGTTGAAATTGAGAAAAGTTAATGTAAATGACCACTTAACCTAATAAATGAAAAGTTATTGTTTTTGTTATAAATTGCCATCAAGGTTGTATCGTTTCTTAACTAATTTGAGCAAAGAGTCAAACCATTAACTTCTTCTTCTAACTACACAAAATTACTGCACAAGAAAAAATTCAAACACTTAATTAAAAGAAAGATGGAAAAAGTCAAACTCAACTTGTTTTCAACTTACAATGGTGATCCTCTTCCCGGAATTTCATCTCATAGTTAAGTCAAAAAAGAATTTAAAGCTGGGTTGTGTGGTCCTTTTGGTTGTCACCATTTTTTTCGTACAATTAGTACATTTACAGGACCCTTAAGGTGTAAAGTGAGTTTTGTTTTTTTAGTTATTCACTTTATTTTTAAGATAAATTAAATAAAAATAAAAATAAATTAAACTTTTACATCATTATGTCTCTTTCTTCTCATGTATCGATGTATGTAATCAGTACATTAAACACATGTTATAAACTTTAAAAATGAGTTAAACAGGTCGACATGTAACTCGTATAAGTCGGCCTTTATAGGCCATGTAGAACTGTCAAGTGGGCTAGTCCATATGAGTCAGCTCGTTAGGTCCAAAAATATTATTGGACTTGAGCCTTAAAATTAGAGTTCATGTTTTTTTGAATTATTTTTAGTCCAACCCTAAAAAGCCCACTACCCATATGGGCAGTGGGTAGCCCATTAGGTCCATATTACTATAAATTTTAAAAAATTATATTAATATTTATATTATTTACTTTAAAATAACACATTAATTTTTTTCACCTCACCAAATTTTATCTATATTCTATTCAATCTTTCTCTTTTAAATATTAGACATTAATATAAGCAACACTCTTTACTTGTATTCTACTAGTTTCTCTTATGTTAAATATTTGAATATTATTTTATACAATTTAGACATGTATTATATTTAAAAACACATTATAGTATTTATAAAAGATAATATAGTACTTAAAAATGTATTACGTTTAAAATGATATAATTTTTAATTTTATTTATAAAAAATATTATAGCCTTTTTATTTTAATTTTTTATTTAAAAAACGTCTGTTTATGGTTGGGTAGCCCGAAGCTCATTTAAGGCTGGACTCGGGTAGTAATTTTCGAGCTCATATTAGAAATAGGCTTTTTTGGCTCAGCCCTAAAAAGCACGAGCCCACTAGGGTCGGCCTGTTTAGGGCCGGGTAGCCCATTTTGACAACTCTAAGGTTATGCGCCAACTTATGCAATCATCACATCAAACAGAGGCTTTAGCTTTAATAATGAGTCACATAGGTTGACCTATAACTCATATGTGTCAACCTATAGACCTGTTTTGCACATAAAAACCAATTTTTAATGCATGAAGCTTTTTCTAAACCATGACCAAAATGTTTTATGCTCCCTAATACAAAGATGCATATTAAGACTCAGAGGATAACATCCAATATACCTAAACGCTAAAGTATCCTAGTTTTGACATCATGCAAAATATATCTAACAAAAAGTTACACTCACACATTTATGCAAAACACATAACCATATTGCGATCTAAAGTCATCCTTATTTGTCATGAAACTAGTATCAGTGTATCCAATTATAATGAGCTCTTCATGACCCCCATATATCAAAGATAAGTCCTTAGTCCTTCTCAAGTACTTCAAGAATTGTTGACAGCTACTCAATGAGCATCACCGAGATCAGATTAGTACTTACTCGTTGCACTCAAAGCTTACGAGATATCTGGTAGAGTACATAACATGACATACATGATATATCTTATTATAGATACATATGGAGTCTTATTCATGTGATCCCTTTCTTCCTTAGTTGAAGGAGATTATGTTTTTGATAGACACATGCCATGTTGCATCGGTATGAATCCTTTCTTGGAATCATGCATATTAAAGCATCTAAGCAATTTGTCTATGTATGTATTTTGACATAGGACATACAATTTTTGTGTATCTCTATATACCATGGTTCCTAATATATAGGTTGTTTCGCCCATGCTTTTCATAGAAAAACATTTCCCTAGCCAAGTATTCACTTTCTTTAAGGTAGGAACATCGTTTCCAATGAGTAATATGTCATCTGCATATAATATAAGGAATACAATCATGCTCCCACTAACCTTCTTATAGACATAAGGCTCATCTTAGTTTTTGATGAATTTGTATTGCTTTACCGTTTCATCAAAATGAAGATTCCATCTTCTAGAAGCTTGCTTCAATACATAGATTGATCATTATAACTAGTATATCTTTTGGACTTCTTCTGGCATGTAAAATCCATAAGGTCGCACATGTACACACCCTCAAGATGATTCTCATTAAGGAAAGGAATCTTGACATCGATGTACCATATTCCATAATCATGATATGTAGCGGTAGCAAGTAAAATCCAAATAAATTTGAGCATTGAAACTGGTGAAAAGGTTTCATCATAGTCTACACCATGAATTTACTTATAGCTTTTAGAAACCATTATTGCCTTATAGGTATGTACCTTACCATCTATGTCAATCTTCTTTTTAAAGACCCACTTGCCTCCTATAGGATTACTTTTATATCAGGCTCTACCAAAGTCCAAACTTGATTTGTGTACATGGAATCCATTTCAAATTTCATGGCTTCTATCCACTTCTCAGACTTAGAACCAGTAATGGCCTTTGGGTAGGCCACAAGCTCATCTTGATCCATGAGCAATACATCAACTTGATCAGTTATAAGATATCCATATATCTAAGGTTTGTGATATATCGTGCTTGACCTATGTTGGTCTTGTTCTACCTGAGAAGGTGTCTCTTCCATAATTATTCGTGTTTCCTTCTCTAGTTCCTCCATATGTGTATCAATTATTTTTAATTCTTGAATCTTTTCAAGCTCTAATTTGCTTCCACTGATTCCTTTGGAAATAAAGTTCATCTATAAGAAAACTCTAGTTTGAGCCACAAACATTTTGCCCTCGGAAGGATTGTAGAAGTAATACCCTCTTGTTTCTTTAGGATACCCCATAAATAAGCATTTGTCAAATTTGGGCTCAAGCTTAGTGGAAATTTGTCATTTCACATAAACTTTCCAACTCCAAATCTTCATGTAAGACATATGTGGTTTCTTACCATGCCATATCTCATATGGTGTCCTTTCAACCTTTCTGGATGCAACACGATTAAGTGTGTAATTTGTTGTCAATGGAGCATGTCCATAAAGGTGTTTGGAAGATCAACGTGACTCATCATGGATCGAACCATGTCTAACAAGGTTAAATTTCTTCTCTCGGATACACCATTCTATTGTAGTGCTCTATGAGTAGTTAGTTGGGATAGAATCCCATACTCTTTTAGATGGTCACTAATTCAAGGATTTAATATTAACCACCTCGATCTGATCGAAGGATTTTAATATTTTTGCGTACATGATTTTGTACTTCATTTTAGAACTCCTTGAACTTTTCAAAAGTTTCTCTTCCAGTGTCCGATCTAACCGCAATAGAAGAAGGTGCCCTTATTTGATACACCTTCACTGGGAATTAAAGCATGAGTAGTAGGTTTGGGTATGGAAACTATATTACCTTTCCTTTTACTACCCTGCTTGGTGGGCCTTTTGGTTTACTTTTTTCCATTATTGATCATCAGAATGACCTTCCCTTTAATTTTAGAATTCGCTCAATAGTTCTCAACATGCCTAGCAGATCTAGAAGACTTTTGTCCATATCATTCATATTGAAATTAAGGACAAATTGGCATAAGCTCTTTAGCAACGACTGTAAGATCAAATTAGTCGCAAGCTCTTTTTTGAGGGGAAACCCAACCTTTCAGGGTTCTCAACATACCTAACTTTCTTGAGTACATGGGGACCTACAAAGGCTCCCTCAGCTAGCTTTCCTTGAAAAGAGGCTTTTGAAACTTCAAGCCTAGCTTTCTCTTGATAGATCATCTTCAAGTGTTCAATCATATCGAACAATTCCATATTCTTATGTTGCTTTTGCGATTCAGAGTTCATGGTAGCCAACATGAGGCAAACAAATTCATTGGTATCATTGACATGCTTCTTATAAGCATCTCTTACAGTTTTAGGAGCATAACTAGGAGGACCCTCTTCTTGAAAAGGTGTCTCTAAGGAATACAACTTTTTATCATGTTTGAGGACAATCCTCAAGTTTTTGTGCCAATCTAGAGAATTTGTGCTAGACAAATTTGTTTTCTTGTCAAAGATTGATCACAAAACGTTGTTTTAAGTGTTTATTAACCTGGTAATCTACATATAAAAATGCGAAGATATAAGTATCATAAAAACAACATATTCAATTAGGCCATTAATTAAATATGCTCTTACTGTTTTACTCAAACCGAATAATCCTCATCATTTGATTAGGAAAATCTCGTTGAAAGATTTTCTAGTGGATTGAGATCTATATTTCACTCTATTTTATGTCACTGTTAGGCTGATTACACAAAACTAGGTTATTTAGGTAGGAACTCCTTCTAATTGTATAGAATACAACTCTCGAATATTTTCATATGGGTGAATAACTCCTTATTATAATCAATCATATGAATCGTTCCTAACTCTTGCTTCTAAACATATGAAATCTTATTATAATTTGTTTAGTTAAGTTCGACCTAAAGTTTTAGAAATTGAATATTACATTTATCTCATCGCACTTTATTAATATAAAATGTGCACCTTGTGTTAGATGAAACCTATATTTTCGATACTAGTATTGATGAGTGCTAAAACTTGAAAAGAATAAACTTAATATTTATTTTGAGAGAATTTCAATTAGTTTGATCTCACCATATTATTTATCATATAAATCATCTCTCACATCCATCAACATACATTCACATGTATCAACATAGATAAACAAAATGAGATGATATGGTTACGGCTCCTACCACAATTGTTCCCTCAAGCCAATAAGAGAGCATAAGCTAAAACTAATAACAATCTATGTTTCTCCAAGTTAGATCTCCATGGTTGTCCTGATTTAATCTTGTCTTCTTCTTTCCATAATATTACATTATAAAAAAGAATACTTATTTTACGTACGAGGGAGTGAGATGGAAAGAGAAGTTACATAAGAGAATATAGAAAGGCACGACAAGCATATCATATTTAAAATTTTCAAAATAAAGTAAAAGACAACTAATGCCATAACTGTGCATCACAAAATAACAATAAATAACACACTTTTATTATTACTATTATTTTAAGTTTTGTTAAATATATAAACTAAACTAAATTTTAACAATGATCAAATTATTTAAATAAATAATACTGACAACTTAGTGCTATAATATTAAATAATAATAACACGATGAATGTTGAATTAAAATATTTTATAATAATAACAATATATTATTATAATATTAATCATGATTACCGAATGAAAACATTATTATTATTATTATTATTATTATTATTATTATTATTATTATTATTATTATTATTATTATTATTATTATTATTATTATTATGAAACATATGTATTTCATTTAGGTTTTGTTTTGGACTGGGCCAGTATATGTCCCACAGTCGGGCAGGCCTGACCCAATACTACATTGAGAAGGTCAAACAAGACTCAATCCTCTATCTCGTTGAGCATGCTCAGTACTCTCTGCAGTCGGGCATACCACTACCTAGTACGGGGAGAGCTCATGCGCCTTCTCCCATGTTCTTCATGTGTTTCCCACGCAGGGACACATCATTAGACAACTACTCTTGTCCTAAAGAACCGGTCTTCCACTTTCCTAGGATCATGTAACAGTTAGACTAGGGTTAAAACCACGTGCTGGTCTTCCATACGCCACGCAGACCCTATACGTTACTTGTGTTGGGCCTGACAATCCAGCCCAATGCAAGGTAACCGTTGGCCTAGCGCTGGGGGCACACTATAAATACCCTATTTCACTAGAGGGTCAGGTATTTTGAATTCTACACCTTCTTTCTGTACATGCTCTCTCTTACTTCGTTTGTCACTTTAGCATCAGAGTACCTTTCAGGTACACCCCCTTCCTCTTCTCCAACACTAGTGAACATAGGAGCTCACGATGCGTGGCAAACTGCTGATCCATTTCTCATCCGGTACGATCAGGTTTACTATTTGTAAACCCTAAATGCATAAATTTTGCGCTATCACAAACCCTAATCTTATAACTCTTGACATCATAAACCCTCATAAACTCTAATGCTACATATTCATACTATTAAAAACATAACAATTGATTATTTAACATGATTGATCGAAATGCCATTGCTTCACAATACTAATGATGTACTCCAAAGCAAATGAACATTGATCATTCAAAAGAGTAATAAATATTACATAATCGAATAGTATATCAAATATACCATCGTTGTACCAAAATTACTTAAATCACATAAGATTGATCAATCGTATTTATGTAACTTATGAATGATCGAAGTATTGATGCTTTATCATACAAAAGTAAGTTCCGAGGCATATTTAATATTGAATCAACTAAATTATACACAACATGATGCCACTCTTTAATTTCTTCTTATTATTATTTATTCCATTCTATGTATTAATTAAATTAATACAGAAATTACTAAAAATAAACAAATATCTGATGCATGGTTTCATAACCAGACTTTGTTAGCACTTAAGGGAAATCGTGATATAAAATGCAGCGGAAAATAAAAATTTTCCTCAAGTTGATCCTTACGAATGATACATGATCAATTATATAACAATTACCTCTTATGGAAAGTAACAACTTTGATGTAGAACCATAAGAATGATCATGAGCGTTGAATGATGAACAACGCCTCTACTCAATCCACACAACAGAGAGCCTTCAATCCTTAGTGTTAGCTGCTACGAATGAAGACTTTGATATATATATATATATATATATATATATATATATATATATATATATATATATATATATATATATATATATATATATATATATATATATATATATATATATATATATATATATATATATATATATATATATATATATATATATATATATATATATATATATATATATATATATATATATATATATATATATATATATATATATATATATATATATATATATATATATATATATTATTAGGTTCAGATTGGTCCCTTAATTATTTTTTGTGTCAGATTGGTTCATTGACTCTTTAAAACGTATCATATTGGTCATTTTTGTCTAATTAGCGACAAAAAAATTCAAAAATCCGTTGCTAATTAGACAAAAAGGACTAATATGATATGTTTTAAATAGTTAAGGGACCAATCTGACACAAAAATAATTAAGGGACCAATTTGAACCTAAGGATAAAGTTAAGGGACCAAAAATGGTATTTTACCAAGCTTTTATATAGTTTCACAAACATAGTTTTATCAAGTGTAAAAACTTTTATACAAGGGTTCTATTTATAAAAACCACTTGTGTTGGAAATAAGGTAGAAAAAGTCCAACTTAAATGTACCATATGTATAATAATAATAATACTATATTATTATAATAATTATTATTTTAATAAACAAACATTTATTATTATAGGTTAAATATGCTTTTGGTCCTCCTAAATATCTCAAATTTCGTTTTTAGTCCCTCAAAATATTTTTTTCAAAAAACGGTCATTCTAAAATTTTTCATTTACACTTTAGGTTTCCAATACTAAAACCGTCGTTAAAGTTGTCGATAATTCAGTTGCTAAGTAATAAAGTGTCGCTAAAATTATCGCTAATTCAATTGTTAAGTAATAAAGTGTCGCTAAAACTATCGCTAATTCAGTTGCTAAGTTGTAAAAACCGTCGCTAAATTGCAGGAGGGACCAAAAGTGTGGATGAAATATTTAGGAAAAGCACAAACATATTTAATCTTATTATTATTATTATTATTATTATTATTATTATTATTATTATTTTTAATAACTATAACACTATAATAACAATAATAATAATAATAATAATGATGATGATGATGATGATGATGATGATGATGATGATGATGATGATGATAGTTATTATTATAATATTATATTGTGTTCCATATTCCAATTAAGTACATTAAACTTTATGGTATTTCATAATTCTCTCAAGTATATTATACCTTATGGTGTACCATATTTCACTTATTCATTCTATCTCTCATCATCTGTCCTCATGTATGTGACCCTGTTGGTTCTCATGACGTTGACAATTATATTAAATCATACACTTACAATAATAAACAGTGAGTGGTATCTAACAACACATTACTGCTATCAAAGACACGAAAATATCATGTGATCTGACAAAATCTTTATGTGATAATGTTTGTGCGTACAATTACATTTTCCCCATATGTATATCTTGAACACAAGATATAGACTATGTCATCCATGTCGAGTTCAACATTGGGTCCTTTGACATTTATCATGTTATGTAGGATGAGAAAATTCCATCTAGATCACTCATGTCCCTCAACAAGATTTGTGTAGTATCCATCGACTGTCTTTATGACCATCCAGCTACGGATAGTGTTTGATCAACAATATAGTACTCGACTCCACATCTAGGGTCCATAGTGGTTTCAATTCGAAGGTTAATATACATCATTATCACCATGAGAATAATTTATGAGACTTTGCATAACATTCTATGTAGTATTCTCATAGCGGGTCAATCCAGTATAAATATTACTCCTACAAATCATACCTATGTGAATATATGATAACTCTTTATCCATGATCCATGAGATGTCATCATCAGTCTATCCATATAACACTACTAAAATATTCGTGTTTAGTGACCGAATTAGAGAGCGAAAAGATTAAAAATCGACCACTATAACGTTTATCAACCAATGACGTGACTACCAAATTTCAGTTTGAAAAGTGCTAGTCGCTAACATTTAGAGACAAATTTAGTGACCGATTTTAGTGACTGAAATTAGTGACCGATTTTAATGACCATTTTCGATTGTTTAAAAAACTTAAAATAAAACAAAAGTTTTGTCTCTAACCGGAATCAAATTAATGCATTTTCCTTTGTGAGACTTTCGAGTGTCCACTAAGCCATTTGATTTTTGTTGTATAATTTACATTTGAAATGTATATATTATTACTGAAATAGAACTTTCAAATATTATTTAAAAATATTCTTACACAAATTGTCATTAAAATTATATTTTATCTAAATAAATTTGTATGAGTTAATTATTTATAATAAATATATGTTTTATTTGTTAAAACAATTAAAACATAAAATTTTGAATAAAAAATTAAACAAAATTAATAAAAGAAGAAAATTGGGAGGGAAACAACTTAATAATGAAAAAAAATTTGTGACCGAAATTTCGGTCACTGAATTTTTTAATGAATTAATTTATATAAAAATGATTATTTGAGACTGAAAATATGGTCACAAAATATCAGTCGCTAATTCGATTGATAATTTTATTTAATGACCGATTTAATAAATTTTAAAATTTTACTAACATGATGTCAATTTTGGTGGCTGAAATGTGGAGGTTTGAGAAAATTTGGTCGAAAAAGAAATCATTTGGAAAATTAGAGTTTGAGAAGATTTTAAAACCAAACAAGTAAATAAGCAGTTGAAAACCAAAATAAAGACAATAAAATAAAGAGATAAGGGATATAGAGAAACACCATAGATTTATACAGATACGACCTAAATTGACTCACTCTTGAGAGTATCCAATAAACTTGAGAGCTTTTAGAAGGATATACCCATAAACCTCTTTATACAAGGAAATGAAGTTTTAAGACTAACTTCCAACCAAGCAACGAACCAGGTTTAAAGTGGTTATCCTCCAAACAAAATAGATAATTTCCATGGGATAATCTCAAACCAAGATAGATTTTCAAGTCGCCTATCCTCCAAACCGAAGCGGGGTTTTACACAGGCTGATCACAAACCAAGTTGAGATTTTACATTGGCTAATGTCGAACCAACCAAGATTTTATATCAAGTTGAACTCAAGGACCAAGTGAAATTTTAACCATGCTAATCTTGAACTGACAGAGCTACTAACTGGGATAAATCAAGAATCATTGTGAAGAGTCTAATGGTTGATCATCACTAACCAAAAGAGATATTTACTTCTTGACAAAACTCACGTACCAAACAAATACTTCCTAACATAATCTCTAAAAAATAAACAAGAGTTTTTACTAGTTTTACTCGCAACCAACCAACTTCTTACAAAATAATTATTTGCCAAGATATAATACACTCTTAGTAAATTAAAATTGAGCTCTCCCCTAAAACAATGATCTTCACTTAAACTTAAGAATAATCTTGAATAAATATGGCTATATATATGCCATAAAAATGAGATTTAGTGAAAATTATGAGAGAAATGAAAGTGAGATCAAAGCTCGTTTTCTGGATGTGAAAAAGGGATAGGGAGACTCTCTATTTATAAGTTAAAACTTTGTTTAAATTTGGAAATAATCCGTGGGAAAAATAAATGTCATAATCGATTATTGACCTCCAATAATCAATTGTTCAAGCTACAAATGGAAACTTTTAATATTTATCCATTACCAATCATTAAGAGACTGTCCAATTGATTTTAAACTCAAACTAGTGAAAATAATCAATTAGGTTATTAGGTATAATCGATTATTTAGTTGGTAAAAGACTTCCAATCAATCAGACATTCCCCTAATCAATTCACTAAGCCATACAAACATTTTCAGGTGATTTAAATAAAATATGTCAGGCTTATCAAAGGTTTTACGTGTGTGTGTGTGTGGGGGGGGGGGGGATGATTTTTCCATAGTATTGTCAGGAATACCCTTATGCCTTTACAAGACACTAGTTACTCAGACGCACGCCACCATGCAAGCTTTTACACTTCCTCTCTTTCACAACACTAAAGCCTAAAGTATTGGTGTCATCATCTTTGAGATTAGAACCATACAAGAGCCTTGAATATTCTTAATGTGACTTGAGGTAACTTCATGTCGATTACCATCATTTGATAGGTTAGAGATTAAACTGCCAGCAAACCTTGAAAAATAAGTGTTCATTTGAACATCGTTTGACCTCAATGTTGAATTTTAAGAGACGAATTGATTTTTCAATAACATCATAAATTGTATAGCTTGATAAACCATCTTGAGCATATTTGACCACTTGAGATATCTTCACTAGATAAGGACTTCACTGGATATCATTTAATATTATGTGTTGTCATCATCAAAACTAAACAACTACTTTGTTGATTTGCAGCTTTACTATCAACAAACTTCACCATCTTGAATATCCTTGGTAATACTTGTGAGCATATAAATCCACATTCTCCCATTTTTTGATGATGATAATGCATCTCTCGAGAAGGTAGTAAAAGATAAAATAATTAATAGATAAATTTTAGAGTGGTTAAACTCCCCCTCAAAAGAGTAGAGAGTATAATTTACTCCCTCTGTGATTATACTTCTCCCCCTTTGACATAATAAAAAAGATGGGAAAAAGATGATAGAAAGTAATTATAAACATGCAAGCACATAATTCACATAGATAAATCATGACTTAATAATAAAGGGAAAATATTAATTTATTAAAATATAAAGTACAAAAAGAGGGGAAAATGAGGAAATTTAAACATAATTAATTGTTAAAACTAAACACATAAGTGGGACTTCTCTTCAGTATCCTCATCATCATCAGTGAACAACCCTGAAGGTAGATTCCCTAAGTCTTGGGCGAAGTGATGAGCTAAGAAGTTGATCTTCTTATTAGTCCATTTTAGTCTCTTGATGATGTCATTGAGTAGGTCATCAACTCAGAGTGTTTCGGGGATATCAAATTCAAAATCTTCTAGATTCACAAAAGCTTTTTATTAAGGAGATTGTTGTTCCATATACCTTTTCTTTTCTTTTGGGAGGATTTTGAAATATCTCCCATATCAAAAAAATTGTACCGCATAAGCCCTAATGTTGCCTCTCCTATTTTTGTTGCATCTTGCACCGATACTTTTCCCTTCAAAGATATACGCAACATGTTCCAAGATCATTGTGATCAAGTCACCATATGGAAAACATAAATATTTCTTTTTTCTCCCTAACATTTGTTGAATCACTACACTTGTCCAATTTGTCTAATTTTTTTGGCAAGTAACCACATTGTGGAAACATCATATATGGTTAAGTGATTAAAGTTTCTCTTCCTTGGAAAGATTAAATGTTTTTCTACATAATGACTGAGATGAATATTCGAGCGCATAGAGCCTACAATGAATGGAGAGGAAGTACAATAATTTGGATCTAAAAGAAAATAGGAAGAAGTAATATTATAGATGTAGTTATCACCTTCCATTGGTTCATCTAGCTTGAAGAGAGGTCCATCACATGATAGATCCAAAACTTCATCAAATTCCTCAGAAGGTAGAGATATCTTATGTTGTTTGACTATAGAGTAGATAACTCCATCGGTGAAGTAGAAATTTGATTATGATATCTTGACTAAGGATGAATACACTTCTCTATGAGGGTTGTAGATGAAAACCTTTAAGTTTTATTCTTCAAGAGTCTTGAAGAATTCACATTCTTGAAACATCTTAGACTTCAATATATGAATGCCTAAAACTACCTTATTTGCATATTTTTGAAAGAATCTCCTTTCTTGTTCTTGAGATGAGAAGTCATGATAGATATAGGCATTATAAGGGAATCTTAATCTCTTGGGTGTGATGATGATGGAGTACTAAAATAACATTCTCACACATAGAGAAAACCAAGAGCAGAGAAGACAAAACAAGAAGAGAGAGAAAAGATAATACAAAATAATGGAATATGAGTACCTATTTATAGTGTTGCTTCTAAATGTTTAAGCATGTAAAGCATCCACAAAATCCTCGATGATTTGGCCCAGAACATATTGGAAGCAAAAATTTCTAAAACATATATGACAATCAATTATTTTGATGGTCTAATTACTTATTTGATGTTAAATCCAAATATTTCACGCGTTCTTCATTAATGCTCTAATTTTATCAACTTTAAGGAGAATATATAATTTGATTTAGATTGAAATTTGAAACTCATGCAAGCTATAATCAATTATCTTTCTTATTTTCAGGCTCCTTGGTCTTTTGGGCCTTAGGTTGAGATTTAACTTTAGCAGACTGATTTTTACACTCCCTTTTCATTCAAATTGCACCCATTTCTGTAATGTTTGAAAATCAACTAAATCATTAGTAAAAAATTTAAAGACTAAGTAATATGGTTAATAATAGTTTTCCTATTTTTCAATCTCTAAAAAGTGTACCACCTTTCATTGCTATTCTCTAGAAACTCAATATAGTTTTTAAGATCTAAGTTACTCTTTTAAAATATTATCAAGTTCTTTAATTAACTTAGCATTTTATTTAAATAATTGCTTGTATGATGAGATATTTACCTTATAATTATCTTCTTCATCTGAGAATTTTAAGAAAACATTTTCATCTTCTTCGTCATATGAAGAATCTTCGAAGATTATACCAGAGGTTCATTCTTAAAAATTTCTCCTTGGTGGTGAGTATCTAAAGATACTTCTTGTTGAGACTTGTATCTTATTTATTCTTTCAAAGATTCCACTAGATGAATCATCTTCATCTTCCTTGTTGATTGAAGAAAATATTCTTGATTAAGTTTCTCCATCATTAGGAAATGAATATTACATGACTTTGCATTGGAGCCATATTAACTTCAACTAAACTAAGTAAGCTAAACAAAAACAGCGAATACTTGTAGCACTTGTAGAGAAATCACAAACTTCTAGATACACAGTAAGATTCCTGGAAACGATCACAATCTTCACAAGTAACCCCTATAACAAATTAAAGTACAAAATTAATTCATGTTTTCATCAACAACATCAACATCAACATTAACAACATCAACATTGACAACATCAACAACAACATTTGAATAATAACCAAATATGAGCATTTCAATAACAACAAATACAACAACAAGATTCATGAGAATTTTAATAAAGATTATTCTATATTCTTTTTAATGTCTCAACCAATCTATTGAAGATGAGCACAACCTCTTCATGCTTATATACAAATCCTTGTGATTTTTTAAAAGTAACATAAACAAGTCTTCCAAATCTCTAGTAATGTTGTCCATGAAACCGATATTTTGCAAATAAAGAACATCTCAAGCTCATCTCTAGTAATGTCACAACAAATAAGCAAAAAAACTTATACAATATTTTTCACAAAAAATAAAGCAAAAAAATAAATAAAGGAAAAGAACTATTTTTCACAATATTTTGTCACAACAAATTTTATCACAATATTTCCACAACATTTCCACAATATTTCAATATGAAAAACTTATACAGTTAGAATACCTTAAAACGATATAGTTATATAATTTTGTCACAACAATATTTTATCACAATATTTCCACAACATTTCCACAATATTTCAATCTGAAAAACTTATACAGTTAGAATACCTTAATATAAAATAGTTATATAACATTTCCACAACATTTCCACAATATTACAATCCATAACCATGCAAATGAAGAAAATGACTAAAATACCTTGAAAATGGTGGAATGGTCGGACGGACGGAGTACTGTAGCCGGCGGAAAGGAAGAAGATGGTGGACGGACGGAGGGATGACGACAGTCAACGGTGCATACAAAGACAGCGCTTTTTAAAAAAGCGCTGCTAAAGGGTCAGTAAAAAAAAAGAAAAAAAATTGCCTATCAAAGACAGCGCTTTTAAAAAAGCGCTGCTAAAGGGGTACCCTAAGAAAGCGCTGCTAAAGGGGTACCCTAAGAAAGCGCTGCTAAAGGGGGACCCTAAGAAAGCGCTTTTAAAAAGCTGCTAAAGGGGGACCCTTAGAAAGCACTTTTTCTATAAAGCGCCGCTATATGGCATTAAGGCACCCAATGAAAGCGATTTTAAAGCGCTGCTAAAGGCCTTTAAAAAGCGCTGCTATAGGTATTAGTATTATAATTTTAAAATACCCTCCAGAATTTATAAAGAAACAGAACAGTCGCGACGTGTTTCTTTTCTTCTTTCTTTCTCCTCTGGCGACGAACTTACCCTATACGTACAACCATTCTGTTGCCGTCAGCCTTCGTCCGACCGTCGCCCTCTTCCGTTGGATTTCTCCGTCGTTCACCGTCTGTTTTCGAGTGCATCCGTCCTTCTGCATTGCATTTCCACCATTGTTATGGTATGTGAAGTTTTACTCTGGTTTTCTTGTTTATTTATCTTTTCACCATTGTTACTGTGGTATTTGAAGATATAGATGGTTTTTTTTGTTCTGATGATATAGATGGTTTTGTGTTATTGAGATATTGAAGGTTTTGTGTTATTGTCTCTTTGTTGTTATTAAGAAATTGAAGGTTTTGTGTTATTGAGATATTGAAGGTTTTGTATTATTAAGAAATTGAAGGTTTTGTGTTATTGAGGCATTGAAGGTTTAATATTATTGTTGTTGTTGTTGTTTTTATTGAGTTATTGAAGGTTTAGTGAAGGTTTTTAGTGTTGTTTTGCATTGAGGGTTTGAGGACATGTAAGTAAATTTGAGTTCAAGTATGATATTTGATATGATGTTAACACTAATGTTGTTGGATTTGTGTAGATATGTTATGTATACACTAAGGTTTTTAGTGTTGTTTTTGTTGTTGTTGTTGTTAAAAGCCTAAACTCAAAATGTTTTATATTATTGTTAATATTATTGTTGTTTTTATTTTGTTGCTATTTTGAACTTTGATGGATAATTCATCTAGCACCAATCATACAAATGAGTTTTCTTCTAATTTGAATATAACAAAAATATGAGTTATCTCTTCCGGACCATGTTGTATGGAAGGCTGCCCGTGTGGGAAGAGATGGAGTCGTTCAGGAAGAAGTTCAACAAGTCTTTGAACAATGTGTAAGTACAACGTTATCTTTGTCAATAACTGATCAAAAGTGTATAATATATTTATATATGCTTTTATCTATATTTCAGAAGACTCTATCCCAGACCCTAACTCCCGCTGAGGACGATGATTGCAGAAGCTTACTGAGTCAGGTGTTGAATATTCCTGAGTATTCTGGGCGTGTGAGGGGTAAGGGATTTGGTGTCACTCCATCCAAACTGTATAAGCAGCCAAAGAAAAAAAATCCAACCAATAAAAAAGTGATGGATACTTTGGAGGAATTGAAAGCGCAGATTCGTGAATTACAGAAGGACAAGGAGAGATACATGTCGGAAAGGTGCGCTCCAGAGGGTAAAGCTACTAGTGACAAAGATAGTATCGGTTGTCCGCAGAAGCTTCCAGAGGTAATTGTATATATTAAATTGAAATTAATTTAGTACAGATTACTTAATTGACACATTAACTGATCATTATTTGTTTAGGGCATTTCACTTTGTCGGCTATATTTATCGTCACCGACTCATCGAATGGTTGGCAAGGGAAAGGTGCATAACACTCTGGGAGACTTACTTCACCACAAACCGCTCCCTTCTGGATTTTTGAAAGTATCTATTGATATTGCGTTAGAGGGGGTGCGTTGTTGCCTATACCAGATGCTATTTCAGGCGCAACAGTGGTGGGAGACGCAATAGGAGCGTATGTGGCATGACCGACAAATCTCATTTGCATAGATGATGAGGTAGGTTGAACCTTTTAATATTCAAATGTTTTATGATCCATACATGAAAGTTATTCTTACATTTACATTTTCTTATTTACATGATGATCTTAGTCTCCTACAAAATCCAAATCAAAAGATGATAGAATTATTATGCGGGATACCGATTCAGCTGCATCAAAGAAACATGTACTACTACAGTTACATGATTATCTTATTATACATTAATTAATGAACTTATATATGACTTTTAGGTTCATGATCAGCAGTCCCAACAAGTCAGCAAGGGTAAGATGCCTGAAACTTCCAAGGTTCCCAGAAAAGCATTTGTTCCTCGATTTAGGATGTGCCTTGAAACATATGTGGGAACATCAGATGTGCCTGAGGGTGACATCCGTCAAATACATATGGACGGAGGTATTTTCGGTTTTGAATATCCCAAAACAATTGCTAAGGAGGATTTTGACCAGGTTTTCAACCATTCTGAATTGGGCGTCGGTGTTATGCATTCATACATCAGGTACTTCGATCCATTTTAATTAAATAATTGAACATTTTAAAATTTGCTCGTTTAACTGAATATTCTAATGTTGATTATGTTTTTTTAGGCTCTCGTATGACAAGTTGTTGGTCCCAAATGATTTGACTTCAGTATTCGCATTCTCATCTGCTAGCTGTGTCAACTCACGGACAATAGACCAGACACCAGATGCAGTCAAAGAGTACACAGTGCAGAGATTTATGGGCGCGACTACGGAGAAGTTGTTCTTGTTGCCATATAATACTAGCCATGGGTTATATTTTATTCTAAATTCATTTATTATAATTGTTCGATTTTTGCCTTTCTATATAACATTTTCGTCTAAACTGTTGTCTTATTTTATAGTGGACATTGGTTGTTGGTCGCGATTAATCCGAGGAAAGAAATAGTGTATTATATAGATTCATTGGATGGCGATGCAACAAAATATGAAAATCTGAGGAACATGGTTGATACGTAAGTGATGAGATATACTGTTCTGAATAATTATATATCTTTATTTATTATGTGACATTGTTCTAAATATGCGTTTATATTATGTTAGAGTTATACAAATATTCAGAGCACAAAGAGATGCAACGGTGCCAAAAAGCAAGGCTAACAACATCAACTGGATCAGAGTGGAGGTGTATTTTCCCATGTTTGACTGTTATAGTGGTTCTACTTGATAAAACTATTTAAACTATATATCCTGATAAATGTTCGTTTGTTTTTTCCATTTACAGTGTCCTCGTCAGCGCAATGGGATTGACTGCGGATATTTTGTATTGCGCTTTATGAAGGAAATTATTCTTTCTGGTCAGATAGAGGTTCCAATCATGGTATGGATCAATTCATTATATAAGTTATATGATTCATTTTTGATAATTATCCGATACTTCATCTGAGTAATTAGTTTTAAAATTAAATCTTGCATGTTCTGTTATATTATGTAGTATTTTGATGAATTCAAGTGCGCTACTTACACGAAAGCAAGATTGGAAGAAATTAAAGAGGAATGGTGTCAATTTATTCTTGAGTTGAGAATTGTATAAAGTTATCGGATTGGAAGAATTGTAATTATATGTAAATTGACTGTATTTGTGATGTTGTAATTCTGAGGATCGGATTTTGTTGTAACATATTTAAGCAGGTTTATGTGTATTAAAATGATTATGGGCAAAGTGATGAGTTACAATGTATACTTAAAGGCCAAAGTTTTGAATTGTATATATAAGGCCAAAGTTTTGAATTGTATATATAAGGCCAAAGTGTTGAAATAAAGGCCTGAATTATAAGCAGGTTTGTGTAATATAAGCAGGTTGTTGGTAAATATACAAAACAGCGTGAATATTTATAAAAAAAAAATTTAAAATCTGGGACATTAGACAGCGTTTTTACAAAAAAACGCTGCTCAAAGTTACAAACATAGCGCTACAAAAGCGTTGCTATAGGTTTGGAAGGGGGGGTCTAAGACAGCGCTTCTAAAAAGCGCTGCTAAAGGGGGGGCTATGACAGCGCTTTGTAAAAGCGCTACTAAAGGTGGGGTCTAAGACAGCGCTTTGTGAAAGCGCTGCTAAAGGGGGGAGGGTTGGGAGGAATATGCAGCGCTTATAAAAGCGCTGCTAAAGGGCTAAAAAAGCGCTGCTAAAAGTGCTGCTGAAGGGAGCCTTTAGCAGCGCTTTTTCCATAAAAAAGCGCTGCCTTTACCTTTAGTAGCGCCACTTTTGGCAGCGCTTTTAAGCGCTTCTAAAGGCCAAAAAAAGCGTTGCTAAAGGTCTTTTTTGGCGTAGTGTCCACAATATTTCAATCTGAAAAACTTATATAGTTAGAATACCTTAAAATGATATAGTTATATAATTTTGTCACAACAATATTTTATCACAACATTTCCACAACATTTCCACAATATTTCAATCTGAAAAACTTATACAGTTAGAATACCTTAATATGAAATAGTTATATAACATTTCCACAACATTTCCACAATATTACAATCCATAACCATGCAAATGAAGAAAATGACTAAAATATCTTGAAAATGGTGGAATGGTCGGACGAACGGAGTACTGTAGCCGTCGGAAAGGAAGAAGATGGCGGACGGACGGAGGGATGGCGACAGTCGACGGTGCAAAAATGGTGTATTAGTCGCGAGAGTTTTATCAGAAATGGAAGGGTTTTTCGCGAGAGGGAAAGGAAGAAAGAACGTTAAATGCGTAATACTGTTTCTGCTAGTAACTGGTTCGTTTTAATATTAAATTTAAAAGTAACACCTATAGCAGTGTTTTTGAAAAGCGCTGCTGAAACCCCCACATATAGCAGCGCTTTCATCTAATAAGCGCTCTCTATGGTCTCTCTCTCTCTCTCTATCTATCTATCTATCTATCTATATCTATATATATATATATATATATATATATATATATATATATATATATATATATATATATATATATATATATATATATATATATATATATATATATATATAGTTAGGTAGTTAGTTAGTTAGTTGTAGTAATAGTAGTACATCTTTTTTAATTTTTATGTTATTCACTAGGGTTACCAGTTTCTTTTTATAACACATAAAAGATGTTGGCTTTGTTGCATTTCATGAATCAGTCGTTTTTGCATTGACATTGTGATGTGTAATGTTCATGTTGCATATTCATGTTTTGTTCAGATTTTGTGACTATGACTTTGTGTATTTGCAAATAAAATTGTCGGTGTGTTGGTTGATGTCATGAATATGCTTTAGGTTTTGTGTTGATAAATGTTATATTGTTGTGATGGATATGCATATGCATACAATCATATTAGTATATTGTATGTGTAGCATTAGTGTGTCATTCACATTAGTCTTTTGATATAAACATCAGAATTTGTTATGGTTTGTAGTTGGATGAAAGATGATTGATTAAGTTCGGTGTATGAGAAATGAGTTCTTGAATTTCTTGAATTCGCTGAAACAATCTTTTTGGAAATAATGGTTTATTTTATTGTCCTTGTGTTAACTGCGGGAATCTAAAAAAATTGTCAAAGGAATGAATATTACATCACCTATGTTGTGATGGAATATGTCAAAACTATATAACATGGACGTGGCATGAAGAAGTGGATAAAAATCAAATTGCAGCGTCACAAATGCATGAAGTTGATGAATATGTGGATGATTAACTAGAAGATATGATCTGTGATATTGGAGAACTGTCTTTTATGAAAGCCCATATTTATGATATTTTATGTAGTGATAAGGATGCGCCTTTATATAAGGGACGTACAAGTTTTACAAGATTACCTGTGCTGTTAAAAGTGTTTAATCTGAATGCAAAAAGTGGGTGGTCGAATAAAAGTTTCATAGAATTACTTGATTTATTGAAACAAATGCTAGCATAAGATAATTTTCCGGATTGTTGTTATGAGGCCAAGAAGATATTGTGTCCAATGGATTTGTATTATTATCAAAATACATGCACGTCTTAATGATTGCATATTATACATGAAAGAGAATGGAAATTTGGATCAATGTCTGAAATATGGTGTTATCTTGATTATTGTTTCCTCATCATTTTGTTTCCTCGTCATTTTGTTGTTCTGGAGAGATCTTGTTATCAGTCAAATGTTGTTTAGATTTGTTACACTTGGACAATTCTGCTGGTTCAAATTTTGCCAAATTTGAGAGTTCTTCAACACATTTCACAATGTCTTTCACACGAACTACAATTTCATTAAACAAAGCAACCACACTGACCACTTGAATAATTTCCATTATTGGGATTTCAACTTTTCCTTCATCATAGGATACTTCTGTTCCATTTTTATTAAGTGTAATTGGATAAGATTTTAGTATATTTTGAAGCTCTTGTGAAGCATTACTCATTTCTATAACAAGAATATCAAGTTTATTTGACTTTGTCATAGTTTTGATTGTAATTGCTAACTCTCTTAAGACACTTGCAGTGTTTGCACCCACTTTCATAGATGGTGCACTCATAGTTTTCTTGATGTCATATGAGGCCTGCAAAAGATAATTCAATTAATCATTAATTGAATCTACCAATTTTTATTTATTTAATATATAGATAATTTTTGTAAAAATTAAAGAATTTGGATATTACCTTATTTTCTGAGTTTATGCATCCATTCAGAGCTTCAATACAAGAAGCACATCTTCGCATTGTGGCTCCAATTTTAAGATATTGTTTCCATGGATGACGAAAATTGAATCTTCCATGTGGAGGTTCCCATCTAGCAAAATTAGTCTGGAATTACCAATGATATTATTATTTTAGTCAATAATAATTAGAATAAAATTAATTATATTATTTCATTAAATCAACTCAGTTAATAGACGCAAATAAAATATGGATTATATTTAGGTATATTGTAATTTAAATATATGTGAATGTAGTTTATACCATTGCTTCCTCTGTTGCTTTGGAGTTTAATACACTTTTGTAACCTATCATTTTTTTGTTAGACTCCTCATCACTTGTTTGTTCTTCAAAATATTGAGCCACACAACCTGAAACACATATTTACACAATATTTATTACCAGATAAAATTTTAAAGTTAAGTAAAAAATCACTATGAAATTATTCAGTTTTTTTATTTAATTTTATTTAAAATAAAAACTAAAACTAGACTAAATAATATTAACTATATATATTTTTGTAGTTTTTAAAATTACTTTTAAATACTTTTTAAAAAAAGTTGTTGTGAATATTACTAATATATACATAGAAGTTATGTATAAGTTATAGAATCATTAAAAATCAATTAATTAAAAATTAATCAAATAAAAATTAATACTCATATCTTAAATACTACTTAAAATATGTATGTTTTCAATAAAAAAAATTTAAATTTCACTAAAAACAAAAAATGAAGACATATACACCCAGGACCATAGACTATTTACGCTTTTATTTAGTAGATGTGACTATCTATATATAAAATGAACAAGACTAAGTTCAAGTAAATAATTTTCCAAGTTTTCATAAAAAAGTCTTAGGTATTGTGCAAAAGAAGAACATAAAAGTCTTTATTATTTAAACCAAACTTGCAATAAGTTGATGGGGCAAAAACAAATGGTTTAGAATACAATTTTTTGCAACAATATTTATTATTAATATTTATTTATATATTAATGTAAATAAATTATTGATATTTATAAATCAATCGCTTTAAAAAAAACTGACCTTGAATAGAATCGGCAAGTTTGTCGAAGTTTCTGATAACTAAAACATATAGATCCAAACCAGCCCAAACCGGTCGAATAATCAAACTCACGATTATGCACGATGAAGTGCCGATTAATATTGTTGAAATTCTTGCTTTTGCAACATCAAACAACTCATCAATTCTATAACCAGATATTGAAACCAAACTGAAAGTTAAGATGAATATCATCACACCATAATCAAAACGAGCCTTTATGATTGGAATAAATCTTGAAAATGTAGCCGCAGAAGCTGAAAATAAAAATGAAAATATTATTAATCATAATTACTTTATCAAGACTCTTAATAGTAATATAAATAGTATACCCAGTAGAAAGAGTAAGACTCCAACAGTTACAAGTTCAAATTTCTCTCCAGCTTTACTACAAACCCAATGTACACCAAAGGCTAGAAGACCAGCCAGTGTAGTTCCACATATTCTATTTATACCTTTATATATTGTTGAACCTGCAATTTTATAGTATATTTCACTTGTTAATTTTTTTCAAAAAATGGAGAAAATGAAATAAAATTTATATATAGTAAAAAGTGTGTATATATTTACCAGCAGTATATTCAAAGACTACAACCACAGTCATGACTGCCCACATAGCATTTCCTCCAACTCTATCATACAAAGGGTTTAGATAGTAGAAAAGTGAAACAACTGTAAGTGTTATTCCCACCTTTAAACAATGGATGAATTTTCTTGGATCATTCACACCAATTTCCCAAGCTTTTTTCATAAATTCGCATAGCTTGAAATAGAGACTTGCTATAAATGTCCACATGATGTGAGGAGTTTCAGCTGTTTTCCATATAACACCATCTTCTACTTTGATTCTCCATTCAGGTTCTTTTAGCACTCCCTCGTTAATAGTCATCTATATGTTTGTGTGAGTTCTAGCAGTTGTTGTACTTTATTATGTTGCTAGGACAATACTCTATGAGTAATGTTAAGAGTTACCTAATGTTGGGGAGAATCATTTGAATTTATAGAAAAACAAAAGGGACTTGTCGCATGTCTCAACATGAAGATATTATTAATGTCATTCAAAAAAATTCAAAAAACTTTTGTATTTGTTAAAAAGAATAAGACGATATTAAATGATAAAATTTATTACACATAGAGAGTAGTTTAACTTTATTTTATTTTTGTTATTACACATAGAGAGTAGTTTAACTTTATTTTTTATTTTTTTTGATAAAAAAAAAACTATTCTTTTTTTGTGAATGGCAAAAATTAATTGTGATTTTTTTAATAGTTATATATTATTTCTTTTAGGCATCATAAATAGTTGTTAATAGAGTGAAATAGGACTCAGGTATGGTGGAAGGAGTTTCTAGTACAAAGGAGTGAAGTAGACCGATAAGATTAACACTTCAATGCTTAAGTTAGTAAATGAATAAGAAATAGTGTAAGTGTGAGAATGAGTAAATTATTTGGGACTTGTGTGTGAAGAGCTTTATATAGAGAGAGATGGAGGTTAGTAGAATTAGGAGTGTACATGGGTTGGGTAAACCCAATAAATTAAGTAAAATCCACTCAAACCGACACAAAAAATGGATTGAATCAGGTTATTGGGAGAACACAATTTTCAAAAATTAAAAACCATTCAAAATTATTTGGTTATGGGTAAACTCACACCTAACCCACAAAACCCATGTGTTATTGCATTACTATTTTTCTACTATTTTTTGTAATTTGATGAGTGATGACTTTGATGTATTTAATCTTGGTTGCTTTAATTACAACCTTTTGAACATCTTTTATTTTATAACTAATTATTTTAACTTATTTAGGATGTCACACTTTAATGTTTTTATGTTAATTCTTATAAGTTGCAAGTATATTTTGCAATTCTAGGTATTAGCGTAATGTAATGTTGATTTTTGCAAATATGTTTATGATGAATTTTATCGCGCATTTAGACATTTGATGCTTAAAAAAATAGCGGTAATAGATTGGACTATTTATTAAGAAAAAAAGGTGTCACATAATTTATAATTATATAAGGAAGAAAAAAGGGGAGAAATTTTGATAACCCACTATCCAACTCAATTCAACCCACAAATTGTGGTTTTACCCGAACCAACTCATTGATGTTGTGGGTGGTTATTTTACCTCACCCAAATCAATGTATTATGTATGGATTAGGTCATGATTTTGACTAAATTCAACCCAAACCGATTCATGTACACCCCTAAGTAGAACCACTCTCAATTGATCTGGCATCTTATGTGGATCGCCATCTGATTAAATCTGATGGTGAAATTTTTTATAAGAGGTCAGGATTGCGTGCTTCGAGCTTGCTTGAGCTTGTATTCCTTTGGGTTGAGCTTGTATTCCTTTGGGTTGAGCTTGTATTTGGGTCTTGTCATGCGGGCCTTGCAAGCGACACATGATAATTTCCTCTTAAGTCCTTGTTCCTGCTTGCTAAAACGAGGATTTTGTTGTGGTGGATTGCCTATTTCGGCCCTTGGTTGGAAGGGTGCAAGATATTTGTAAGTTCGGTAGTATTGGGAACATGCACATTAAATGTTTTTCTTGTAAGGGAGTCGAGACACGTGGCTCTAGGACTGCAGTAATGATGCATCTTCATCCACTATGCCAAACAAGATCTTAGACACCGCTTTTTTGACCTTAGACAACACTTTTAAGTGTTGTAGATTCTAGCGCTGCTAAAGGTATAAACATCGGTTTTTTTTAATGTAAAAGTGTTGGCTTAAGTGCACTTTACGCAACACTTTTTGTTAAAAGCGCTGACTTAAGTGCACTTTAAACACTTACTGTTAAAAGTATTGTCTTAAGTGCACTTTAGGCAGCGCTTCCTGTTAAAAGCACTGGCTTAAGTTCACTTCTGGCATTGCTTTTTGTTAAAAGCGCTGACTTAAATGTACTTTAGGCAACACTTTATGTTAGAAGTGCTGGTATAGGTGCACTTTAGGAGGCGTTTTCAATTAAAAACATTGGCTTAAGTATACTCTAGACTATGTTTTCTATTTAAAAATGATGGCGTAAGTCCTTTTTAGAACATCACTTTCTTATAAAAGCGCTGACGTAAGTCATTTTTAGTTTCAATATCAAAATTTTCTCTTTAATTCAAATATATAAATTTTACAACTCTCATAATCATAGATCAATATTGTATTGTGATCAATAATAACCACAAGTAAACTAACTTGAATTTGCATAAATTTCATTATCTTTCTAATACAAATCCAAAATTACATATATGGAGAAAAATGAAAATCTATATCTATTCAAAATTATATAATTTCCATGAAATATTGAAGTATAATTCCTTATTCTTTGATAATACGATATGTAATTACTTCAATAATGTCTTCTTTCAAATCTTTCATTTTTATATACCCTGCACATAACATATTTACGTGATCGATCAACTTATGTCATATATATCATATTTATTATATTTCAATCCACATTTTAATGAATAATCATCATATGTGATGAAATTTTGAAACTAGTGAGTATCATATTTACATATATATAAATTGAAAATTTTGGTTCACCAAAATACATATTTTTAATGGTTGCACTTGAAGTGGTTGGATAATCCATTTGAAAGTAAGCCAAAATGACACTCAGATATTATATCAGTATCATTTTAAGTAAAAAAAAAACTATTAATTAATCTCTAACTTCTATGATCACAATTGATAACTTACAAACATTTCTAAGTAACTATTATTTGACATATTCATATCAATCATCCTTAATTTCATCCAATTTATCTTCCAAGTAAGTAAAGTACTTGAAGTCATCAAAGTACTGCATAATATAACATAATTATATTGATCTAAAACTAATTAGATAAAAATATTAAGTATCAAAATAATAACTAAATTATAAATCCATGCCATTTTTAGAATATGATACTCACTATGTACTCTGATCCGTATAATGTTGTTTGATTTAGTCTTTGATACTTGATCTCCTGTTTGGTAGTGTTCCATTGTTTTGTTTATACTAGAACATTTCTATTGAAAAAATCAAATACAATTTTTTTTATCAATAAAAATATCTTATAATTAAGAAAATGTCACAATACTTTCAACATCCATTCTTTTGAATTGGAGAAAATGAAATTTAGTTATTGAATTTGATCTAAAACCTCCAATTTAACAGTCAATCATATAATATCACATATTGCTCTCATTATCATGCATGTTTCGATTCTTCCATACAATTCTTACTTTCACTTTATATAGATATAATTAAAAAATTATACACTTTGTTAACATGGTTTAATCTAAACAATTATTAAAAATTGATTTCTAGACTCATTATCGTTATTTGTAACCAAACATAAACTTCAATAAAAATCCACAAAATTAAAAATTAACCCGTAAAAAATCAAATTAAAAGTATTTAATTGCAAGCACAAAGAAAAAGAAACTTTTTTTCATTGCAAACCTAAAGAAAAAGAATAAAATTTTTCCACAAACCTTAAATAATAAAAAAAAAACATAAAACCTACAAAATGAAAGAGAAGAAGTGGCAAACCCTAAATATAATGAAAAAGAATTGAATAAAAAATAAGAGAAATAATTGAGTAGAAAGAAAATTAATTTTGTACTTTTTGAAGTTTATTTTTAAAATAGTTATTAACTATTAAATAAGAAAAAAAATAGCATAAAATGTCTATTAATTGAGCATTTTTTTATTAATAAATATTGTCGAATATACTACTGAAGGCGTCACTTTTATTTATTAATAAGTGCTATCTAAAGTTGATTTTTTTTTCAAAAATTTTAATTAGTTAAATTCTATGTGTATATTAGATAACATTTTTTGTTTATTTACGACGCTACCTAATATACTACCTAAGGCATCACTTTAATTTATTAATAAGTGTTGTATAATGCATGTACTACTTAAGGTGAAACTTTTATAAGCATATTGAAACTCATTCCATATCTAGAAATGAGCTCTCATCTAAATAATAAGCATGATCAATCTTATCAAGTTAATTATTCACGGACAACTTGTCTACTCATTCCATATCTACCTATGGCCTATTGAGCTCCTAAAAATGGTTAGATAGATCAAAACTTCATTTGGAGTGGATATATCTACACTAGGAAAGTTTGTAATATCTTATGGAAGTAGGTTTACTCTCCTTTGGATGCAAATATCCTGGATCTCATATTGAAACTCATTTAGAATCTGTTTACTAACAACTATAAATAGTTTGAGTTTATCAATGCCAAATTCTTTAAACATAATTAACCACTAGGATATCACATTCAATAATCAATTTGGGAAGTATTTAAGACTAACATTTTCACAAATATGGCAAACTCTCAGTGGATATTTCAATAAGCTCACAAATTTTATTTTGGAAGGAAAATTGGGTATGGGGATCCTTTAAATAAATCCATGAACTTATATGCTTTTTGAAAAACAACAACATAAAGAAGTGTTTAAAGTGTTTAAGATTGATCTAGATTGTTTAAGTTGTATAGAGGTGCAGAAGGGACACATGCTGGACATGGTGTTACAACATGTTGGTACGACATTTGAGTTTATTGTTGCTGCATTTTGGAAGAATATTCGTTCAAAGATTGGATCAGATTTTATTGCTAAATGGTTTAACAATATGATTAGGTGATTTGTTTGATAGTCGAAGGAAGATTGATTCAGATTTAAATGAATATTACAACTCATATCCTGTTGGAGAGATTTATGAAACACGTAATATCCAACAAATTTTACATTAATTTTGGACGAAATTAACGCTAATATCCAAGGAGAAAAGCCAAGAGTTATTATGCTATATGAGGAGCTCAAACTTACATTGGAAAGCAATCATTAACATTGAATATTTTAGAGTTCTAAGGTTTATAAGAATCTTTGTTATTTTATGTAACTTGGCATAGAAAGTTTAAAGTCCTTGTTAGTAAAGATTTTATAAGAGCTCACCTCTATATTTCAGTAACTTAGCGTAGAAGGCTTTTCTAGTTGATTTGTATATTCAACATCTTTATATACACCTCTATGTTTTAGTAACTTGGCATAAGAGGTTTGTCTAGTTGAGTTGTAATATTCAACATTGATAATTGAGTGAATCACCAAAACTAGGGTTTAGTGATTGAGAGAAAATGAAAGGAGTTTCTCATATTTGGGGGGAGTCATAAATAGAAAGTCATTGGTAGTGTTAGGAAGTGGCATTGAACAACATAAGGTTTGTTGTTGCTTATAAGACTAATTATGCTAAGCTACTAATAATGAATTTCCTTTCTTGGGTTGGAAGTCAATCCTAAAAAACGTAGGTGTTATTTACATCGATCTAGGTTACCAGTTCTTATGTTCTGTATTGTTTTCCTACTTTATCATCGTGTACAACTTAACATGTATTAATTATTATAGTTTTGGTTTATCTTGTCAAACCAGTTTCCTAAGACATCATGTTCAACATATGTCCCTTGAGGAACATAATTTCATTTACTGACACAATTGCAAACTCAACTAATGATGGACAAAGGGACATTCCTTCCCTAATTGTTGGTATTGACCCTAACTTGGCCTTTGATATCATGTACATCACAATCCCTACTACTCATTCTTCTGAAAATCAGTTTGAAAACTCTCTTGTTGTTCATCTAAGACAATTTCTTTAAATACCTTTTTGGCCTTTTCAGGTTTATATTTTTTTTATGTGTTACTTTATTTTTCAATTTTGTCCACTATTATTTTGTCCAGTTTTGGATAAGATTTCTCTCTCTCTCTCTCTCTCTCTCTCTCTCTCTCTCTCTCTCTCTCACACACACACACACACACACACACACACACACACACACACACACACACACACACACACACACACACACACACACACACACACGTTCGCTCGCACACACATCCACACATTTATTTTTCCTTTAACAATTGATAATTTATAATTATCTAAAAATATAAAGATATTAGTAATCTATACATTTTTAATTGAAAAAAATCTCATTATCTCTTTTATAAATAATTTTTTTAAGGAAAAATAGTAATAATTATTAAAAATTTACATACAACTATTTTTTTTACAATTCGAGAACAAATTTATTCATCTAATGGGTTTGCCTAATTGGTGTCCGTTATGAGATTAATCTAGTTTTTATAATTATTATCATGTATTTTAGAAGGCTTATTAGGGCTTGTTGGATGTTAAACACCAATCTATACAAATACATTCTATCATTCTCATTTTCCTTTTGCTTAATCCTAGCATCGTTCTCATAATCATCTTTCATCTTGTTAAACAAAGGTGGGTGACCATCTAGATTAGGCTTGATAACGTCCAATTAAGTTTGGTGTAATCGAGAATTTTGGATTGGGAACTTTATGTGTTTCAAATAAGAAAACTAAGGTGGAGTTTTCCTTCAAGATCGGGCTGATTTGAAGGTTTTAGATAAGACCAATTCAACACAAATTTAACCAAGTGAAAGCCTTGGGACAAGGTGGTTTCCTTGCAATGGAGTAGCACGAGACAGTGAATGGTGTTCGAGAATCTTGGGTTTCACCAAGTTGTGTGCTCAGGATAATCGGAGGATTTTAGCCGCATTTTTTGTCACTTGATCAAACTTTGATCAAGGGTTTGGAGGTGGAAGAATCAACACAAAGCAATAGGGTTTTTGAGGTTTACATTTTTCATCTTTATATAAACATTTTTGCAAAGAAAAGGTTAATAGCATTATCTCAATTCGATTTTGAATTGAGGACGGACATACCCATAGCGAGGCTGATTGGGGAACTTCCTAAAAAATCTTGGTCTCTCTCTCTCTCTCTCTCTCTCTCTCTCTCTCTCTCTCTTAATCACTTTATCTCTTTTATTGTTGATTATGCAATTTATCGAGTTCGTCATTGTTTAATCAAATCAAATTGAAAATATTTTTTACTACCTTTTAAAGGTTTGTTGTTGGGATATACGAGTTACGATTATCATTACGTTTAATTGATTCGTAGCTTGATCATTGTTGAAAATTTACGTTCGTTATCACTTCGTCTGGTTTGCAATACGTATATTGCTTTCTATAGTAGGTTCGGTTAGACGATTTGATCCGGGTCGTTTTTCCGCTGCACCATATTTTGAAAACAGATTTTTGCCAATATTTTTTGGTTGTAAAATTTGTTATCTATTCACCCCCCCCCCTCTCTCTCTCTCTCTCTAGATCGAAGCCTATTATCTAACAAAATTAACAAGTATTTTTTATTCATAATTTATTGTAAGTTATAACTTCTAAGGTTATTTACTAACAAGTACTCCATCCATTTCAATATGACTGTCGTTTTAGCAAATAAAATTTGTTTCAAAATGAATTTCATTCTCTCTTTTCAATGTAGCAATGATTACTATTTTTTCAATTGTGTCCTTTAGTTATTAGTTTATACACTACTTTCAATACATTAATAAGGTTAATTTAGTGAAAATGTAATGTCTTATGAAAATAATATTGTATTCCTTAATCTGTGTGCAAAAATCTTAAACGACAGTCATTTTAAAACTTGCGGAATATTATTATTTAAAATTATAGATGTTTAAAGTCCAAACACCAAGAGACAATACACAAGACACCAAGATATTTTTATTTGATGTAATGATGTGTAAACTATAAGTTGTTTTGTGTCATTTTAGTTTTGATGTAATATACAATTTTTGATTCTTAATGCAATGTTGTCTTTGATGAAATGCAATTTTTGGTCTGATACGATTCACAAATGGGTGTGTTGTTGTTTTTGACATGATACGATTAAGTAAATTTCATGTTTAAAAATTGGGAACTCTGTAAAATTACAAATTATATATTTTAAAAAAAAAATAATTTCACAACGGTTGTTTAATACAACTGTTGTTATAGTAGAGCACTATCCACAATAATAAACATTAAAAATGGCATTGCAAGGTATCAAATCCATAAGCTATAAATAGTTTCGTAATAGTTATTTAAAACAATTGTGATTATAAATAGCGCGTTTTCCAATTTATTACAAATAGTCAATAGATCATAGTTATAAACTAGAATCACATCCTACTTTACTACACTTAATTAAATGTAATAGTATTTCTTTTCCAACTCTGATGAAATAGTTTTTCCATAATAGTGAGAGAACAAATGAAACCAAGACACTTGCCCTAAGAGAGAAGAAGTCGACTTGGAGAGGAGAAAACAAACGAGACTATCACTCTTATCAGAAAAAATCAATTTTAATGAAGATCAATCTTGTACGACTCTTAGAGAAGCTATCAAAAGTCAAAATTTATATTCAACTAGTATCACATTAATGAGATGGTATTATTATAAATTAAATTAACTTTTACTCTTATTTCTTTCCACCTTAAAAGTTTCACACTTCCTAATAATTTGTTTTTCTAATTAATTACACAAAACGACGGCACACAATAAATTTAATGCATAAAATTATGGATTTTAAAAAGTCAATCTCAACTTGTTTTAAACTTGCACAGAAGATCTTCTTCTCTGGATTTTATATCATGATAAAGTCAAGATAAATATTATCTTAATAACATTACTTAATACTTCAACCGGAGATCAAGTGGAACTTATATTTAAAATTTAATTAATTTAATTAATTAAATTTACAGTCAAATTATTTATTAAATAAATTAATAATATAAAATTAAATTTCATAAATATTTCACACATAATCATATTTCACAATTTAATAAAATAAATATTTTAAAAATTCATTATAAATTTAATACAACCATATAGATAATACATATAATAATATAACATAATTATACACTTTATTTCAGCCTTCGTTTAAAAATAATTTGACCAAATTAAAAAATTACAATAAAATAAGTTAAACTAATTCAAAACAAAATTAAAATAATAGAATATAATAACTAAAATAAAGGTCAAATAATTGAAAATACACAAATTAAGTAAGATAGAATATCAAAAATAAATAACACAATATGTTTCATTAAAAAAACGAATTCGAGTTGAATTACGACAATCATGTTTTAATTGACAACAACAAACAATATTGACTTGAACGATAATTAAAATTAAATTTAATATTGTGAGTATGTTTGAAAGAGATGGTGTGATGATAATGGAGTGTGGCTAAAAGAAAACTATAACGGGGTCACAAAACTTAAAAGTTTGTATGATTGTAAAAAAAATGTGAAATTCTTTTTTGTGATTGAAGAATGTATGTTAAATTTTGATATTGACATATTAATATTTAAAAAAAAATTTAAATGGTAAATTTAATACATTTTATTGAACAAGGCGGTTTTACAAAATCGACTCCGGTTCTTTGGTTCGAATAGTTTTGGACGGTTTATTTCAATTTTTTCGATTTTACTCTGGTTTTGACTCACTGACGGTTTTAAAAGGTTGATCTAACCAGATTCATCTCCGATTCCCGGTCCAACCGGTTAAATCTTCCAGTTCGAAATGGTATCTATACCTATATATAAATGGAATACACAATTTTGATATGTCATATTTTATATTCCTTAATTACCCTTCACTTACTTCATATTTTACAATTCAAAACTTTAATTTAAATAACTTCCACATACAATAATCGTCTAGAGGTTATCGTGAAAGAGAGACTAAAGACATGCAATAACTATCTAGAAGTTATAAGAAAGAGAGAAAAATATAATTTCATAAGAATATAAACTTCATAAAGCAAAATAAAGATTCAATGGATAATTTTTTCTCTCTCTCATCACTTTATCTCTTTGATTTCAGGTTTTTTTATGGACTATTTTGATGTTGAAACCAATTTGTTTAATTAATCTATACCTATATATAGAGGAAATACACAATTTTGGTATGTCCTATTTTATATTCCTTAATTACCTTTCACTTCATATTTTACAATTCAAAACTTTAATTTAAATAACTTTCACATACAATAACCGCCTAGAGGTTATTGTGAAAGAGAGATTAAAGACATGCAATAACTATCTCAAAGTTATAAGGAAGATAGAAAAATATAATTTCATAAGAATATAAACTTCATAAAGTAAAATAAAGATTCAATGAATAATTTTCTCTCTCTCTCTCATCACTTTATCTCTTTGATTTCAGGTTTTTTAATTGATTGTTTTAATATTGAAACAAATTTGTTCAATTAAATCTTAAATTTATCTTTTAATTTTGTAACTTTTAACATATTATTTTTATTGTGTGCAAGTTTTGTTTTTGTTTTTGTTTGGTTATTGATCAATTTGCTTTCAATTTGCATTGTTGTTGTTGAGACTGTTGAGTTCATTTACTTATTTGCTACATTCATGTAGATGCAGAATATTAATTATGTTTTCTCACACGAAATAGTAACACATGTTCTTCCACCTTCCCCTCTATTTTCTATTTATTTTTCTTTTCCTTTATTTCACTATAATATTTGATTTTGAATTAGTGTTTTTTTTTCTCTTTTCAGTGGCTTGCTATTATTATTTTCTAATGTTTAACCGTTTTTGCTTAGATAATGAAAATATCCTCCTATAAGAGGAAGGAATCTGAGAAATGAAATGCGCCATTTTCTTGAGAATAGATGTGCTAAGAAAAAAAATCAAAAGATAAAGAAATTGTTGCAACACAATAGCAACCACTCCATGGTAGAAAATGCTTCCCAGTCTTCTTCTTTTTTAATGTTTTTTTTAGTGTTAATTATTATTTTTATATATTTTTTCTTCATATTTATAGGTTTCATATGTAACAGAAGAAAATAGATTTTATTGATTTCTCCATTTAAACTTGATTCTTCACGTGGTTATATTTTCTTCATCTAAACTAATAATAGAAGATTTGTATTGTGTTATCAGTTCAAATATATTGTACATTAATATCGAGCAATTAAGAGGAAAATATGGACTCATTCACGTATATGTACAGTTATGTGGGTTACAACACAATCAATTGCGCAATTATTCAAAACTATTGTAACAAAGAAATGAGATTTAGTGTTGTATCTTTATTCCATTTTTTTTATAATTCTTTTTCTACCACTCTGTTCCGATTTCATCTTTAAATTTATCTTTTCTTTATTTTTTGCTATTTTATTTTTGTTCTTTTGCAAACAATAAGAGTATTTTGTTGCAAATAATAAAAGTATGGTATCATCAATTGTGTTTGTCATTTTTATATTCACACAAAATCACAACAAATACAATATCTTAAATCATTGTTTCATATATAACTTAAATGGTTGTTTCATATATAGTTATATATTGTGTAACGTGAGTTGTACAAACAAAACTAATTTTAATGACTAGATTATTGCAGGGGAAAATAACTAAATAAAAAAGAATTGAATAGAATAAAGAGACAAAAAGATCACAAATTCTATATTTGTTTTATGTTTATGCAACCAAAATATGGATGTAACTATTTCCCTTCTCATATCATGAATGAATTATGCTAAAATGACCGTTCATTTATATAATATATATAACTGCATAAGTGATATGAAATATTTTTATTTCAATTTACCTTTTATAAACACTATATAGTTAGGAAAGAAAATTTCAAGTTATATCTTTGACTATAATATAACGGTAAATAGAGACACCTTTAATTAAGAAAACATTATATGTTTTTTTTATAGAGAATATACATGAACTTAATTTAAATTCTAATAATTATGTATAAATAATTTTATAATAAAACATATACGAAAAATATGTATAAATCACACAAATATTTAAAATTAAATTAAATTAAATTAAAAAATATTGTTTATTATTTTATAAGTGTACGCCCTAAAAATGAATAAATAGACACATGAGTACATATAATAAAATTTAAAAAAAATACGAATTTATATTTTAACGCATAATTATAATAAAAAAACAAACAAATTGATACGGGAGAAACTAGTTATTATAAATTAAATTAATTTTTATTCTTATGTTTTTTTTTCTAATTAATTTATTAAAGAAACGACGGCACACAATAAATTTAATGTATAAATTATGGATGTAAAAAGTCAATCTCAACTTGTTTTAAACTTGCGCCGAAGATCTTCTTCCCTGGATTTTATCTCATGATAAAGTCAAGATAAATAATCTTAATAACATTACTTAATACTACTTGAAAAAAGAAAAAAAAAACTTTACTGAAACATGCATTAGTCCACATATTGCAATAAAGTTAGGACTTTAAGAAAAAAAAGGTCATGAACAAAAGAAGAAAAAAAAAATAAAGACTTTTCAATGCTAATAAATAATTTTGTTATCTCTTACTTTTTGAAATACAATTTCTTGTTTAATATATCAATTAATGTATTTTTACTTATTGTCTTTCAATATTTTTATTTTTGTAAGGATTTTTAATATATCAAAAAAGTAATTTTTGGGTGGCTAAAATCCTTTGACTTAGCAGCTAATTGATTTTATTACCATCTAGATCTTTGCTTTTTTCCATTCAAATTATTTATTACAAACCCTTTTGTTTCAGTTATTTTACAAATAATTTTATTTTAAAGAAATTAAGTGATTATTTAATTTGAATATTTATTCTTAAAATATTACTTTAAATATTTTATCATTTTATTATAACTTTTTTTAATATTAAAATTTTAAAAAATCACTTGTTGAACTATTTCAAATAAATTTTCATAAAATTATTTTTGAGATGTATTTGAAAAAACAGTGATTTGAATTATATTTTGTTATTATATCTATGTCACATAATATTAAAGTTAGTTTTTTAAGTTATGAAAAAAATTAAAAATACTTTGAATATTTAAAAAAAACATTTTTATAAAAATTATTATATAAAAAATTCTATTTTTCTAAAAGTTAAAACAAAAAACCTATAAAATATGTACGAACATAAGCAAGTTGTACTTGTTGGAACATTAATGGCAAACGCTGCAATCAATTGCTGTACAAATACGTGAAGATTTACATAAACTAGGGTTATGCTTTAGGCCATTAATTTAAGACTTTTTGGCTTATATTTTAGATCAATAATAATAATAATAAAATAAAAATTGAAAATTGAAAATTTTTAAATAATTTGTCTCTTAGTCTTAGAATGAGAAATGGCAATTGTCTAGCCTATGGCCTTGCCAAATGGTATATTTCTTCTGGTAAAGAGGTGTAGTTAGAAAACCTTTCCAATATTTCTTCCGTAAATATATCATTTGTATTAGATGGACTTAGGCTATGTTGGGTCTAAGTCTTTTTCTAAATATATGTAGTGTTTAAAAAAACTTGATGATATTTAATTTAGATTCTTCAAGATTAAGAAGATTTCTTAATGCATATTATTAGAGGATTACATAAAAGTATAAAAATGTTTCAAAATTTCGAAAATATATTATTGAACGCACTTTAAATTAATAGATTTTTAATTTTATGTGAAAAATTATAGAGATGCATTTTTGTAAATATTATGGAGATGTATCTTCGGACGCTAATTGTACATATCGCGCTAGAACCCTTCTTTTTCCTCACTTGTTAAAAAAAGTGTTTTCTCTAAAACTCTATATAAATCACATTGTCTCAAAATCAATCAAGCAACATCAAAGCTTCTTTAATCATCACCGAAAAACATCAAAGAGCTCATTCAACTATATTAACTTCAAATATTCCTCACTTCGTGTAAGTTTTTTTTATTATAATTTATTTGAGTTATTGTATAAATTTGTAGAAATTACCGATTATGTATTGCAATACATGTTTTATGCATGTTTGATAGTCGATACATTATAAGAAATGTGTTTGATAGTTAAAAGTAACGATCAATGAATTATTTTTTGAGGTTTAGTGGTCTACATTAGCCCCAATGACGAAGATGAAAGTAGCAAGAAATTCCAAAAATGTATCTCCATAATTTTTTAACGTTTGGATTCCCAAGAATCAAAGATGCATCTCTATATTTTATCTTTTTTTTGTTGCTTTTCTTGCTTGTAGGGTTGCTTGTAGTAATTGTGTGACACTTGTTTGATTTACTTATAGGTATTATGGCTAATAAAGACGATAGAGTGATGCACGAGAGGATTACACAACATGCATCTGTCTGAAGGGAAAAGAGTCAGGTTTCAGAGGCTCCTGTTTCCTCTAGCCTGGTTCATGCAGAGGCGTCAACTTCTAGGGCTCATATATCTCCATCTTCTTCTTCATGTAGGAGACGAGTGTCACCTAGTAACGCACCAATACCTCCATCTTCCCGTAGGTGAAAAGTTTCACTTATTCAAGTGTCAAAGGTACTCGAGTCATCAGAGGTACCTGAGGCACCAGTGCCACCATAGGCACCAGAGAGACCTCGGGATGATGAGCCACTGCCACCTCTGGTTGATGTGGCTGATGAGTCAGTGACACCTCTGGTTGATGTGGTTGATGAGTCAATGCCACCTCAGGTATTTTGAGGAGGACCGTTAGAGTTGTCATTGATGCCTCTTTACCCATACCATACTCTTAGGCATATCTGGGACAGAGAAGTAAAATTAGTTGAATTCATTCTTTTTAAATTATGTTTATTATTGTAATACAAGTTTTTGACGATAATTTACTTTTCTACAGGACTGTGATTCGTTGAAATTCATTAACCATGGGCGAAAGATTACTGGCTTGCATCAACCTAATAACGAGTGGTTTCTGGTTGCTTTGTCCCTATCTAGGATGAAGGACTTATGCAAGACCAGTTATGTTACGGTGAAACATAGGATGTTTAATATATTTGTAGAGATATGGCATACTGAGACCTCATCATTTCATCTACCACTTTGTGAGATGTTTATCACACTCGATGATGTGTCGTGTCTACTGCATCTTTTAATTAGGGGAAAGCTTTTAGATCATGGGAGGATTAGCAGAGATGAGGAACTTGAGTTGATGGTAGGCTATCTGGGAGTTGATCCATAGGCTACCTTGAGGGAGTTAGAAAAAACAAGAGGGGCTCATGCTAGATTTGAATTCCTGAAGAAAGTATATAGAGATGAGCTGCTTAGAGTAGAGCTGACTAGAGGTGATGATAAGCAAGTAGGGCAGCATAGAGTGTATGTTATTAGAGCATACCTGTTATATTTTGTTGGCACTTCCATTTCTGTGGACAAGAGTGCCACTTATGTGGATTCCCTCTACCTAAGATACTTCGAGGATTTTTAGCGGATCCATGAGTACAACTAGGGGCCACTTGTTTGGTCTACTTGTACTCTAAGTTATTCGAGGGTTGTAGGTGGAATACGAAGCAGGTGACAGATAACAACACACTTTTGACGGTAATATTTATTGGTATTTTAGTGTTCGTGTCTTATTTTCATTACATTTTTGTAATGCCCTTACTAATGATTCGTGCGTTCTAACACTTTTTCAGGCTTGAATCCCTTAACGCTTCCCACACATCTCCGAATGATCGTGTGTATAAATCTATATTAAGAATATGTTGCGTGCTTCTTCATTTTCCCCACTCAGAGGGAACTAGGCGATATAATCAATTCAAGTGTATCTTGACTGCTTGGTAGCAGAAGATATGCACTTTAACAACTACGTTGATCACCACGAGACGTTGCCATTTAACAACATAATGTTATACTCAGGATGATTGGTTTTGCGGTTCACATATGACATTTCCTCATCTTCTTGAGTGTGTCATGCGACAATTTGGCTACACCTAAACTATTCCTAGACACCCTATTGTCTCTGCTCCTCCTGCTATGATACGTACAGATATGAATTCCACGTTTGATGATTATCTTAGTCATCTGGTATCGGAGGAGGCGCAAAGTACCATAACTAAGAGCAATTGGAGCTATGTAGACGGTTACATTAGATGGTTCTTCAGGGTGTCACATCCATGTGGGGTGAAGGCTGCTTCTGGGGATCCATCGAGGCCAAATCATTAGGAGATACTAAAGGGGGAGCAGACTAGGTTAGATCATGGTCATGACGTGTTTCCTAGATGTCGTCGTGTTGTGGAGATTACGCATGCAGGCATTGATAGAGGCGTGTTCCTCATGGTTCTAAGATGAGGGAGGTTCTAGATGCCATTATGATAGAGGCACGAGAAACACTGATGTATCGGAGACAACGTCGGAGGACGGGGGCAGAGGAGCCTGGGGAGCTTTAGCCCGACATACATAATATTTTATAGTATATGTGGTTTGGATTTATGTTCAATTGTTTTTTAATTTTACATATTTCTATTTTGTTGTATATTTTGACTTTATTATGTATGTCATGATGACTTATTTTGACTTCAGAATTATTTATGTCATTTTTTGCATATTGGTTGTATGGTTTAATGCTCATCATATAATAGGAGTCTTAACATTTATAAATCGTCATTTTCATCTAAGTAATCTTAAAACTAACTTAACTTGCACTATTTTGACTGGTTACAGAGATGCATCTCAGTAAACACTAAACAGAGATGCATCTCCAGATCAATAAATATTTAAAATGGGCCTTTCAAAAAGGGATGTATGAGGTGTGTTTTGAAATATTTTGGAGATAAATAACCGAAACAATTGTAATGTTTTGACTTAGGACAAGATGCATCCATAGATGCATCTCTAAAATCTGATGAGCATTTTGGATTTTCATTGAGTGTTTTTCCACCCTATATAATGGAATAAGAAATCCACAATATTAATAACATTTAATAAAATAACATAAACTTTTGGGTTAATAATTAATGAGTATAATCTCAACCGTTTTTAGAGTTTTTTATATCAAAATTCATCTACGTCTCGCAACGATTCCAAATCCATCAACAAAAATCATTAATAATGCAAGATCAAAGAGAAACGAAGCAAACAAAGTTTGGTACCAAAAACTCAAATTCATCAAAACCTCTCCAAATTAATTCTAAACTCAACCCTATGTCATGGAGGTTATAGATCAAGCAAAAACTAAGCAAAATCATGCCAAAGCAGTCCATACAACATCTCACAAGTTTGGAGCTCCAAATTTCGAACGTCATAAACATCAACAATTATCATCCAGAAATGATCTACATGCTTCAAGGAGTGCAAAGAAACAAAAATGGCAAAGAATCATCAAGTATTAAGAGAGATATGTTGAAATTCAAGTACCTAGTGGAGAACTTCCACTGAGCCTTTAATCCTTGATGAAGCTTCGCAAAAATCTTCAGAATCGTTCAATGATCTTCAATAAAGCTTTCTCAATTCACAATTTGGCTTGAAACGATCTAGATCTAAGAATTCACTTTTTGAGTTTTCTTCACTTTTTCAAGCTTGCCCTTGATCAATTCTGCTCCAATTTCGAAAACTGATGATTTGTGAAGGTTAGAAATGTTATATACAATGGATATTGATCAAGAGAAAGCACAATCCTTGCCTCTAGGCCCAAAATGAATTTTCAAAATTTCACCACTTTTTGCTCTTGAGTGTACACGAAAATGGCAATGTTTTGGCTCCAAAATGATTCAATTCAACTAATAACAGCATGTGGAGTGTGAATGGCTGGGATTTGATCCTTGTATCTGATCCAATGGCTATTTTTGATTATGTAACTTCATGGTGAAGTCATCTAAATGACAGAAGAGTCGCCACCGTGCGTTATTTATCCCACAAGAGGGAAAGGAAACGCTCAGATTAAACCTAACGCAAAGAGGGAAAGGAATGGTCATCGCAACCAAATCTTGGATTCGGGAGTCGGTTACGCAAGGGGAAGGTATTAGCACCCCTCACGTCCGTCGTACTCGACGGGATCCACGCTTGTTTTCTATATAAGGGTGTGTTATTCTATCTACTCTAAAGGTATGGGTTAAAAAGAAAATAAAATGACTCGGCAAAGTATCGCACTTTATGCCTACGTATTCCCGTCTGGAACGAGAAATCAGAGTCAACGTAGTTCGCCTAACTACGGGTTATGGGGGAAGGTTGCTCGCCGAGATATCGCATCTCGTGCCTACGTACTTTCATACGGCATGAAAGATCAGAGAAAACGTAGTTCGGGCTACGGAAGACACCAGTTTGTCTGACAGTTTTTTATCTCCTTCTGAAAAGGGTTTCCTGATTAAAGGTCCAAGAGGACAAAAACAGAGTTTGAATGTTTGTTTGAGTTTTTTTACGAAAGAACTGTTTTTTAGGATGTTTACAATCTCAGTCGCACTAGAGACTATGACCCGGGAGTGAACGCTTCGTATGTCACCCAAAGGGTACCACACTAACATCCAGATTACTGGAGAGAGACCCTCCACCAACCTTTTCCCAGATAGCTTAAGGCTCGTAACGTACGACTTCGATTAACCTTATTATTGTATTTTTGAATTGATTTGAGATGAGAAAAGAGAGACACCCTAAAACTATGGTTGAAAGGGAATCTACCTACAGTTATCATGCATGGGTCAAAACCTAATGTCTGTCATAATTCCCTCTTGCACATAGGAAATCAGAGATCCTAGGGGAAACAGCAAAAGAAAGCAAGCAGTAAACAGTAAACAGTAGAATGCATGCTATGCAACAGTACCAGAGAGGCAAGGGAGAAAACAGCAGGTAAGAGGAGACAAGCTCCACCTCAAACCTAGAGGTAATCAACACAGACAAACAGACAATACAGAGAAAAACTAAAGACAGAGAAAACAGCCCAAGCAGCATCAACAAACTCCTACAGCAGACAGCAACAGCAAGCTCTAAACAGCGCAGTTGAAATGACAGCACAGTTGACAACAAGACTTCATCTTCAAGCTAGCTTCTATCTCAAGCTTCATCCAACTTCATCTTCAAGCTTTAGCAAACGCACTCCAAGCAGAGGATTAATCACCAAGATCAAAGTTGAAATGTTGAAAACTTAATGAAAATCAAAGGAAATCATCAAGTACCAACATTGAAATGGAAAGGTATCCTCAAAGTTCTACTCAACTATGGGAATACCACACATCCCTCCAAAGGAGAGATGGAGTTTTACTAGGAGGACTTTACATCATTGGATAGAATAGAAGCACACAATGCATTCTATGTTTGATGAAACAAAACCAAAACTAGCTCTAATAGCCCTTCCTAAAACCCTAATTTCCTAAGCTCCTAAAACAACTCCTAAAAGAAAAGGAAACCTCAACTCCAAGCTCCAATATTCAAGCCATAGCATCTATATCAAGTCTAGAAGACCTCCCAAAAAGGATTCCAAGCCAAGCAAGCTCCAAAGTCACCAACCAAGCCAAACAAGCAAAGGCACTCAAGAGAGAACAACACAAACACAAGCAACTTGCAAAATTCAACAAAAATAGGACACAAAGTTGTAAAATTCTAATGAAATTCCTAGGGGAACATACATATTTGAACAGCCTAGGGTTAAAATATCAAAGCCTAATTCAACCTCTAAGTCACCTAAATAATTTCTAGATGGAAAGGTATCAAGATGATCCACAAGTTTGGGAAGGCTCTAATATTAACACCTAAAAAAGAACTTAAAGTTGTTATAAAAATCTAACAAAACTCCTAAGGGAACCTGAATATCTACCCTAAAACATACTAAAAAATCAAAGCCAAATTCATCACCAATTGGAAGAAAAAAATTCAACAAAACAGATGGTTAAATATGCAACACAATAGACATTAACACAAAAGAAAAATCGTAAATAATTCAAATTAAATCCTAAAAATGTAAAATCAACGACTAAAATTTCTTAAGACAATCAAGATCTACAGAAAAGAAACTCATAATTTTTTTATTAGTTTTACTATTTTTTACGTAATAAATTCAAACAGCTACTAAAACAGAAAAATAAAAGAAAAAGAAAATTAAATGGAAAATGGAAATGGTGAGTTTAGTGAGAATTCAAAGCTGAAAAAATGAATTTCGCGCGGGGTGGGAATCGAACAGGTGCGCGCTTGGTCCTAAAACAAAACAAAAAAAGAACAGTAAAACGAAAATGAAAGAAAAAACAAGTGCACACCAGCAGGATCGAACCCGCGCGCGCCCATTCCCCTCTCCCTCCCCTCACGATCCAACGGCAACTGCGCTTCTTCTCCATTAAATCCACCACCACCGGAAATAGCTCCGGTCATCTTCCTCAAAAATCCGGCCACCATGGTAGTATGAAGCAACACACATAAAATGCAAAACTCAACCGTTTTTAGAGTTTTTGATATCAAAATTCATCTACGTCTCGCAACGATTCCAAATCCATCAACAAAAATCATTAATAATGCAAGATCAAAGAGAAACGAAGCAAACAAAGTTTGGTACCAAAAACTCAAATTCATCAAAACCTCTCCAAATTAATTCTAAACTCAACCCTATGTCATGGAGGTTATAGATCAAGCAAAAACTAAGCAAAATCATGCCAAAGCACTCCATACAACATCTCACAAGTTTGGAGCTCCAAATTTCGAACGTCATAAACATCAACAATTATCATCCAGAAATGATCTACATGCTTCAAGGAGTGCAAAGAAACAAAAATGGCAAAGAATCATCAAGTATTAAGAGAGATATGTTGAAATTCAAGTACCTAGTGGAGAACTTCCACTGAGCCTTTAATCCTTGATGAAGCTTCGCAAAACTCTTCAGAATCGTTCAATGATCTTCAATAAAGCTTTCTCAATTCACAATTTGGCTTGAAACGATCTAGATCTAAGAATTCACTTTTTGAGTTTTCTTCACTTTTTCAAGCTTGCCCTTGATCAATTCTGCTCCAATTTCGAAAACTGATGATTTGTGAAGGTTAGAAATGTTATATACAATGGATATTGATCAAGAGAAAGCACAATCCTTGCCTCTAGGCCCAAAATGAATTTTCAAAATTTCACCACTTTTTGCTCTTGAGTGTACACGAAAATGGCAATGTTTTGGCTCCAAAATGATTCAATTCAACTAATAACAGCATGTGGAGTGTGAATGGCTGGGATTTGATCCTTGTATCTGATCCAATGGTTATTTTTGATTATGTAACTTCATGGTGAAGTCATCTAAATGACAACTCCCAAAACTTGGCCTATGCTCAAAATTCTGCCAATGCCAATGTGCTTAGAATGTGATTTCCATTCAAAAAATGTACTCATATGACATGTTTGGTCCTCTAACTCAAAAAGTCAATTTTCCCTCCTTAATCCATTTGAAAAATTCCCTTTTTTAGGCCATTTTAAGTGACTTTTTGCTACAAGCCAAACCAATCCCAAATGATCACTTGGTTGCACTTAAAATCATGTTTTGAGCAAGTTCCATGTTGAACAAATCTCCATTTGAAGAGTGCAAGTTGGAGATTTTGACCTATGATTGAAAATGGCCTATAATCTCACTTTCCCAAAATACCCCTGACTTGTAAACGTCATAACTTGAGTTCTACAAATCAGATGGAAGACTTCTAGTACAATTTAGAAAGATAAGATCATGAGGAACAACTTTCATGTTGGCCAAAAGTTCAGGTGAAACCTCCTTCTAGGTCAAAAATAGCTTTGAAGTCAGATGATTTTCATAGACAAATTTCAGAAGCATCTGAGGACTTGTAACTTGTCTGGACCATAACTTGAGTTCTATAAATCCCCTTGAGGACTTCTAGTACTCAAATTAAAGGTATTGAGACGCTCTACAAGTTTCATGTTGGCCAAAGATCCATTTGAAACTTGTATATTGACTTATGTGGTCTTGAAGTTAGGCACTAAATAGAGGATTTTACACTGAAACCCTAACTTAGCAACTTCCCACACTCTTGATTCTTCTTGATTTGATCTTGGCACAACACCACAAATGTCTTATCACATCATTTCATGAACTTCATAACCCTAAAGTAGGCCTTGATACTCTTCAATTGCACAGTTGACCTAGAATTGACCCAGATGAAACCCTAATTGCTTGCACTTCAATTGTAGCTCTTGCATTTGACACAATGACTTGATTAAACTCTCCCATGGCCCTCTAGGCATTCTATGAGCTCCATACACATCCTCTTCTCACATTCAACACTTCACAACCCTCTGATGGTCTTCAGTTGATCCTCAAGTTAGGAGAAGATTCACACTTAAGCACCTAAACCTTTAGGCACTCAAACCACCTTCTGATGACTTTGAACACTCCTCAATCTTGAATGAGACCTCTTGTTAGGATTCTCTTGACAAGAATAACACTTGATCCCCTGCTATATGAATGATAACATGATATGCAAATGATATAACTATGCAAATGTTAATGCAATGAAACATAAACCAGGTAAGAAAAGGTTGGGCAAGTTTTGGGGTGTAACAGCTGCCCCTATTCAAACGGCTTGGACCCGACTGGGTGAAGAGCGAACGACCTTCAAACAATCGAGGTAGAAGATGGTTGAATACCAAGAAAACCCGGAAATTTTCCAACCGCAGAAATACACAGCAAAACTGCTTGGGGAACAACATTCGTTGTGCTGAACCCAGTTGTTACGGCAACAACTGATCAATCATCTGATAAAACTTGGGATTTCAACATTAATCCCCTATGTGACGCCACAGGCATCGAATTAACTTTTCAAGAAACAACTCCGTCCACAACTGGACTAAACTTCGTCAACCCGAGGAAAGACTCCATCACCACGGGTACCATTTCGTCCATAATTGGAATAACGATCTCTGTCAATCACAGGTAATGACTCCGTCAACACGGATAATAGTCATTGTTAACTTTACTGGGGACAACTCTGTCGACCACGGGTAATAACTTCATCCATACGGGTAACAATCATTGTCAACACAGGTAACACTTCCGTCAACACGAACAACAATCACTGTCAACACATGTGCAATCTCTGTCAGCCACAAGTAACCATCTCTGTCAACATAGGCGCGAACTCTGTCCATTACAGGTAACAATCTCTGTCAACACAGGGAAGAATTCCGTCAACACGGATGCCAATCACTGTCAACACAGGTATCATTCCGTCAACACGGATAACAATCACCGTCAGCACGGGCACGATCCGTCAACACGAATAATAATCACCGTCAGCACGGGCACGATCCGTCAATACGGATACAAAACTCTGTCAACACAGGGAAGAATTCCGTCAACACGGACAACAATCACCGTCATCACGGTCACGATCCGTCAACACAGATAATAATCACCGTCAGAACGGGCACGATCCGTCAATACGGATATAAAACTCTGTCAACACAGGGAAGAATTCCGTCAACACGGACAACAATCACCGTCAGCACGGGCACGATCCGTCAACACGGATAATAATCACCGTCATCACGGGCACGATCCGTCAATACGGATACAATCTATGTCCATCACAGGTAACAATCTTTGTCAACACAGGTACGTTTGAAGAATACTTTGTTGGAGACTACGAGAAACTTAACCAAACAACTCTGGGGGGAAATCACTAGTAACACCTCTGGAAGTTTAAGGCATGAAATCTTCTAATGCTGACGTAACAGCAACCTGAGGAGAGAAACTTAACCAAGCAACTCTAATAAGGGACAAACATTATCATCACCTATCTCACGCTAAGAATCTTGAATATCTAGAGATCCTTCTGAGCAAGAATCCCACTCCTCTGTAGGGAACAACACCTGAAACCGAAGAGGTAACCGACCTGGCTTATGTTTCAAAATGCGTATGTTTGACAATGGCGTAATGCTCCATACGGCATGGAAATGCTACGCGTTTGAGTAAATGCAAATATGATGATATATGCAAAATGCAAAGATGCCAAGAGGCGCTTCAGCAAAATAAATGCCGAAGACAAGACCCAATCCGCTGGGGATAACCGAGTATCACAAAGCATTCCAACAAAATAAATGTTGGAACGGTGCAACCAACTCTGCTGAGGATAATCATCCTGTTGGGGAATGGCTCACAAGCTTGAAATTACGAACTATGATGAGGATGTTCATCCTGTCGGAGGAAAAACAACCTGTTGGGGAGAAGGAGAAACAATCCTGCGCGGGGATAATCCTTTGCTGGGAATGCACCTTCTGTTGGGGAAATCCAGATCCACTGGGGATACTCTTTTGGCAGCTTTCCTAGGGAATACTCTTCTGAGGAGGACCACCCACATCCAATAGGGATAAGCGTCATCTCACATCTTCTGAGATATGATGTGACCTCCATCTGCTGAGGGGTGATACAATCAATATGCCACAGGACTCCGGCTGGGGAACACAATTTCCCTGCCTGTTTGCCCTAAAGGTGAGAACCCTGCAAAACACAAACGAGACAAAACAAATCTATACCATAAGATCTATCCCGGTTAGCATTCGTGACGTTCGTTCAGTCAATTCAAAGTTTTAGCAATTATTGGCAAGGGCCAGCAAGTTTATGCGCATGCAAGTTCATCAAAAACATCGGCGTTTTTCATAAACAAAACAGTAAAGAACAAGTATCAAGTACTGAATAACACACTTTATTGATAACGGGCCTGTAAATAGGGAAAATTTTGTACACTGGATGCAACTCCTAAAAAGAGGAAGTTACGCACAAGCAAAAATACAAATATTACAGAAGCACAAAGAAAATTTGTATACATGTCGGCAACGTGGTACAGACAAACACCATGAGCTGATCCTCCTATGACTCGCCTGACTCTGACGCTTCCCCGATACTCGATCTTTGGAAGAAATTGTTTCGGATATACGACCCTCAGGTACTCCCAAACCACTAAGCAATGCAGTATCAAACTCAGACCGCAGTCATTTTCTTTTTCAAATCCCTAACTTTTGCGTGAACCGCCCTTTGCGGGTTTTCAATTCACCGGGATACCCTTTTTTGCCGAAATTGCCCTTTTCAGGTTTTCAACTTTGCGGGTGTACATCTTTTTCGATTTTATCCCTAACTTTTCCCGAACCTTTTATTCCTTTTTTATGGTTCTCCGGGATGCCTCATTTTTGCCTGGACTCTCTTTTTTCTGTCCAGCGGGTCTATTTAAGCAAAGTATTTTTTAACTGCGTCCGAGTTCACAGGGGATGTGAAATCCTCACCATCCATGGTGGACAACAGTAAGGCTCCTCTAGAGAAAACCTTTCTAACGACATACAAACCTTCATAATTGGGAGTCCATTTGCCCCTGTGATCTGATTGTGGTGGGAGAATCTTTTTCAGCACAAGATCGCCCGTCTGAAAGCTTCGAGGACACACCTTCTTATCATAAGCTTTCTTCATCCGGCTTTGATACAACCGACCATATGCTAGAGAAGACAGTCTCTTCTCGTCCATTAAACTGAGCTGATTCAATCTATTTTTCACCCATTCCGCCTCATCTAATTGGACATCACGCAAAACCCTCAGAGAAGGAATCTCAACCTCCAATGGTAGGACAGCTTCCATACCATATACCAGTGAAAAAGGAGTTGCCCCGGTTGATGTGCGTACCGTCGTACGATAACCGTGCAAAGCAAAAGGCAACATCTCATGCCAGTCCTTGTAGGTCACAACCATCTTCTGAATGATCTTCTTTATGTTTTTATTGGTTGCTTCAACAACGCCATTCATCTTGGGCCGATAAGGAGAAGAGTTGTGATGTTCAATTTTGAAATTCTGGCACAATTCCTTCATCATCTTGTTATTCAAATTTGAACCGTTGTCTGTGATAATCCGCTCTGGGATTCCATATCTGCAAATAATATCTTTCTTGATAAATCTGGCCACCACCTGCTTGGTAACATTAGCATACGATGCCGCTTCAACCCATTTGGTGAAGTAATCAATAGCTACCAAGATAAAACGATGTCCGTTGGATGTCGTGGGCTCAATCTTTCCAATCACATCAATTCCCCACATGGAGAAAGGCCAAGGCGACGACATAACGTTCAGAGGGCTCGGAGGCACATGAATCTTGTCCGCATAAATCTGGCATTTATGGCACTTCTTTGCAAATTTGAAACAATCTGTTTCCATTGTTAGCCAGTAATACCCTGCTCTTAATAGCTTTCTCGTCATTGCATGTCCGCCGCCATGCGTGCCAAATGTATCCTCGTGGATTTCCTCCATTAGCAACTTAGCCTCTTTCTCATCCACGCACGGCAACAACACCAAGTCATGGTTTCTCTTGTATAAAACACCATCCGGATTCAAATAGAAGTTGCCAGCCAATCTCCTAAGAGTCTTCTGATCACGACTGGATGCCCCTGCTGGATACTCTTGGTTCTTCAGGAAATTCTGGATATCAAAATACCACGGTTTACCATTGAAGCTTCCTCAATGGCGAATATGAAGGCGGGCCTATCAAGGCGGGAAATAACTATCCTGGGAGCCTCATTTCAGAAGTTAACCTTATACATTGAAGACAAAGTCGCGAGAGCGTCTGCCATCTGATTTTCTGCTCGTGGTACATGGTGCAATTCCACCTTGTCAAAGAAAGGTAACAACCTTATTGCATAATTCATATAGGATATCAGATTGGGCTGACGAGTCTCCCACTCTCCCTTGATCTGGTTCACAACTAGAGCAGAGTCTCTGTACACATCAAGATTTTTAATTCTCAGATCGATAGCTTCTTCGAGCCCCATAATACACGCTTCATATTCGGCCTCATTGTTGGTAACTGGAAATGTCAATCTAGCAGTGAATGGGATGTGCGGTCCATGGGGAGTAGTAATAATTGCCCCTATTCCACTTCCTTATGAATTAATGGCACCGTCAAATATCAATTGCCATTTGGAACCCAACTCTGGACCTTCATCCGGCAAAGGCTCCTCACAGTCCTTCATTTTTAAGTACATGATATCCTCGTCAGGAAAATCAAAACTCATCGACTGGTAATCATCAATTGACTGCTCAGCTAGGTATTCTGACAGAATACTACCTTTAATAGCCTTTTGAGAAACATACTGAATATCGTATTCTGTCAATACCATCTGCCATCGGGCAATCCGTCCGGAAAGTGCTTGCTTTTCAAACACGTATTTGATCGGATCCATCTTTGAAATTAGCATGGTTGTATGGTTTATCATGTATTGCCTCAAACGTTTGGCAGCCCAGGCTATTTGTTGAAGCGGTAAAGCAGCAAGCAAAAATATTATTTTCGGAAGAATTTCCTCCGGGATTTATCGTCTCCACAGGGATCAGTGTGAGGGAAAGAATGCCATTCGACAATCTCTACGTCTCTAAGCTTGGGTTTGAATGGTTTGGGATAAAAATTCAAAAGGAAAAACAAACATAAAACAAGAAAATAAGTACATTCTTAAGAAATGAGAAAACTCTTCAGGAGTTGTATTTTGTTCTACCCATCATGTACTAAAAAAAATATATGGATCAAATGCACGCAACCTAATTCGCTCGTCAATATCATCACGTATCGCTCACAACAGAGTTTATCTCTAACACAAAGTCGAGAGATCAACCGTATCGTCTCATTGTTGATCTCTCACACAACTCGACAGCACGGAGCATTAAGAATCGATACCCACGTGAATATTAGTCCTAAATCTATCTCTAGCATTCAGAATCTAACAGATGTTCATCTTAGATCGAGTTTGAACCGTATATCTCTATAGCAATCCAAACCCATTAAGTAAAAAATCAAGATAAGCATCGATAAAGAGTTGTAAAAGAGATTTTATACAAAGATCCATAAATATACATACAATCAAGATAAACTTACATACAAAACCCCAACAAATGAAAAATACATAGAGAGGAAGGAAGAAGAACACAAATCTCACGGTTTGTCAACTCCGATTGAAGTGGATTCGACTCCGGATCGTCAAGATGCACCCTCCAATGTTGTTTCTAAGCTAAATCTACTCAAGAATGTGTTTGATGAAGTTGGGGTAAAAAGTTCCCAAACAACATAACCTAAAAAATGCTGAAAAATCACTTAAATAGACAAAAATGGGTCCCAGTATTCGCCTGGCGAAGTCCCGTTCGCCTGGCGAACATATACAACTTTTGCTTCTGTAAAAACAGTGTTTTTCACGCGTTTTTGAACTTTCGGTTCGCCTGGCGAACTTTTGTTCGCCTGGCGAACATTCGCCTGGCGAACTTTGGCGAACATGACAGCAAACCAACTTATTTCGACCATAACTTTTTAACCGTAACTCCGTTTTTCGCCCGGTTCGAAGCGTTGGAAAGCTTATTCAATGCTCTATCTAACAATGCTCCAACATCAATGCTTTATTACCTACAAAAATGAACGAAATTCAATTAAACTCAATGATATTTACAGGAAAACATAATATATACACTATAACGTAAAGTAAACGCATTTATAAACAAAGCGGGGTTTATTCGAACGATTTTAACATAAAGTAACGTTAAGTGCAACAAAACTTATATACAAAAATAGGTAAAATTTGCACTTAACAAGCGCACAACATGTTTTTTCGAGCATTGAGTAACGAGACTCACAGTCTGTGAACTTTTTACTCAAGTAGTAAATCGCATGCTCTTTACGTCCAGTCTCGTCATGTTGACCGAGAATACAACCCATACTTTTCTCAAGAACCGTCAAATACATAATCAATGGTCTCCCAGCTACTGGGGGTATCAATATTGGAGGTTCCTGCAAATATTCTTTTATTTTTTCAAACGCCCTTTGACAATCTTCACTCCAGGTCACAGCCTGATCCTTTTTCAATAACTTGAATAATGGCTCGCATGTGGCCGTTAGATGAGATATGAACCGGCCAATGTAGTTCAACCTCCCTAAAAAGCCACGAACCTCTTTTTCTGTTTTTAGCGTTGGCATTTCTTGTATTGCTTTTATCTTAGCAGGATCAACCTCAATTCCTTTTTCGCTCACAATAAACCCCAATAGCTTACCAGATCTCACCCCGAAGGTGCACTTGTTAGGATTCAGTCTCAGCCTGAACTTCCTAAGCCTCTTGAACAATTTTAGAAGATTGACCAGATGCTCTTCCTCCGTCTGGGATTTGGCAATCATATCGTCAACATAGACTTCGATCTCTTTATGCATCATGTCATGAAAGAGTGTCGTCATAGCTCGCTGATATGTTGCCCCGGCGTTCTTCAAACCAAAGGGCATCACTTTGTAGCAGAACGTTCCCCATGGGGTAATAAAAGTTGTTTTCTCCATATCATCCGGCGCCATCTTTATCTGATTATAGCTCGAAAAGCCGTCCATGAAGGAAAACACGGAGAATTGAGCGGTGTTGTCGACCAGCACATCAATATGAGGAAGTGGAAAGTCATCTTTTGGACTTGCCTTATTCAAATCTCGATAGTCCACGCACATCCGCACCTTACCATATTTCTTTGGTACAGGTACTATATTGGCGATCCATGAGGGATAAGTTGTGACAGCTAGGAAATCGGCGTCCCACTGTTTCTGAACTTCCTCTTTAATTTTCACAGCCATATTTGGTCGAGTTCTTCTGAGTTTTTGCTTAACCGGCAGACATTCTTCGCGCAATGGCAGACGGTGAACCACCATATCAGTATCCAACCTAGGCATGTCTTCGTAAGACCAAGCAAAGATATCACTGTACTCCCGCAGCATCTCGATAAGCCTTTGTTTGATACCCCAACCCAAACTTGTCCCTCACAACCAATTCTCACTGACAGAGACAAACCAGGTGTTCTGAGGCCAGAGTTTTCCTGCAAAAAGACCCACCTACCCTCTCACAGGTATGTACCTAACTCGCAGACGAGGTACGACATCCTATACGGTCATCAGTGTCACAGACTTTCAAGAGCGATGATACGATACCCAGAAGGTGTGGCATCATCATCCCTTGAAGATGCCTCACTTAGCCGATTCCCAAATGATAGGTTCCCAGGGTCGACAACCCTCAAATCCAACAACCTGTCGAGCCCAAAGGGCCAGGCAAGATGCCATCAAAGAGAATCTTGTCTGAGCGTAAATTTCGTAGCTAGCTAGTGCAAGCAAAGCAAGCAGGCTAACCACTACTCTCTACTTCTAAGTCTATGTGCACTCAAGCCCAGGTCCGGCTTATCTCTCAAACTAACCCTCTACCCACAACACAACAACAATAATATATAGTACTGAAAGTAAAGACAGAAAGATAAATACATACAAAACCCCAGACGGGAAAACAAGCGCTAGGATTGACTCGCATAGGGAACCGTTGAATTCCCCAGCAGAGTCGCCAGCTGTCGCTACTGCGAAAATCAGCGTCGGCTATCACAGAAGAGTCGCCACCGTGCGTTATTTATCCCACAAGAGGGAAAGGAAACGCTCAGATTAAACCTAACGCAAAGAGGGAAAGGAATGGTCATCGCAACCAAATCTTGGATTCGGGAGTCGGTTACGCAAGGGGAAGGTATTAGCACCCCTCACGTCCGTCGTACTCGACGGGATCCACGCTTGTTTTCTATATAAGGGTGTGTTATTCTATCTACTCTAAAGGTATGGGTTAAAAAGAAAATAAAATGACTCGGCAAAGTATCGCACTTTATGCCTACGTATTCCCGTCTGGAACGAGAAATCAGAGTCAACGTAGTTCGCCTAACTACGGGTTATGGGGGAAGGTTGCTCGCCGAGATATCGCATCTCGTGCCTACGTACTTTCATACGGCATGAAAGATCAGAGAAAACGTAGTTCGGGCTACGGAAGACACCAGTTTGTCTGACAGTTTTTTATCTCCTTCTGAAAAGGGTTTCCTGATTAAAGGTCCAAGAGGACAAAAACAGAGTTTGAATGTTTGTTTGAGTTTTTTTACGAAAGAACTGTTTTTTAGGATGTTTACAATCTCAGTCGCACTAGAGACTATGACCCGGGAGTGAACGCTTCGTATGTCACCCAAAGGGTACCACACTAACATCCAGATTACTGGAGAGAGACCCTCCACCAACCTTTTCCCAGATAGCTTAAGGCTCGTAACGTACGACTTCGATTAACCTTATTACTGTATTTTTGAATTGATTTGAGATGAGAAAAGAGAGACACCCTAAAACTATGGTTGAAAGGGAATCTACCTACAGTTATCATGCATGGGTCAAAACCTAATGTCTGTCATAATTCCCTCTTGCACATAGGAAATCAGAGATCCTAGGGGAAACAGCAAAAGAAAGCAAGCAGTAAACAGCAAACAGTAGAATGTATGCTATGCAACAGTACCAGAGAGGCAAGGGAGAAAACAGCAGGTAAGAGGAGACAAGCTCCACCTCAAACCTAGAGGTAATCAACACAGACAAACAGACAATACAGAGAAAAACTAAAGACAGAGAAAACAGCCCAAGCAGCATCAACAAACTCCTACAGCAGACAGCAACAACAAGCTCTAAACAGCGCAGTTGAAATGACAGCACAGTTGACAACAAGACTTCATCTTCAAGCTAGCTTCTATCTCAAGCTTCATCCAACTTCATCTTCAAGCTTTAGCAAACGCACTCCAAGCAGAGGATTAATCACCAAGATCAAAGTTGAAATGTTGAAAACTTAATGAAAACCAAAGGAAATCATCAAGTACCAACATTGAAATGGAAAGGTATCCTCAAAGTTCTACTCAACTATGGGAATACCACACATCCCTCCAAAGGAGAGATGGAGTTTTCCTAGGAGGACTTTACATCATTGGATAGAATAGAAGCACACAATGCATTCTATGTTTGATGAAACAAAACCAAAACTAGCTCTAATAGCCCTTCCTAAAACCCTAATTTCCTAAGCTCCTAAAACAACTCCTAAAAGAAAAGGAAACCTCAACTCCAAGCTCCAATATTCAAGCCATAGCATCTATATCAAGTCTAGAAGACCTCCCAAAAAGGATTCCAAGCCAAGCAAGCTCCAAAGTCACCAACCAAGCCAAACAAGCAAAGGCACTCAAGAGAGAACAACACAAACACAAGCAACTTGCAAAATTCAACAAAAATAGGACACAAAGTTGTAAAATTCTAATTAAATTCCTAGGAGAACATACATATTTGAACAGCCTAGGGTTAAAATATCAAAGCCTAATTCAACCTCTAAGTCACCTAAATAATTTCTAGATGGAAAGGTATCAAGATGATCCACAAGTTTGGGAAGGCTCTAATATCAACACCTAAAAAAGAACTTAAAGTTGTTATAAAAATATAACAAAAATCCTAAGGGAACCTGAATATCTACCCTAAAACATACTAAAAAATCAAAGCCAAATTCATCACCAATTGGAAGAAAAAAATTCAACAAAACAGATGGTTAAATATGCAACACAATAGACATTAGCACAAAAGAAAAATCGTAACTAATTCAAATTAAATCCTAAAAATGTAAAATCAACGACTAAAATTTCTTAAGACAATCAAGATCTACAGAAAAGAAACTCATAATTTTTTTATTAGTTTTACTATTTTTTACGTAATAAATTCAAACAGCTACTAAAACAGAAAAAGAAAAGAAAAAGAAAATTAAATGGAAAATGGAAATGGTGAGTTTAGTGAGAATTCAAAGCTGAAAAAATGAATTTCGCGCGGGGTGGGAATCGAACAGGTGCGCGCTTGGTCCTAAAACAAAACAAAAAAAGAACAGTAAAACGAAAATGAAAGAAAAAACAAGTGCACACCAGCAGGATCGAACCCGCGCGCGCCCATTCCCCTCTCCCTCCCCTCACGATCCAACGGCAACTGCGCTTCTTCTCCATTAAATCCACCACCACCGGAAATAGCTCCGGTCATCTTCCTCAAAAATCCGGCCACCATGGTAGTATGAAGCAACACACATAAAATGCAAAACTCAACCGTTTTTAGAGTTTTTGATATCAAAATTCATCTACGTCTCGCAACGATTCCAAATCCATCAACAAAAATCATTAATAATGCAAGATCAAAGAGAAACGAAGCAAACAAAGTTTGGTACCAAAAACTCAAATTCATCAAAACCTCTCCAAATTAATTCTAAACTCAACCCTATGTCATGGAGGTTATAGATCAATCAAAAACTAAGCAAAATCATGCCAAAGCAGTCCATACAACATCTCACAAGTTTGGAGCTCCAAATTTCGAACGTCATAAACATCAACAATTATCATCCAGAAATGATCTACATGCTTCAAGGAGTGCAAAGAAACAAAAATGGCAAAGAATCATCAAGTATTAAGAGAGATATGTTGAAATTCAAGTACCTAGTGGAGAACTTCCACTGAGCCTTTAATCCTTGATGAAGCTTCGCAAAACTCTTCAGAATCGTTCAATGATCTTCAATAAAGCTTTCTCAATTCACAATTTGGCTTGAAACGATCTAGATCTAAGAATTCACTTTTTGAGTTTTCTTCACTTTTTCAAGCTTGCCCTTGATCAATTCTGCTCCAATTTCGAAAACTGATGATTTGTGAAGGTTAGAAATGTTATATACAATGGATATTGATCAAGAGAAAACACAATCCTTGCCTCTAGGCCCAAAATGAATTTTCAAAATTTCACCACTTTTTGCTCTTGAGTGTACACGAAAATGGCAATGTTTTGGCTCCAAAATAATTCAATTCAACTAATAACAGCATGTGGAGTGTGAATGGCTGGGATTTGATCCTTGTATCTGATCCAATGGCTATTTTTGATTATGTAACTTCATGGTGAAGTCATCTAAATGACAACTCCCAAAACTTGGCCTATGCTCAAAATTCTGCCAATGCCAATGTGCTTAGAATGTGATTTCCATTCAAAAAATGTACTCACATGACATGTTTGGTCCTCTAACTCAAAAAGTCAATTTTCCCTCCTTAATCCATTTGAAAAATTCCCTTTTTTAGGCCATTTTAAGTGACTTTTTGCTACAAGCCAAACCAATCCCAAATGATCACTTGGTTGCACTTAAAATCATGTTTTGAGCAAGTTCCATGTTGAAAAAATCTCCATTTGAAGAGTGCAAGTTGGAGATTTTGACCTATGATTGAAAATGGCCTATAATCTCACTTTCCCAAAATACCCCTGACTTGTAAACGTCATAACTTGAGTTCTACAAATCAGATGGAAGACTTCTAGTACAATTTAGAAATATAAGATCATGAGGAACAACTTTCATGTTGGCCAAAAGTTCAGGTGAAACCTCCTTCTAGGTCAAAAATAGCTTTGAAGTCAGATGATTTTCATAGACAAATTTCAGAAGCATCTGAGGACTTGTAACTTGTCTGGACCATAACTTTAGTTCTATAAATCCCCTTGAGGACTTATAGTACTCAAATTAAAGGTATTGATATGCTATACAAGTTTCATGTTGGAAAAAGATCCATTTGAAACTTGTATCTTGACTTATGTGGTCTTGAAGTTAGGCACTAAACAGGGGATTTTACACTGAAACCCTAACTTAGCAACTTCCCACACTCTTGATTCTTCTTGATTTGATCTTGGCACAAAACCACAAATGTCTTATAACATCATTTCATGAACTCCATAACCCTAAAGTAGGCCTTGATACTCTTCAATTGCACAGTTGACCTAGAATTGACCCAAATGAAACCCTAATTGCTTGCACTTCAACTGTAGCTCTTGCATTTGACACAATGACTTGATTAAACTCTCCCATGGCCCTCTAGGCATTCTATGAGCTCCATACACATCCTATTCTCACATTCAACACTTCACAACCCTCTGATGGTCTTCAGTTGATCCTCAAGTTAGGAGAAGATTCACACTCAAGCACCTAAACCTTTAGGCACTCAAACCACCTTCTGATGACTTTGACCACTCCTCAATCTTGAATGAGACCTCTTGTTAGGATTCTCTTGACAAGAATAACACTTGATCCCCTGCTATATGAATGATAACATGATATGCAAATGATATAACTATGCAAATGTTAATGCAATGAAACATAAACCAGGTAAGAAAAGGTTGGGCAAATTTTGTGGTGTAACACACGTATATATCAAATTCCAAATTGCTTACTTATTAGACATATAACGAACATGTGCAAAACATCGTCATCCTCTACCAAGCAATGTGGACACACCAAGTTATGTCTTTCTTGCAAAATTTCTCTCCTAGCTAGCTCCAACCAAATAGATGAATCTATCTAGGCACTTATATTGTCCAAAATTTATTAAATCCCCTCAAATTATCCTTAACAATAGAGATGTGTGAGTTTTTTTTAACTTAGACAACCTTTTATAACTACTTCTGACTGAAAAATCCATGTTTTCCTTTTCACTAGACAAATTCATCATCTCGGGGTTGGGTTATATCATAAGCAAAATTTTATGAAGCTCACCCACTTTATTGGTCTCATCATCACTAAGATCCTCCTTAATCAAGCGTGCCCTCCAATTCTAAAAATTTCCATTCTAGTTCCCCATGTCAGCTACTTTGTAAGATGGTTCAAATGCAATTAAGTAAATATTTTGATATTGGATATATAGGGGCCCATGCCCCAACCAACTAAACTTCCAAAAACCAATATGTCTACCATTTCCTAAATTACAACAATTTAACCACTTTTTGTCCTTCAAAATTCCCAAGCCCATAATTTTCACATCCATTCACCATAATGATTCTCTGCTACCTTTCATTGAACTTTCAACATCAAAAATTTTGTCTTAAATATTATCATGCCCGAAAGATTGTAAGCCATCCCAAATAGGCTTATGTTCAGTGAATATTCTCCAATGCCACTTACTTAGTAAAGTCGTGTTAAATATTTCACAGTGTTTCACCCCAAGACCTCCCTCGTTCTTGACTTTGCAAACATTATCCTAGCTAATCTAGTTAATTTTCTTTTTCAAATCTCTACCACCCCCTAGAAAAGCTAATCTTCATAATCTCAGGCAAAATTGATTTAGGAGCTTTAAAGAGTGAGATATATAATATAGGAATAATAGAGATCCTTCAATTCATCATAATAAAAGGAAGGTATTTTTACCGTCTTATTTTGATATTGTGTAACTATAGAACACAAAGTTTATCATGTGCATGCTCAAGTTTCACATCTTTACATTTTTCTTAAATACACACTTGTTAGAGGTTGGAAAGTTCTATCATGTTTTCATTTAGGCCATGGATGAACACCTGTTCCACCTTGATTCATTCATCCTTTATAAAAGTTGTAAGATACTTCATACCCATATCTTTCAACCTCATCGTCACAAGTCAAAACAACTTTACACTACACAAAGCCAAATTTCAACCTACACTAAAACAAAACAAAATGTTGTAGTGCACTATGTACTTGTTCAAAATAAAATAATGGACATAAAATTCATAAAGAAAAGGTAATTGTTATGAATAGAATTCCTTGAAACAAAATATAAATGGTTTCTTTATATTCAAGAAACAAACAAGGTTTAGGGTTAACAAAGAAAACAAGCAAGAAGAACAAGAAGAAACAACAAGGATTGGTTATAAACTTCTATTCTTTCCTTTCTCTATTAAACAAGATTACAAGTATACAAGAATAAAAAATAACATCTCTCTCTTGAATTAGGATTGTATCTTCTTATTTTTCCTTATCCAAGATGAGAGACTAGCATGCTATTTATAAGAAAATTAGCACACTAACCTAATGGGATTTTTAACATTTACCCATTACAAGATAACTTAGGTTACAATCTAACTTAAACAATTGGGCTTACAAGTAAGGCCCAATTAACATGCTAACAAACCTAGCAATATTGACAAATGCATGTTAGAACAAACTTCGACTACAACACGCATTACTCGCGAACAGACTTCAACCATACTAGAGTTTGATCCAATATCCCACAAATCTCCACCTTGGATCTAAATCTATAACATCAAGACACTAGCTTTCTTCATGCAACTTTATCAACTGCATACAGTGGAAAAACTTACAATTAGGCAACATCTTATCAATCATATTAGCAACATTATGATCTGTTGAAACCTTCAGCATTTGGACTTCTCCACGCTTGATTACCCCTTTGACGAAATGTAGTCTCACATCAATGTTCTTGGTTCGCTCATGATAGGCTGAATTTTTCGACAAGTGTATTGCCCTTTGACTATCATATTTAACAGTGATAACTCGACCTTGAAGTTTTAACTCCTCTGCAAAACCTTCAAGCCACAATGCTTCCTTCACAGCTTTAATTAGGGTGATATAGTCTGCTTCAGTGGTTGATAAGGCAACAACCTTCTGAAGTGTAGCTTTCCAACTGATTATTGTCCTAAACATAGTAAACACATATCTAGAAATAGATTTTCGGGAATCCATACAACCTGCATAATTAGAGTCGACATATCCTTCAATTGTTGTTTTACTATATTCACCCAAGGCTCCACCATAAATTATGACTCTATTCAGAGACCCATTTAAGTACCTTAAAATCCACCTCAATGCTTTCCAGGATTCGCCATGTACCTGCTTACAAGACTTATTGCATATGTTATGTCAGGTCTAGTACATCCCATAGCATACATCAAAGAACCCATTAAATTAACATATGGAATGTTATTCATATAAGCTCTTTCGACATTAGTACTGGGACACTGATCTAAACTCAGATTGAATTGAAGGTGTGTCGGAGTCACAATAGGCTTTGAATTCAACATACCAAACTTTTCTAGAATCTTTTGTAGGGGTGCCTCTTGAGATATGTATAATTTAGACTGCTTTCTATCTCTTCGGATGTCAATCCCAAGAATCTTGAACGCAACTCCCAGATCCTTCATGTCGAACTCCTTATTTAGTTCAGCCTCCACCCTCATTACATCTTCGACATTATTGCTTGCTATTAGAATATCATCCATATAAAGCAATAGAATAACAAATGAATTACCAGGTTGAAATCTGAAGTTAACACAGTGGTAGAACTGGCTTCTAATGAAACTTATGCATGCCATGAACTTGTTGAATCTCCTATTCCACCGTCGAGGAGATTGTTTCAGTCCATATAAATATCTATTTAGTTTGCACACATAATCTTCCTTCCCTTTTTCGACATACCCTTCAAGTTACCTCATAAGGATTGTATCATCTAGATCACCATACAAGAATGCAGTCTTCATATCCATCTGTTCCAGTTCAAGGTTGAACTGTGCCACTATGGCAAGCAATATTCGAATGGATATGTGCTTCACAACAGGAGAGAACACATCATTGAATTCAACACCTTCTTTCTAAGTGACCCCTTAGCGACCAATCATGCCTTGTATCTCTTCGACGCCACTCCTTCGATCCCTTCCTTAACTTTGAAAATCCATTTACAACTGACTAACTTGGCTTCAACAGGTTTCTTAGTCAGTTACCAGGTGTTGTTATCATGAAGAGATTTCATCTCATCATCCATGACCTTCATCTATTCAGTCTTCTTTCGACTCCTCATAACTTCCTTATAGTCTCAAAGTTCTTCTTCTAGAACCTCACTTGCAGAGATTAAGGTATAAGTTATAAGATCTGCATACCCAAGTCTATGAGGTGGCTTGATGACTCTCCTCGACCTGTATCTTGCTAGCAGGTAGTCATTATCAGTCTTCTCATCTTCGACAACATCCTCTGCATCTTCTTCGACTTTATCTGAGATACATTCATTATCAACATGCTCCACCTCAATAGGAATCTCTCCCTGTTCCAGCTCTTCGTCAGCATCATCAGTTTTCTTGAAATCTATCTCTGCTTCATTGAAAACTACATCTCGAATGGTGATACATCTCATGTGACCTGGCTCTAGGCACCATAGCCTATAATCTTTGACTTCTTTAGGGTATCCCATGAACATGCATTTCAGAGCTCTAGGTTCGACTTTGTCTTGCCTAGTATGAGCATAGGCCACACAGCCAAATACTCTCAGACTGTCGAGACTAGGTGGATGTCTCAGCCAAACTTCTTTAGGTGTCTTCATTCCCAAGGCAGTCGAGGGGCATCTATTTATCAGTTAGGCTGATGTCGAAACAGCCTCCGCCCAAAACACCTTCTTCAATCCAACACTAACCAACATGCATCTAGCCCTTTCATGGATTCTTCGATTGAATCTCTCAGATAAATCATTTTGTTGAGGTGTACCTGCTATAGTCTTATGCCTTGGAATCCTAGACTCAACACAGTAACTATCAAACGCTACGTTGCAGAACTCAAGGCCATTGTCGGTTCTCAACCTCTTAACCTTTCTGCCAGTTTGAGTTTCGATCAGAACCTTCCAACTTTTGAAATTCTCAAAAGTTTCATCCTTCGTCTTCTAGAAGAATACCCATAGCTTTCTGGAATAGTCATCAATGATGGATAAAAAATACCTTGCACCTGAGTGTGAAGGATTCCTTGTAGGCTCCCAAAGATCAACATGAATGTAATCTAGAGATCCATGTGTTCTTTGCATGCCTTTGTTAAACTTTGCCCTACAAGATTTACCAAATACATAAGATTCACAAACTCCAATTTTTCGAATTTGTCACCTCCTAGAAGGTTCTGCTTCCCCAATTTGACCAGGCCTCTTTCACTGACATGGCCTAGTCTCATGTGCCATAATTCGGTCTTCCACACAGGTTTCATGGATGTAACAATTGTCGAACCACTTACAACCTCAGCCTCAAGGGTATACAAGCCTTGTTTTTTCACGCCTCTCAAGACTTCCTTCGACCCCTACATGACTCTTAGGATACTTTTCTCTCCTTGAAAAACACATCCCTTCCTGTTGAATTCACCAACAAAAATCAAATTTCTCTTCAAATCAGGTACATACCTGACTTCAGTCAATAACCTTATTGACTCATCATAGAGCTTGAATCTCATAGATCTAATACCTGCAATTTTGCAAGATTTGTTATTTCCCAACAGCACCGATCCACCATCTTGATCATATAGCTCCTCGAACAATTCTCTGTTTTGAGTCATATGCCAAGTGCAACTTGAATCCATAATCCACTTTTTTCTTGAGTCGCCACTTGAAACCACAAGAACATCAGATGAGTCTGGTTGCGTTGCCACTATCCTTACCTCCATGATCTTTCAGGCGTTCAGGGCACACCTTTCTTGTGTGATACTCCTTCTTACAGTGATAACATTGAATACCATTATCATCCTCTTTAGCCAACATGCTCCCTAAGGTTTTTATCTGACGCTGCTATGTACAATCTCATACTCCTATTTCTACATGGGGCGACAAAATCGGAGGATGACTTAAGTAACCTTTGATTTTATCGAAGGCATCTTGTTGAGGTTGCCCCCAAATGAATCCCTCCTTGTTGAGTCAGAGCAAGGGTGATAAAGCTTGCATTTTGCCACTGAGGTTAGATATGAATCTTCTTAGGAATTTTATCTTGTCCAATAGTGACTGCAATTCCTTCTTTGTTGATGGCGCTTTCGCTTCCATTATGGCCTTGGTCTTGTTAAAGTTTATTACGATTCCCTTTTTGTGGACCACAAAGCCTAGAAAATCTCCTGCCTGCACACTGTAAGAACACAGATTGTGTCTTAGTAATATCTCTATGTTTTTATGATAACTCTTATGAAATTTTGTATTAAAGAATTATATACTCTAAAATTAGTTCATGAATATTTGCTGCAAATGATTAAAGTATATATACATCCAAGATCAAATTAATCTGAACATAGAACTATGGAAGGCTCTGAAGAGTCAGAATCATCTTATAGAAGAATCTGAGCGCTGTCTGCAGAAGAATCTGAAGCAGAAGCTACAGAAGAATCTGAAGCAGAAGACTCTAATAAGATCTGAAGACTCTGAAGCATTAAAGAACTTTGTATGAGAGTTAAGAAGCTCAATTTTTCAGAAGACTCTGAGAGTACTACACGCTGCATGTATTGAGGATCTGATTCATAAAACTCTGCTCTGAAATAACTACACGCTAAAGCACACTTGCTGCCTTACTCTGATTCAGCAAAATCTGATGGGAATCCAAGACTCTGATCATGCAAGATCTGATGGTTACCCTGCTGAAAAGAAATAATTATTGAAGAAGAATTCAAAGTAATATCCTTTGATTTAGCTCAACGACTCTTTCCTCTTTCATGCTTGACACTAGAACACAGACCAAAAGCATTTCTCTGTGCATTCTAGTTCCAGGAAAGGTCATGTGATGTAAAGACAAAAAGGTTCAGGCCTTTTCAGTACACAGCCTCCAATGTCAAGACTTTGTGGACTACTGTGCATATAAAAGCAAGTCTTCATCATCTTCTTCAGTAGTGATCTACAACCAACGAATCTCAGATAGAAAATCTTACAAGCTCTCATAAAATATTCTTATTGCTGAGTTTATTCTTTTGTTCTTAACATTAAGTGAAAAATCACTGTTGTGATAAAGCTTGTTAGAAGCATTCATACACTTGTATTAATCTTACATTTTATTGTAATAGTTCCTTAAGAAGATCCAGTTGAGATCAGAAGTTCTTGAGAAGACTTTGAACAGTTGTTTTTAGTGGTTACTATTGTAATCAGTTGATTAAATAGTGGATTAAGTCCTTGTTTGAGAAAGGCAAATCACTCTAGATAGGGTGGACTGGAGTAGTTGAGTTCAACGAACCAGGATAAAAATACTTGAGCTTTTACTTCTAAGTTTTATATTCATACTTATTCAACCCCCTTCTAAGTATTTTCTCACCTTCAGTTGGCATCAAAGATCCGGTTCTGTGTGTGCTACCACTTCACAGTGACAGAAAAGATCCAGTGAGAAAAACTTTGATACTTATATTTGGTTGTTTATAATGGTTGATGTTTCAACATCTAACAAGTATGAAGAAAGAGACAGAATCAGTACTAAACCCCCTATGTTTGATGGGGAGAAATTTGATTATTGGAAAGACAGGATTGAAATTTTTTTCCTTGGTTATGATGCTGATTTATGGGATTTGGTCATAGATGGATATGTTCATCCCATTGATGGGAATGGCAAGAAAGTAGATAGAAAATCTATGACAGAAGTCCAAAAGAAGGAATTTAGAAATCACCACAAGGCTAGAACAATATTGTTAAATGCAATATCTCACACTGAGTATGAAAAGATCACAAATAGAGAAACTGCATTTGACATGTTTGAGTCCTTGAAAATGACTCATGAGGGAAACTCTCAAGTCAAGGAAACAAAGGCTCTGGCTCTAATTCAGAAGTATGAAGCTTTCAAGATGGAAGAAGCTCAATCTGTTGAAGCCATGTTCTCCAGATTTCAAATACTTACAGTTGGACTAAAGGTTCTGGATAAAGGTTACTCTACTGCTGATCACGTGAAGAAGATCATCAGAAGTTTACCTACCAGATGGAGACCTATGGTGACTGCGCTGAAAATGGCTAAAGATCTGAACCATATTTCCTTAGAGGAACTAATAAGCTCACTAAGGAGCCATGAAATTGAACTTGAGGAAGATGAGCCTCAAAAGAAAGGTAAGTCAATTGCCTTGAAATCTAATAAATCTGCTAAAGCGTTGCAGGTAATAGAGGAAAGCTCTGAAGAATCCTCATCTGAAGATGAAGATGAATTATCCATGTTGTCCAGAAGAATAAACAAACTCTGGAAGCATAAAGGAAAGAAGTTTAGAAACTTCAAGAAGCCTGACCAAAGAAAGGAATCTTCTGGACACAGAAGATCTGGCAAAAAGGAGGTTGTCTGCTAAATGTAAAGAACCTGGGCATTACAAAAATGATTGTTCAAAGCTTCTGAAAGAAAAGCCTAAAAGAAAATTTGATAAGAAGAAGAAGGTTCTAATGGCAACCTAGGATGATTCAGATACATCTGACTCTGAATCTGAGGCAGAAGAAGAATGTACCAATGTAGCATTGATGGCAAACATAGAAGATCAGGAGGAAGGAATTTCAGGTTCTGAATCTGACTCTGACGCTGAAGAGGTAATGGCTAAACTCACTAAAGATGAACTTATCAAAGTGTTATCAGAGGTTCTGAAGAGCTATAATAATATTAAGCTCAAATACAAGGAGCGTCAAAGCAATCTTGTATCTGAGAATAATATTCTCAAATCAGAAGTGGCTGAGCTAAATGAAAAGAACTTAAAAATGAAAAATGATTTTGAATTAGCTCAACAAAACTCTGATTCTGAAACTGAGTCTGAATGCAAAAATATTTTGGAAAAGTATGACTACAGCTTTCAGAAGTTTCTTGCTAAAAGCATAGACAGAAGCAAAATGGCTTTTATGATCTATGGAGTTAGCAGAAATAACAGAAAAGGAATTGGATATAAATCTTCCTCTGATTTAAATCCAAAATTTGTTGATAAAATTATCATCAAGAAGACTCCTTTATATTCCAATTTTAAATTTGGTCACTTGAATGATATTGAACACACTCGTTCTGAAAAGAACATTCATGTGTTTAAATCTAAGGCTAGTCAGAATAAACCTTATGTTGAAAAACAGAAGTTTAGACGAACCTTCAGAACAACTAACCCAAAAGGACCCAAGAAGATCTGGGTACCTAAGAGTAAAATAATTCATGTTGCAGATGTTCTTAGCAGCAAGGTCAGGATGCCAGTCATGGTACCTGGACTCTGGATGCTCGCGACATATGACGGGAGAAAGGTCTATGTTCCAAAGTCTGGAGCTTAGATCTGGAGGTGACGTGAAATTTGAAGGGAATCAGAAGGGCAAGATCATTGGATCTGGCACTATTAGAAATGGTAACCTTCCCTCTATTACTAATGTTTTACTTGTAGAAGGATTAAAGCATAATCTATTGTCTATAAGTCAATTAAGTGACAATGGTTATGACATAGTCTTTAATCAAAAATGTTGTAAAGCTATTAGTCAAAAGGATGGCTCAATCCTATTTAGTGGAAAGAGGAAGAACAACATTTATAAAATGAATCTTTCAGAACTTAAGGTTCATAATGTTAAATGCCACTTGTCTGTTAATGAGGAGCAATGGGTATGGCACAGAAGATTAGGGCATATTAATATGAGACGTATATCTCAGATTAATAAACTTAATCTTGTCAGAGGACTTCCTAAGTTGAAGTTCACCTCAGATGCTCTTTGTGAAGCATGTCAAAAAGGGAAGTTTTCAAAATCATCTTTTAAATCAAAAAATGTTGTTTCTACTTCCAGACCATTAGAATTACTTCATATTGATCTGTTTGGACCAGTGAAAACTGCATCCATAAGAGGCAAGAAGTATGGATTAGTAATTGTTGATGACTATAGTAGATGGACATGGGTAAAGTTCTTAAAACACAAGGATGAGTCACATTCTGTGTTCTTTGACTTCTGCAAACAAGTCCAGAATGAAAAAGATTTCAAAATTATAAAATTCAGAAGTGATCATGGTGGTGAATTTGAAAACAAATATTTTGAAAAATATTTTAATGAAAATGGCATTGCTCATGATTTTTTCTGTCCTAGAACTCCACAACAGAATGGAGTTGTAGAGAGGAAAAATAGAACTCTGCAAGAAATGGCCAGAACCATGATCAATGAGACTAATCTGGCAAAGCACTTTTGGGAAGAAGCAATCAACACAGCATGTTACATTCAGAACAGAGTGTCTGTAAGACCTCTTCTGGAAAAGAATCCCTATGAATTGTGGAGGAACAAAAAGCCCAACATTGCTTACTTTCATCCTTTTGGATGTATTTGTTATATGTTAAACACTAAAGAGAATCTTAGCAAGTTTGATTCTAAAGCACAGAAGTGTTTCATGCTTGGATATTCTGAATGCTCTAAGGGTTACAGAGTATACAATACTGAAACACAGATTGTGGAAGAATCTATACATGTTAGAATTAATGATAAGCTTGGCATTAAAAAGCCAAAGCAGTTTGAAAATTCTGCAGATAGAGAAGTAGTCTTCACAGACTCTGAAGGATCAGAGGCAGACAAAGCTCAAGTGAAGGAACCAGAAGCAACGCCAGATACAATTCCTTTGACTTCTCAGATGAACAACTTAAACATTTCTGAAGAATCAACTGTTAGAGGATCATCTTCCAGAATCAAAGCTTCTCATCCAGAGAATGTGATAATTGGAAAGAAGGATGACCCTATCAGAACAAGATCCTTCCTCAGATCCTCTGAAGCACCATTATTTGGATTGGTGTCAGTAATTGAACCAACCACTGTGGATGAAGCTCTGCAAGACAATGACTGGATTATTGCCATGTAAGAAGAGCTAAATCAGTTCACTAGAAATGATGTGTGAGACTTAGTTCCAAGACCAAAAGGATTCAACATAATTGGAACTAAGTGGGTCTTCAGAAATAAGCTTAATGAGAAAGGAGAAGTTGAAAGAAATAAGGCAAGGCTTGTTGCTCAAGGGTACAGCCAACAAGAAGGTATTGATTACACTGAAACTTATGCTCCAGTGGCAAGGTTAGAATCTATACACCTTCTCATTACATTTGTTGCACAATATAACATCACTCTATATCAGATGGATGTTAAAAGTGCCTTTCTAAATGGTATTATAGAAGAAGAAGTTTATGTTCACCAGCCTCCTGGTTTAGAGAGTGAAAAATTTCTAGAACATGTTTTCAAACTAAAGAAATCTCTGTATGGTTTAAAACAAGCTCCCAGAGCTTGGTATGAGAGGTTAAGCAATTTTCTTTTGGAGAAAAATTTCATCAGAGGCAAAGTGGACACAACACTCTTTTGTAAAACATTTAAGAAAGATCTTCTAATATGTCAAATATATGTGGATGATATTATATTTGGATCTACCAATACTATGCTGGGAAAGGAGTTTGCTCAATGTATGCAGGCAGAATTTGAAATGAGCATGATGGGAGAATTGAAATTCTTTCTAGGAATTCAAGTCAACCAAACTCTAGAGTGCACTTACATTCATCAGGCCAAATATGTTAAAGAACTTATGAAGAAATTTAACATGACTGATAGTAAGATGGCAAAGACTCCCATGCATCCAACTAGTACACTAGGTAAGGAAGAGGTAAGTAAGAAAGTAGATCAGAAACTCTACAGAGGTATGATAGGATCTCTTCTCTACTTAACTGCTTCTAGACCTGACATTCTGTTCAGTGTATGTTTATGTGCAAGATTCCAATCAGATCCTAGAGAATCTCACTTAACTGCTGTTAAGAGGATTCTAAGGTATCTGAAAGGTACTACTAACGTGGGTCTGTGTTGCAAAAGATCTGATAAATATACATTAGTTGGATTCTGTGATGCTGACTATGCTGGAGACAGAGTAGAACGTAAAAGTACTTCTAGAAGCTGCCAGTTCCTTGGAAGTCATCTGATCTCATGGTACACCAAGAAGCAACCCACAATTGCACTGTCTACAACAGAGGCAAAATACATTGATGTTGCTGGATGTAGCACGCAGATGCTCTGGATGAAGAGTCAATTAGAGGACTATCAGATCTTTGAGAGTAATGTATCTATCTTCTGTGATAATACTTCTGCTATATGTTTGTCTAAAAATCCAATTTTACACTCTAAGGCAAAACATATAGAAATTAAACATCATTTTATCAGAGACTATGTTCAGAAGGGTATTATAAACTTAGCCTTTGTTGATTCAGATCATCAATGGGCTGATATTTTTATAAAACCCCTTGCTGAAGATAGGTTCAAGTTTATTCTGAAAAATATTGGTATGGATTTTTGTCCAGAATAATATTTATTAGAAGCAAACTTCTCAGATGCAAAATGTTTAATGCTCTGAAGTATTTCATCTGTTAATTTATTCATTTTCTTAAATTATTTTACTTGTGTAAATCTGAACTAACAATGCTCAGAGGATCTGAACATTGTCTAACGTTTCATTTCTCAAGAGATTTCAGAGGCACATGCAAGCAAACACGTGTAGCTCAAAAACTGAAAAGGTAGAGTGCACTTTACTGAATTAACGTTTGAAGTACTGCTTTGAAAATCTGATTTTTCTTGATTTTCCTCCCATCTGTCAGAATCATAATTGTTGTGCAATGATGTTTTTACTTTTTCATTAAATGCTATGTGAAGCGTGCCTATGTGACTGTTTGTGTATCTGATTTTATCTATAAATACCACAAATCACACCATTTCACACTTTTCACTTCACGAACCCTTTTATGCATTTCTGTCTTCTCTTTGCTCTTCACCAAAACCCTAAACCTAAAACCTCTCACTCAAGAACATCAATGGCGTCTTCTTCATCAACATATGCTCAGATGCAATCAACCATTGTTGTTTCTGCTCCTAATGCTGAAGCTTACAAAGAACCTGTAAGAACTCTTCTCACTCCAACCATAGAACTGGAAGTTCTGAGTGAATGCTTCATAGACCTTGAGTCCATTGAAGAAAATGGATTTAATCTTTCCTCAACCATTCAATCTCAGAGTTGGACAAAGTATTTTGACAGGCTTATGGGTCTTGTTTATCCAACTTTGGTGAAAGAATTCTAGATACATGCTCAGGTGTGCCCTAAGTTCATCCATTCTTCTGTCCTTGGAAAGGAGATTGTGATTACTGAGAAGCTGATCAGACAACTTATTGGATACTCTGAAACTGATGGTGAAACCAGTCTACAATCTGCTCGTGTAGATCTTGCTGATGTGTTTCAAGAAGTTACTATTTCTGGGGCACCAACTAGCAAAGTAAGGGAACTGAAACCAGTCTATAGGATCTGGGCCAAGATTTTCATGAGTTCCATCTTTCACAGAAAATCATCAAATTCCCAAGATTATGTCAGTGCTGAACAACTATACTTTATGTTCTGTATGAGCAAGGGAAAGAAGGTGGACTTACCTTATCTTCTGTTTAGTCACCTTCTGAATCATGTAAAGGAAACAAGAGAAGATGTAAGAGTCAAAGCTGGAAAAGTTAGGAATTGGATTCCTATGGGTAGGCTGATATCAGACATTCTAACAGAGAATGGTCTTGTGAAATATCTGTATGATACTGGATTGACAGAGGATCTGTCATATGTCATAGGTTCTGTCATCAATGGAAATACTCTGAAGAGGATGAAGGTCATCACAGAGCTTGCCAGCAAACCCAAGAAAATTGTACTAAGGATGTAAGCAACAGAAGGATTCCTGTTGAAGATTTTCCAATGTTCACTGCTGATGAACCTAGGCACCTCATTCTGACATACATTGCTGAATGTTTAAGAGAAGGTATTCCTCTGCCTGTTAACTTAGTACAGAAGGAAGGAGAAGTTCTGCCCAATCCTGTTAGAGAAAGACGCTCAAAGAAGATTGTTGAAGAAGGATCTGAGGCTCATCCAAAGAGAAAAGCCTCTGAAGCTGCTGCTAAGCCTTAGAAGGTAAAGAAAGTGAAACCCACTCCTCCAGAAGCTAGTCTGGAAGACATAAGAGAAACTATCAAGCAGGTATTAACATCTGATCCAACTCTAACCATTCACTCTCCATTACCTTCACCTCCTCCATCACCTTCTAGACCATATTCATCTGTACCACCATCATCTGAAATTCATACATCTGAACCCCCTTCATCCCAAACTACACTTTCACAACCATCTTCTGTACAAACTCCATCTGAACCACCTCAAACAAAAATCCAACCAGAACATCAACAATAACAACAACCAGAACCTCAACAACAACAACAACAACAAACACAACCAGAACAACAACAACAATCACCAGAACATCAATCTCAACCCATTTCATCTGAACCTCCCCAAACAACACCATCTGAACATCCCTCTATAATAGAACAACCGTTACCTGTTCCAGAACCATCAGATGACATTCTTGATCTGGAACCACTTGCAACCATGGTTGTCTTGTCATCCACCTCATGTCACTCCACTGATTCATCTGATTCTGAATCAGAAGTTCATTCACCATCTTGTTTACACATTCCTGATCCTTTCAAACCAACATTTTCTGATCTATCAGCACCTGACCAAATAAATCGTAGACTTTCACTTTGTTCAAAATTCAACCTCTCAGATTTTCAACATTCATCATCTGAAGCTGAAATTTCACCAACCCCTACACCTCAACTCACCATACCTCAATAATCTGAACCTCAACAATCTGAACCTCAACCATCTGAACCTCAACAATCTGCACCTCAACCATCTGAACCTCAACAATCTGCACCTCAACCATCTGAACAACTACCATCTGATCCAACGCCTCCTAACACCTCTTGTGAACAACCTCAGCCAAACTCTGAATCTGCTGAGAAAGTGACTCTTAAGGAATATCTTTACCCCAACCCTAGAACAGATGTTGGTAAACTGTTTGAAAATTTCAAAAAGGAAGTTCGTATGGGGATTGCACGTGTGGAAGAAGAATGTCTGTTCGGTATAGATCCTGTTAAGTCTGAAGCTGCTTGGGATAAATTTATCTCTAAGATCAACGTGGTGGCCTCTCATCTCAAGACAGTCTGTGCTGAAGATGCTAAGGCGAAGTTTGCTGAGTTGGTAAGACAGACTTTGATGAGTATTCCCAAACCACCAGTGCTGCTTCTGGAAGCTGCTCCTGCTGAAGACTCTCCATCTGAAGATGTTGCATCTGATATGGACATTGATGCATCTGCACCTGAAGTAAAGGCTGACAATTCAGAACTTGTAAAAGAGGTTAAGGAAATCAAGTCTTGGATGATCAAACAAGAACAAACCACTGAAGAGATTAAGACTTGGATGGCCAAGCAAGAAGAGTCTACTACAAAGATCATAGATCTTTTGACCCTGATTGCATCTCGTCAACCCTAGTTTCTTTTCATGTTTTTTGCACTGCTGTTTTGAATCTGTTTTCTCATGTTTGTTTATTATCATCTGTTATGTGAACCATCTGAATGAATGAAATTGTTTGCTTTGTTTTTCTTCTATTATCTTTTCTGTCTTTACACATCTTTTTGATTATGACAAAAAGGGGGAGAAAAAGAATCTGATTGTTCAATTCATAAGCAAATACTAAAACAAAATTCAGACATATTATTAACTATCTTTGAATTTAAGTCTTTCAGATTCTATTGTTTCATCTGACAAAATAAATTCATTGAAGTTATCTTGAGAATTACCCAACCAGACTCTGATTCTTGAAGCAAATTATACTCTGAGTCTAAACGCAAAACCAGACTCTGTGATTGAAAGAAGTCATCAGACTCTGATTAACCAGACTCTGTGTTTTGAAAGAAGTCATCAGACTCTGATTCTGAAATACACTCAAGCAAAAAGGGAAGTATTCCTTTCCTTAGAATATTAATTTCAGGGGGAGATTCTTAATCTCAGGGGGAGTTATAATTATTGTTTTTTTTATTGAACAAAATTTCTCATGTTTTGTCATCATCAAAAAGGGGGAGATTGTAAGAACACAGATTGTGTCTTAGTAATATCTCTATGTTTTGATGATAACTCTTATGAAATTTTGTATTAAAGAATTATATACTCTAAAATTAGTTCATGAATATTTGCTGCAGATGATTAAAGTATATATATACATCCAAGAGCAAATTAATCTGAACATAGAACTATGAAAGGCTCTGAAGAGTCAGAATTATCTTATAGAAGAATCTGAGCGCTGTCTGCAGAAGAATCTGAAGCAGAAGCTACAGAAGAATCTGAAGTAGAAGACTCTAATAAGATCTGAAGACTCTGAAGCATTAAATAACTTTGTATGAGAGTTGAGAAGCTCAGTTTTTCAGAAGACTCTGAGAGTACTACACGCTGCACGTACTGAGGATATGATTCATAAAACTCTACTCTGAAAGAACTACACGCTAAAGCACACTTGCTGCCTTACTCTGATTCAGCAAAATCTGATGGGAATCCAAGACTCTGATCATGCAAGATCTGATGGTTACCCTGCTGAAAAGAAATAATTATTGAAGAAGAATTGAAAGTAATATCCTTTGATTTAGCTCAACGACTCTTTCCTCTTTCATGCTTGACACTAGAACACAGACCAAAAGCATTTCTCTATGCATTCTACTTCCAGGAAAGGTCATGTGATGTAAAGACAAAAAGGTTCAGGCATTTTCAGTACACAGCCTTCAATGTCGAGACTTTGTGGACTACTGTGCATATAAAAGCAAGTCTTCATCATCTTCTTCAGTAGTAATCTACAACCAACGAATCTCAGATAGAAAATCTTACAAGCTCTCATAAAATATTCTTATTGCTGAGTTTATTCTTTTGTTCTTAACATTAAGTGAAAAATCACTGTTGTGATAAAGCTTGTTAGAAGCATTCATACACTTGTATTAATCTTACATTTTATTGTAATAGTTCCTTAAGAAGATCCAGTTGGGATCAAAAGTTCTTGAGAAGACTTTGAACAGTTGTTCTTAGTGGTTACTATTGTAATCAGTTGATTAAATAGTGGATTAAGTCCTCGTTTGAAAAAGGCAAATCACTCTAGATAGGGTGGACTGGAGTAGTTGAGTTCAACGAACCAGGATAAAAATACTTGAGCTTTTACTTCTAATTTTTATCTTCATACTTATTCAACCCCCCTTCTAAGTATTTTCTCACCTTCAGAGTAGTCCTAGCAAGTTTAACATATGATGTAACCACGCTCAATGGAGACCTCCTTGAGATGATTAGTGGTGTATGATTAGTCATGCATTCATTAACCGCTTCAACCTGAGAATCTGCGAAGCTGAGGACCTTTAGTAACACTTTTACCCCACTAAGCCTTTTTAGGATGTAGTGCGGAAATTATTAGGGAGTAGTCCCAAAATAGTTGTTATGTGATGCTATACTCAGACGAATTTATCTTGAGAATATTATCGACTCACATAAGTAGTTGTGTTGGTTGATAATATCCGAAGGATTTAGTATGACTCTAGGAACTTTGATAGAACCCGTTCGGCAGGTACAATTAACTCATAGTACAAGTCCTTGGGGATGGGTAGACCTTGTAACTCCATGCTTTGACCTTGAGCTTAGGAAAGCCTTGTGTGTGCATGTGCATTATATTTTTGAATATTTGCCTTTGTGTTATGTGTGTATCATCTCATCATGCCATCTCATGTTGCAACTAGTTTTGTAAAGCTCAGTTGATTTCTTTGTGAAAAATCCTAGATATATCATGAATGTTGGAACAAGAAACACCAAGAATTACAATTTCAAGAAGCCTAATACCTCCGAGTTAAGAAAACTAGGGACCATGGTGTCAGAAGACTTTGGGAAAAGATATGGGAAGATATTGAACATAGTTAGGAACAAGGATGGAAGAAGGAATCCTCAACACTTTGGTTCAGTTTTATGATCCGTTGTATCACTTTTTCACTTTTCCCCACTATCAATTAATGTCAACCTTGGAAGAGTATGCTTACTATGTGGGAGTCCCTGTAAAAGATTAGAAACCCTACAGTGGATTGGAAAGCTTACCTTTACCAAAGGAAATAGCAGACAATCTTCACCTTGAAGTATCAGAAATCATAGCTACCCGTGCCACCAAAGGCGGAGTCAAAGGTTTCCATTCAGATTTCTTAGTCAAGAAGCTGCTTATCTTGCCAAAGAGGGTAACATGGATGCATTTGATAGGAATCTCTCCCTCAACAAGAATCTCTCCCTGTTCCAGCTCTTCGTCAGCATCATCAGTTTTCTTGAAATCCATCTCTGCTTCATTGAAAACTACATCTCGAATGGTGATACATCTCATGTGACCTGGCTCTAGGCACCATAGCCTATAAGCTTTGACTTCTTTAGGGTATCCCATGAACATGCATTTCAGAGCTTTGGGTTCGACTTTGTCTTGCCTAGTATGAGCATAGGCCACACAGCCAAATACTCTCAGATTGTCGAGACTAGGTGGATGTCTCAGCCAAACTTCTTTAGGTGTCTTCATTCCCAAGGCAGTCGAGGGGTATCTATTTATCAGTTAGGCTGCTATCGAAACAGCCTCCGCCCAAAACACCTTCTTCAATCCAACACTAACCAACATGCATCTAGCCCTTTCATGGATTCTTCAATTGAATCTCTCAGATAAATCATTTTGTTGAGGTGTACCTGTTATAGTCTTATGCCTTGCAATCCTAGACTCAACACAGTAACTATCAAACGCTACGTTGTAGAACTCAGGGCCAATGTCGGTTCTCAACCTCTTAACCTTTCTGCCAGTTTGAGTTTCGATCAGAACCTTCTAACTTTTGAAATTCTCAAAAGTTTCATCCTTCGTCTTCTGGAAGAATACCCATAGCTTTCTGGAATAGTCATCAATGATGGATAAAAAATACCTTGCACCTGAGTGTGAAGGATTCCTTGTAGCTGTTGCACCCTAAAATTTGCTCAACCTACTTCACTTGGTTTATGTTTCAATTGCATTAGCATTTGCATATAAAGTCATGTACATAGTCTAATCATCTGCATAGCATAGCATAGCAAATCATCCAACAGGGGACCAAGTACTATTCTCATCTCTATGAGCCTATCAAGAGGTTATTATTCAAATTCAAGCACATCCAAGTCATCAGAAAGGAATTGAAATCTGAGAAGTTAGTGGACCAAGTAGTGGATCTATCTCCTATCTTGAGGGTATTTGAAGATCATCAAAGAAGTTGTGAGCTGTGAAATAAGGTCATGGAGGGTATATAGACATCATGAAAGACCTAGAGGGTCATTTTGAAAGTGAGACAAGTCATTGATGTGATCACAAGAGTTGCAGTTGAAGACAGTCAACTAGGGTTTCATTTGGGTCAACCCTAGGTCAAATGATTGATTGAGAGGTATTAAGGTCTATTGGAGAGATGTGGGGTTCATCATTTGACATGTAGAGAAGGATGTGGTGTTGTGCAAAGAATAAATAAAGAGAAATCAAGAAGAAGAAGAGTTTCTAAATTAGGGTTTCTGTGTAAAATCCCCGGATTTAGGTCAAACTTCCAAGCAAGACAATTCAAAATGCAAGCTTCAAATGGATCCTTGGCCAACATGAAACTTGTAGAGGATCTCAAGACCTTTAATTTGAGTGGTGGAAGACATCAAGGAGATTTATAGAACTCAAGTTATGGTCCTTGCAAGTTACAGGTCATCTGAGGTATCTGAAATATTGTCTGTGAAAGTTACTTGTCTTCCAAGCAACGTTTACCCCTCAAGGAGATTTCAAATGAATTTCTGGTCAACATAAGAGTTGTTCCTCATTGTCTTAGATTTCTAGAAAGGTATGGTATACCTTCATATGATTTGTGGAACTCTACTTATGGTCTTGGCAAGAAAAGGGTATTTTGGTCATTTGAGAATTACAGGTCATTTCAAGCCTATGCCCAAAACTCATACAAGGAAGATTCAAATGAAAAACTTCACAACATCAAACTTGCTCCAAATGACATTTTGAGTCTAGAAAAGTGATCGCGAAAGTTTTGAAAGGCTCATAGCCCAAGGTTTCAAAATTGGTCATTTAAAAAGTGAATTTAATGAATAAAAGTGACCTAAAATTGAGATTTTTCATAACTTGGCCAAATGGGATGAAATTATAGGTCATTTTGATTGGAAAAAATGTTTTAAGAACATTGGAAAAAATAGATTTTTGAGTTTAGGGCAAAGTTTGAGAGATACCATTGGTTACTTATGTATGAAGTTAACATATGCCAAAACTCAAGGAAAGTGTGCACAAGAAGTTTCTACAAAGTTCTAGAGCTTTCTAATTTCATCTATATATTGGATTGAGTGGATTCATTCAAGGGTTGGTGATTCATTTTGATCAAAACACATAGTTACATTCCATTCCTCAATTGTGCAAAACCATTCCAATCTCTTTGATTCTTCATCAATCCTTCAATTTCATGATCTAAACTCACTCAAGAATCATCCCTGAGTTCATTGCAAGCAATATTTGGAGAGGAAATCACAAGAATCGTGCTACACCAAGTGCATCATCCAAAGTGCAAGAAGAAGTGGTTACAAGAATCTAAAGCATTTGATCCAGAAATACTGCATACAGAATCAAGAATCGAGTTTGTTGATCAATTCCCAAGCATTGCAAGCCTTGGATCCAAAGAATTCTGCATCTGTTTTCATCATCAAACCAGGTTGGTGTTTCCTTTCGAATTGGTTAGATTAGTTAGAATGTTAGAGAATTATTAGGTTAGAACGGTTAAGGATAGTTAGATGATCATTTCTGATGAATTTGGAGGCATTTCATGGAGGTTGCCATTGGAGTACCAAATCTGTTAGGGCTTAGAACTCCTAGGTTAGGGCACGATAATACTGGTTAAATATATGAGAGTGATCAGCAAAGCGTGTGGATTGTGTTAGTGTAAAAGTTAGCAGGAATTAGCATGATGGATATCAGTGTAAAATGGTGGAGCCAATGCTTTCTACCTATCGGGTTGGAGTTTTGATTGAATTTTAGAGGAAGATATTACCATGGCTGTGTAGAGGGAGAGATGCAGAGCATTTTTGGTTTTGGAATGATGGAGTTTCATGGAGAATCGAGGGAGAACAGAGTGATGGAAGATTCATGCATGGATAGGTTTTTCTGAACCTAGGGTTTCTAGAGGAAGAAGATGAAGTGAAGACCGTTAGATTAGGTTTGGACCATTGACTTGGATCCCAATCCGATGGCTCACGTTTAAAACGAATTTGGAGGGAGATGTTATGTAGCAATACGCTGCATTTCATTAAACCATTCTGACTGGGCTCAATAATCCATTGCTATGCGCACCCCTGCTTTCTAGGCCCAAAACCAATTGTGCTGTTATTTTTGCTATATGCACCGTTTCAGTTTTTTTGTTTTTTTGTGTTTTTTTTTTACCAACTGGGCCCAGACGCGCCTTGCTAGGCGCACCCCAGTCTGGGCCCATCATATGTTTTTTAACTGATTTAATTACTAACTGCACCCCATAGCCAATTTAGTTCACATTAATCTCATTCATTTTTTTTATTTCTTTGAAAAATCATAAATAATTGAAAATTGCATATTTTTAATTGGTTATTTTTGCATCCTTTTCATATCTTTGTTAAGAAAATTTTCATATAAAAAAATTAGCATTTCATTTTATTTTTATATTTTTAGTATATTTTTCTTTTAAATAGGTTGTAAATAATGTTTAGTTTGATACATGATATTGTTGATTTTAGTTTAGTTAGATGTTTTTATATTTTGGATCCATTCTTTTTAGGGTGATTAACTTAGAACCTTAGCATGTATATAAAATTGAATTCATGATTTTAGGACTTAATTTTAGATGATTTGTTTAAGGGTGATTAGAAGAATCAAAACTAGGGTTTAAAGATAACATAGGTGTGATAAATCCTTTCTTTTAGGAGTTGTAGTTTAAATTTTGGGGTATGGGACTATAGGGGTATTATGGGTAGATAATAGATCCCTTAGAAATTACTAGGTTCCCCCTATTCTACTATTACTATTAGTACTGCTTGTATTTGTTTGACTGTGTGGTGTACCCTCTCTAGGGTTATTATCATTTGACTGTATGGGGTACTGGGCTTGTTTGGGGCTTGGGGTTTGAGCTGAAGACTGTGTTGATAAAGTCCCTCTGAAGATCAAAGATATTGAAGACCAACTTCCAGAGTTGATGAGGAGTATCTCTTGCTGGCAGCTGTTGAAGGCTATAGGGTTTAGGAGCTAGGCAGAGCTCTAGAGTAGAAAACTTGATTCACAAACATGGAAGGTCTTGTCTGCCTCCATTCTTTCTCTATGATTCAAAGTCTCTTTTAGATATCCACCTCCTTCCTTTGGAAGGATTAGTGAATATATTTAAAAGATAGAACTTTTGAGAGAAAATTGTCTGTATAATGTTAACAGTTAATGAGCCACCCTTGGTAGGCAATTGACTGTTTAACATCCCATTCATCTTGTTGATTGATATTCATCTTGGAGAGTGAGACTTGAAGAAAAGCCATTGCAGATTGAAGACTGATGACAAAGACCTTGCTTGAAGGCTGTGAAGATGAAGATTGATGCTTGCTTGAAGCTGGTAGATGGTTGAAGATGACTTGAAGACAGATGTTGATGAAGACTGCTTTTGCTGCTTATTTTTGCTGTTTGATTCATGATGTATTGATTGAATTTCCCTGACTGTATTGTTTGCTGTTTAACCTGTTAGGTTGAAAGTGAATCCTGTTCACTTTTGCCTGTTGTTTTCTAGGTTCGAGGTTGAGTGGGACTCCCTTGCCTCGCTTGTATTGTTGCATCCATGCATTTTACTGCTTTATTGTATATTTGCTATTGTTTCTGTTACCGTTTGTCCCTTAGGATCTCTGTTTCTCTTTGCGCAAGAGAGGAGCATGATAGACATTAGGTCTTAACCCATGCATGATAACATTAGGTTAGTTTGATTCCCTTTGCAACCATAGGATAGAGTTCTGTCTCTTCTTTCTCAAAACAAACAGAAAAACACAATAAGATTTCAAACACAATAAAAGAAACTTCTTCCATAAAAGAATGTGAACTCATCAAAACGTCATTTTTGTCCGCTTGGACCTGTAATCAGAAAAACCCTTTTTCAGAAGGAATAAAAACAATCAAGACAGACGTATGTCGTACGTATCCCGAACTACGTTTGCTCTGATCTTCCGCGCTGTGTGGAAGTATGTAGGCATAGGATGTGATATCCTAGTGAGCAACCTACCCCTCCTTTCCCGTAGGTAGGCGAACTACGTTGACTCTGATTTCTCGTTCCAGACGGGAATACGTAGGCATAAAGTGCGATATTTTGCCGAGTCCCTTTCTTTCTTTTTAACCCTTAACCTTTAGTTTAGATAGAAATAACAATTCGTACTAGAAAATAAGCGTGGATCTCGTCGAGTACGACGGACGTGAGGGGTGCTAATACCTTCCCCTTGCGTAACCGACTCCCGAATCCAGGTTTTGGTTGCGATGACCATACCTTTCCCATTTTTCGTGAGGTTTACTTCGAGCGTTTCCTTTCCCTCCTTTGGGATAAATAACGCACGGTGGCGACTCTTCTGTTCAGCCGGCGCCGATTTTCGCAGTAGCGACAACTGGCGACTCTACTGGGGAGAATAAGTGACCCTGTCTGCTGAGGACTGCGATGGTTCCTTATGCATTTGGGATCCAACGTCCCTTAAGAGAGTCAATCCTAGCGCTTATTTTCCCGTCGAGGATTTTGTATGGATTTACTTTTTCTGTCATTTACTTTCAGCATTATATTATTGTTATTATTGCTGTATTGGGGTGTGACGGGTGTTCTATGATTGAGAGATAAGTCGGACCTGGGCTTGAGTGCACTTAGAATTAGAGTAGAAAGTAGTGGGCGCGTGCCGACTTTGCTTGCATTAGTGTCCCACGAAATCTACACTCGGACGAGGTTCTTCTGGTTGACTTCTTTTTCTACCCTTTGGGTCGAAGGGGTTGTTGGTTAGCTGAATTGTCGACTCCGGGAACCGATCATTTGGAAGTTGGCTAAGTGAGGCCTCTTCAGGATTTGATGATGCCACTCCTTCTGGGAATCGTATCATCAACCCTGAAAGTCTGTGACGCCGACGACCGCATAGGATGCCATACCTTTGTCAGTTACTAGGACACCTACCTGTGAGAGGGTTTGGGGTTATGCAGGTAACTAGACCTTCAGATACCGGTTATTTCTTGATCTGAGATCCTGGGTATTTATGGATAGTTACGAGGTTTGTCAGAGACCAGGTGGAGTTATGATATGAGGTCTGTCAGAGACCAGTTGGAGTTATGGTTGAGGTCTATCAGAGACCAGTTGGAGTTATGTTATGAGGTCTATCAGAGACCAGTGTTGGAGCTTTGTATGAGGTCTATCTGAGACCAGGGTTTGAGGAATTCTGGAGAGTCTATCTGAGACTTTTGATATGGTTCAGGCTTCTCAGCCATGGCACTTGGTCCTTGTTGCATGTACTTGCCTTGCATTGTTTGCATAACCATTATCATTGCATCCCATTAACGTGTGTCTGTGCTGCAGGTGCATTTGCATATTCCCTGGTTCTAGTGCCCGGACTTCTGAGTATTGATCATGGCTGGTTTGAGGAAGACGGTTGCGTATAAGTTACCTACACCTGACATTACTCCCTTACTTGGTCTGGTGTCCCTTGCTGATGAGGAGGTTAGGAGGAGTTTCAGGATGAGTCACGGAAGATTGTTGAGACTAGTCTGCAAGCCAACTGCTGTTGAGATGAATGGACTGTACACCTTGATGCAATTCTATGACCCTGCATTGAGATGTTTCACGTTTGCTGACTGTATTTTGGGGCCTACCATTGAAGAGTATGTCGAGTTTACTGAGCTACCAGTACAGAATAGGGTTCCCTTTATTCACTCTGCCGCCGAGCCCAAGTTGGAGGACTTAGCTAAGGCCTTGCACATGAACGCTGCTGAACTATTAGTGACTTCTTGGCTTGGGGTTCCAGGTTTCTCCCTTGATTTTCTGGTTGGCAAAGCTCAAGAGTATGCCAAGAACGGGTGCTGGATAGTCTTTAATGCTATCTTGGCTCTATGCATCTACGGAATAGTGTTGTTTCCCAACTTACCCAATTTTGTGGACTTGGACGCTTTCCATCTGTTTGCTGCTGGCAACCCGGTACCCACTTTGATCGGAGATCTCTATCATTCATTGCACTACAAAAATGAAAACAGAAGGGGAAAGACTGTTTACTGTTGTGCGCCGCTGTTGAACATGTGGTTTAAGAGCCATCTTCCCCTGAAGGGACCTTTTGTGGATAGGGCAACTACAACTAACTGGCCAGAGCGCCTGATGAGGCTATCTTCTGAAGACATTGAGTGGTTTGACCAAGCCTTGTTGGGGTCTGAGCTTATTTTCAGTTGTTCTGGGTATCCTAATGTTCCGTTGATAGAAAGAAAAGGGTGTATCAATTACAACCCGTCTCTGTTCGTTCGCCAGTTTGGATATGCGTTGAAGAACCCACCTAAAGAGGAAGAAGTACAGGAATCTCTGTACTTCATAGGTGATTTGAATGGAGAGTTACTCGCCAAGCTTCAGCACGCATGGATGCGTATCAACAGAAGAGGGAAGCCACTGTTAGGGAAGAATGATTGTCAGGCTTATGCACCCTACAAAGTTTGGATCCAAGAGAGAGCAAGACAGTTGCTGATGCCATTTCCGGCTGCACCGGTCCCTGTTCATATTCCGGTGGAAGAACCAACCACTGTTACTATGGAGGTCTACGAGCAAGTTGTAAAAGAAAAAGATGCCTTGATGAAGGTCAATGAAGGGTTAGAAAAGGAGCTGGCTCAGATGCGTAGCAAGAAGAACAAGGTTGTGCATGCTTTCCAACAGCAGATCGAGCTAGTAAACAGACTAGGTGCTGAGTTGACTGAAGAGAAGAAGAAGCGCGAACGTCTGGGTCAAGAGTTCAGAAGCTCTCATGACATGTTGGAATCCAAAAAGAAAGCACTCGATGCCGCTCACCGAGAAATCTCTTCTTGTAACAAGACGTGGAATGCTACGCTAACCAACAACAAAAAGAGGGAAGATAAATTGAAGCAACAAATTTCTGAACTTGAAGAGCAGTTGAAGGCTAGCATTAAGAAGTATGAAGAAGAGGTGATGACCAGATACAGTCTCCAGAATGCGTTGAACAAGGCCATCGAAGGCAGGAACAAAGCTGTGTCTCAGAAGCGGAAGCTAGAGGATCGCTTCGGAGAAGGGGCATGGGAGGAAACCGCTGGTGACGTGCGACGTGTTCTCAAGCGAAGAAATCAACTTGTTGAGGGTCTGCTTACCCGACCAAGTCATCCAGAGACCAAGAAGTTGCTAGAGGAGTACCAGGCTTATGGGTGTACTTGACCATTTCATGTATTGATGCTTTATTTGCATAGTGCTGACCATCACCAGGATTGTTGGTTGAGGTCATGCCTTCTTATTGTACTCAGTGATATTGTATTCTGTGGCTTGTTGGATTTCTCCGCAATATATGAGGTGTTTTCTATGATTCGGCTCCGATCTCCGTACTGCTAGCACTGTCACTGCACTGACACCTTCACACTAGAATCGGGGAATGATGTTCCCTAATGCACAGACACATATTGCATTGCATTCATATTCATATTGCATTACAGGTGATTATTGGATGGTATCTTATTTCTTGCACTGTACCAGGTCTTTTCAGGATTGAAGATCAGCGCCCGCACCGATACTCCACCCGTACCAACTGCCGAAGAATCATGGATCAAATGCAGAACGAAATGCAAGACATGCGTGAGAAGCTGGCGCTCTTCATGCAGATAATGGAGACCATCGCGAAAGGTCAGGAGAATTTGCAAGCTTTGGTGCAGCCTCTGTTGGTAAGAAATGCTGGGCACGGAAATGAGGATCATCAGTCTGTGCGAGTCAACACTATTCATGGGGATGGTACTCCCACACCAGTGGCTCCACCTGTAGTCAACATACCTGCTGTTAATGTCAACAACGGCGCTGCTACCAGGAATGGTAACGTTGGAATGGGGAACGAGACTATCGTTAACAATGTTGGGCTTGGAGATGTTAACCTGGGTGATAATATGGAAGGCAATGGCTTCGGTAATGCTGGATTCGGGTTCAATGACCAGGGATTCGATAATACTGGGAAGTACGGCTTCAATGCTCAAGGCTTCGGGCAGGACGGATTTGGTACGACTAATCAGGGTTATGGCGGATTCGGAAATGGAAATGGCGCGGGGTTAATGGCTTTTGGACCTGCTGGAGTTGCTCCGGGGTACGGTAACAGGGGGCGAGGCCTGGTGATGAATCAGACCAGAGTTGGCCGTAACAACGGATACGATGGGTATGGAACTGGGAATGGTAATTGGCAGGAGGACCAGCAAGAGGATGCTTTCTCCGGTGGAGGTTTCGAAGGGCCTATGGATGACTCTCAGAGGATCAGGATGCTCGAGGAGCAGATGAGGGGGGTCGTGAATCAAAGTGCTGTCGGCCTAGATATGTCAACAATGGGTCTGGTGTCGGGCTTGAGGGTGCCAATCAAATTCAAAGCTCCCACGTTTGACAAATATAAGGGGGACACATGTCCAAAGGTGCACGTGCAGTCATATTACAGAAGGATGTTGGCGTATTCTAACGATGAGAGGATGCTAATGCATTTCTTTCAAGATAGCTTGTCGGGCCCTTCCCTCGAGTGGTATATGGGATTGGAACCAACCCATATAAAGACATGGAAGCAGCTGGCTGAAGCATTTGTAGCTCACTATAAGTATAACAGCGACTTGGCACCCAACCGGGTCCAATTGCAAGGGTTGTCCCAGAAGAAGGGTGAGAGCTTCAAAGAGTATGCGCAGAGATGGCGCGACATGGCTGCTAGGGTCCATCCTCCTCTAGAGGACAAGGAAATGAATGATATGTTCATAGGAACATTCACTGGTATGTTTTATAACAAGTTGTTTCACACTTCTTTGGGCAGTTTCTCAGATTTAATCCTGATGGGAGAGAAGATTGAAAGCAACATTAAACAGGGAAGATTCCAAGCTGAGGAATCCACTTCGGCTGGTAGTAAGAGAAGGGCTTTTGGTGGGCGCCGTCAGGGCGATGCAAGCGCAGTGTTTGGGGGCCGAGGCCGAGGCCGGGGCAGAGGTCGAAACCAGTACAATCAGCCGCAGCAGGTGGCAAGCGTTACTATTCCGTTTCAGCAACAACCATTTCAACAACAACAACAGCAACAGCAGCCACAACAGGGGGCACAACAGGCTCAGTGCAGATTCTAGGGGGCAAACTAAGGAGGGTGTTTGAAAAGCCTCCTTCGACGTATGCAGATTTGCTACAGACGTTACTGGGTTTGAACTTGGTGGAGAAGAGAACTCTGGCACCAATAACAGGCACTCCTCCGTATGGTTATGATGCAAGCAGGCACTGTGAATTCCACTTCGGGGCTCCGGGCCATGATGTAGAGGGTTGCCATGTGTTCAAGCATGTCGTGCAGGATCTATTGGATAGTAAGGCTATCAACTTTGGAACAGCGGGTCCGAACATAGTGCAGAAGCCCATGCCCAACCATGGGACAAACGCCATTTTAACTGAGGAGGGTTTGAATTTGATTATGAATGTCGACGATCTAAAGACACCGTTGTGCGAGATAAAGAGCAGATTATTGCAAGGTGGTGTGTATCCAGGTTGCGACGAGTATTGCTTAGAGTGTTGGACCCAAGCTGGGGGGTGTGCTGACTTAAAGAAAGGTATCCAGGCTTTAATAGACGGCGACACATTGCAATTTGACCGAGCAGCAATTGAAGAACCTGCAGGGGTATTAGTAGACAAGCAAAATGATGTGGCTACTGTGACGATTCCTCGAAAAACGATCACTATAATGGCACCGGCCAAACGACCGCCGATCACTATCACCAAGGCAGGACCAATCCCCTACGAGAGCACTAAGGTAGTCCCCTGGTCCTATGGGTTAGAAGTGTATTGTGATGGGGTGAAAATCGATGTTAATAAGCAGCCAGCTGAGACTGTAGACAATGTTGTCGGTACCGGAGGTATGACAAGAAGTGGGAGAATCTTCATATCGCCTGAGGTAGAGGCTGAGCGACTGGCAAAGGGGAAAGGAAAGATGAATGAGACTGTCCCTGTGCAGGCAAGTGGAAAAGAAACGGCGTCGAAAGATGTGGAAGAGTTCATGCGCTTGATTCGTAAAAGTGATTATAAGATTGTTGAGCATCTGCAACAGACGCTGTCAAAGATATCCATACTGTCGTTGCTATTGTGTTCTGAAGCTCACAGAAATGCATTATTGAAAGTTCTGGATACTTCCTTCGTACCCCAAGATGTTTCCGTGAATCAGCTGGAGGGGGTGTTAGCGCATGTGAACGCAGGCCATAGCTTGGGCTTTACAGACTTTGATTTGACCCTGAAGGGGAGGGAGCATAATATGGCGTTGCACGTCTCTGTGGAGTGTAGAGGATCAGTCATGTCTCACGTGCTGGTTGATACCGGATCGTCCTTAAATGTGCTGCCCAAGAAAGCGATGATGAAACTAGATGTCAGGGGAATCCTGTGTACGCCCAGTGACTTGGTGGTCAGGGCATTTGATGGTACGCGAAGAACAGTTTTTGGATCCATAACATTACCTCTACAGGTAGGGCCGGAGGTTTTTGCGACTGAATTTTATATCATGGACATCCAGCCAGCATACAGTTGCCTTCTCGGACGACCCTGGATCCATGGGGCTGGGGCAGTCACGTCTACCTTGCATCAAAAGTTGAAATATATGGTAGGGGGCAGTGTGGTCACTGTGTGTGGAGAAGAAGATATACTGGTCAGCCATCTGTCATCATTTAAGTATGTGGAGGTCGACGGCGAGATTCATGAAACACCCTGTCAGGCATTTGAAGGGTTGCGCATCAAAGACAAAGGTCCCGGGCCGAGTAAAGTGTCAGAAGTAGCCGTCTCATCATACAAAGAAGCTCAAGCTCTAGTAGAGACCGGTGAGACAAAGGGCTGGGGCAAAGTGCTGGATATTCCCGTGAAGATGGACCGATTTGGGTTGGGATATCAACCGTCGTCATCAACACCTGTTGTGGGGGCACCCCGTTTCAGAGGACCGATAACTATCACCGCTAGTGGATTATGCCACGAGGCCATCAACGCTGCTTCAGAGTCTGACGAAGGAGACAGTGATTGCGATATGGACGCCTGGATTCAGCCGAGCGTGCCAGGACAGGGATTGTGCAATTGGTCTATTCAGGAGATTGTTCCTGTGACTCTTAAACAGTAATGCTTTATTTTTTTAATTGTTGAACAATCTGATGTCTTGCCCGGGGCATCATGATTTTTCTTAGGGCTGCGTTGTTATATACATTGCGTGTTTAATCATTAAATAAAAGGCGTTTTTTTTCATGTGCAAATATTGCGATCCCTGTTTTTCCTGTTTTGTGTTTTACAATAAAAATGGCAACGTGGTTATTCGCTTTATACGCATTTTGAAGCATTTAACCATTCCTTTTGCAGGATAACATTTTCAGATGACATCATTGAACCACCTATGGCTCGTCTCGACTTTGAGCACCCGGTATTTCAGGCCGAAGAAGAGATTATTGAAGATGGGGACGTTCCCGAAGAATTGTCTTGGTTGGTGAAGCAAGAAGAACGAATCATTCTGCCTCACGAGGAGGTCATCGAAATTATTAACCTGGGGTCGGAAGGGGTTGAAAAGAACATCCGTATAGGAGCCGCGCTGCAGAGCGACGTCAAGCAAAGACTGGTTGAAATGCTCAGAGAGTACAGTGATGTGTTCGCTTGGTCGTATGAAGACATGCCTGGGCTTGATACAGACATGGTTGTGCACCGTCTGCCGTTAAAAGAAGAATACCCGCCGGTCAAGTAGAAGCTTCGTAGAACTAGACCTGATATGGCAGTGAAGATTAAGGAGGAGGTTCAAAAACAGTGGGATGCTGGTTTCCTAGCTGTGACAAAATATCCCTCATGGGTCGCTAACATTGTACTAGTGCCAAAGAAAGACGGTAAAGTGAGAATGTGCGTAGATTACCGAGATTTAAATAAAGCGAGCCCGAAAGACGATTTTCCGCTCCCTCACATCGATGTGCTAGTTGACAACACTGCTCAATTCTCCGTATTCTCCTTCATGGATGGCTTCTCGGGCTATAATCAGATTAAAATGGCGCCAAAGGACATGGAGAAGACTACTTTCATAACGCCTTGGGGAACATTTTGTTACAAAGTGATGCCCTTCGGGTTGAAGAATGCTGGGGCAACGTATCAGCGTGCAATGACGACTCTTTTCCATGATATGATGCATAAAGAGATCGAAGTTTATGTCGATGATATGATTGCCAAATCCCAGACGGAGGAAGAGCATTTGGTGAATCTGCTGAAGTTATTCAAAAGGCTTAGGAAGTTCAGGTTGAGACTGAACCCTAACAAGTGCACCTTCGGGGTGAGATCGGGTAAACTGCTGGGGTTTATCGTGAGCGAAAAAGGAATAGAGGTCGATCCGGCAAAAATAAAAGCAATACAAGAGATGTCGACGCCTAAAACAGAGAAAGAGGTGCGCAGGTTTTTAGGGAGGTTGAACTACATCGCCCGGTTCATATCTCACCTAACAGCTACATGTGAGCCATTATTCAAGCTGTTGAAAAAAGACCAAGCTGTAACGTGGAACGAAAATTGTCAAAAGGCGTTCGATAAAATAAAGCAGTATTTGCAGGAGCCTCCTATTTTGATACCCCCAGTGGCAGGGAGACCCTTGATTATGTATTTGACAGTTCTTGAGGGAAGTATGGGTTGTGTTCTCGGTCAACACGACGAGACAGGAAGAAAAGAGCATGCGATCTATTACTTGAGTAAGAAATTTACTGAATGTGAATCTCGATATTCAATGCTTGAAAAGACTTGTTGCGCGCTAGCCTGGGCCGCCAAGCGTTTGAGGCAATACATGCTGAATCATACAACCATGCTCATCTCGAAGATGGATCATATCAAATATGTGTTCGAAAAGCAGGCGTTATCGGGAAGAATTGCCCGTTGGCAGATGGTTTTGACTGAATATGACATCCAGTATGTCTCTCAGAAGGCTATAAAGGGGAGTGTATTGTCTGAGTACTTGGCAGAGCAGCCTATTGAAGATTACCAATCGATGAGGTTTGATTTTCCTGACGAGGATATCATGTACCTAAAGATGAAAGATTGTGAAGAGCCGTTGCCAGACGAGGGGCCAGAATTGGGTTCCAAGTGGAAGTTGATCTTTGACGGAGCTGTAAACGCCTACGGTAGCGGAATAGGGGCAATCATCACTACGCCACACGGGTCGCACATCCCGTTTACTGCTCGATTGGCCTTTCCAGTTACCAATAATGAAGCCGAATACGAAGCTTGTATAATGGGGCTTGAAGAAGCCATTGATTTGCGAATCAAAAATCTGGATGTATACGGAGACTCAGCTCTGGTGGTGAATCAAATAAAAGGGGAATGGGAGACACGTCAGCCTAATTTGATACCGTACATGAATTATGCGAGGAGATTGTTGCCTTTATTTGACAAGGTTGAATTGCATCATGTACCGCGAGCGGAGAATCAGATGGCTAACGCCCTGGCCACTTTGTCTTCCATGTACAAAGTCAACTTCTGGAACGAGGCTCCCAGAATTGTTATCTCCCGGCTTGACAGACCTGCCTTCGTATTTGCTATTGACGAAGCATCTGATAATAAACCGTGGTATTTTGATATCCTTAATTTCCTGAAGAACAAAGAGTATCCGGCTGGGGCATCCAATCACGATCAGAAGACTCTCAGGAGGTTGGCGGGTAATTTCTATCTGAATCCGGATGGTGTCCTGTACAGAAGAAATCACGACTTGGTGCTGCTACGTTGTGTAGATGGAAAAGAGGCAAAGTTGCTCATGGAGGAAATACATGAAGGTACCTTTGGTACGCATGCTGGTGGGCATGCTATGACGAGGAAGCTGCTGCGGGCAGGTTATTTTTGGCTAACTATGGAAACTGATTGTTTCAAGTTTGCGAAGAAGTGCCACAAGTGCCAAATCTATGCTGATAAGATCCATGTGCCTCCGAGTCCTCTGAATGTGATGTCGTCACCGTGGCCATTCTCGATGTGGGGAATCGATATGATTGGAAAGATCGAGCCGACGGCTTCTAATGGACATCGGTTCATTCTAGTAGCAATCGATTATTTCACCAAGTGGGTGGAAGCGGCGTCTTATGCAAATGTGACTAAGCAGGTGGTAGCCCGATTCATCAAGAGAGATATCATTTGCAGATATGGGATCCCCGAGCAGATAATCACTGACAACGGTTCAAACCTGAATAACAAAATGATGAAGGAGCTCTGTCAGAATTTCAAGATCGAGCATCACAACTCCTCCCCTTACAGACCCAAGATGAATGGCGCTGTTGAAGCGGCCAATGAAAATATAAAGAAGATTGTCCAGAAGATGGTGGTGACCTATAAGGATTGGCATGAGATGCTACCTTTCGCTTTGCACGGTTATCGTACGACGGTACGCACGTCAACCGGGGAAACTCCGTTTTCGTTGGTATATGGAATGGAAGCAGTGTTACCACTGGAAGTTGAGATTCCTTCCCTGAGAGTATTACGGGACGTCCAACTAGACGAGGCAGAATGGGTGAAAGACAGGTTGAACCAACTGAGTTTAATGGATGAGAAGAGGCTAGCTTCTCTAGCATACGGTCGTTTGTACCAGAGCCGAATGAAGAAAGCATATGATAAGAAGATACATCCTCGGAGCTTTCAGATGGGCGACCTTGTGCTGAAAAGGATTCTCCCGCCACAGGCAGATCACAGGGGCAAGTGGACCCCCAACTACGAAGGGCCATACGTTGTCAGAAAAGTCTTTTCAGGAGGAGCTTTATTATTGTCCACCATGGACGGTGAAGACTTTACGTCGCCTGTGAATTCGGACGCAGTTAAAAAATACTTTCCTTGAAATTGACCCGCTGGACAGGAAAAAGAGAGTCCAGGCAAAAATGGGGCATCCTGGCGAACCAAAAACGGAATGAAAGGTTCGGGCAAAAGTTAGGGATAAATTGAAAAAATGTACACCCGCGAAGTTGAAAACCTACACTGGGCGGCTTCGTCAAAAAAGGGTATCCCGGTGAACTGAAAACCCGTAAAGGGCGGTTCACGCAAAAGTTAGGGATTTGAAAAGCAAATGATTGCGGTCCTAATTTGATACTGCAGTGAGCATTGGTGCGGGAAAATATACCTGAGGGGTCGATTATCAGATACAATTTCTTCGGAAGTGTGGATACCGGGAAAGCATTAGAGTCGGGCGAGTCATAGGAGGATCAGATCGTGGTGTTCATCTGCATCCCGTTGCCGACATGTGTACAAATTTGATTTGTCAATATATTTATGCTTCTTGTGCATACTTTTATATTTGTTGTGCGTAGCTTCCTCTTTTCAGGAGTTACATCCCGTGTACAAAACTCCGCCCATTCAGGGGCCCTATCAATAAAATATGTCATTTAGTACTTGATGTTGGTTCTTTACTGTTTTGTGCATGATAAACGCCTAGGTTTAATGAAACTAGCAAGTACATAACGTCGCTGGCCCTTGCCAACAATTGCTAAAACTTTGAATTAACTGAAAATAATGTCACTGACGCTAACCTGAGTAGATTTGGTTGCGTAGACTTGTCTTGTCCTGTTTGTGGTGTTGCAGGGTTCATAGCCGTACAAAGTGGACGATCAGAAAATTGCAGTATTGACTGGAAGCTCGTAACGAAAGACTTGATCCCCATGCAGGTCGCGCTTCCAAGGTAACAATGTTCCTTACTAAAGAAGGATCGAATTCCCCAGCTAATCGCAGCTTATCCAAAGGATATTCTCCAGCAAAGTCGTTTATCCTCAGCAGAGTTTGGCGATTCCAAGATTGTAAGGCTGTATTCAGACAGTGTGGTGTCCCCCAGAAGGATTCCCCCATCTCAAGCAGAGTGGTTTAGCCTCAAAAGATTAATATTCCAACTTGTGAGCTGCATTCAGGCAGTCTACCCTTCCCAGTAGGGTCGTTTACTCTCCCCCAGCGGAGTCAGTTGATTTTCCCCAAGAGAGTCGTTTCGTCCCCAGTGGAGTTCTCTTTCCAGCAAGTGTTTTCTTTCATCCCAGTGGAACTCGAAGATTAAGACTCTCCCCGGCAGAGTTGGTTGTGTGCTCTGGCATTTATTTTGCCAGAATATCGTGTAATACCCGTTCACTCTCCAGCAGAAGTCCGATCCTGATTGTCGCATTCAGTTATCCCTCAGTGGAGTTGGCTTCACTCTTCCAGCATCTATTCTGCTAGAATAATTCTGTGGCACCTGGTTACCCCCAGCGGAGTTGGCCTTATCTTCCGCATTTATTTTGCTGAAACGATTTCTGTATCCCAGCAGTTCGAGTCTGCATTTGCATCGGCATATAGTGTCATACTTGCATCCACCAAATAAAAACGCGTAGCATTTCCATGTCGAATGGAGCATTGTGTCATTGTCAAACGTATGCATTTTAAAACATGAACCAGGTTGGCTAACCGTTTGTTTCAAGTTTTGTTCTCTTGCAGGTGGAGAGAGCTCTGGCTCAAATGAATTGCCAAACATGCAAGATCTCGGCGTGAGATATTCGACGATAATGTCTGTTGTGGCATTGTTCCCCATAGAGTTATTAGGTTGAGTTTCTCTTTGTCCCCGAGCAGAGTTATCTCTGGTGTTCCCCGCCAGGGTTGCTTGTTGAAGTTTCTCTAATCCGACCAGCGGATTATTTGCTTCAAATTTGTTGTTACGTCAGCATCAAAGGGTTTCATGAATCATAATTTCAGAGGCTGCCGCCGGTTATCGGAACAGGCATCCGATAGTTTGGTTTCCAAATATCCCCAGTAGAGTCCTCCCCAAAGTCGTTGTCACGTCAGTGCTAAGAAGTTTGTGGGTTGGGACCAATGGAGAAATGGGTCCTGACGTGGACAATCTATTCCTATATTGACGGGATTTCTTCGTGTTAAAGAATGTGTGTCCTGACGTGGACAAATTGATTTCCTCAGGTTGACGATATGTGCTAGTCCTAACGTGGACAGGTTCGGTTTCTCCGTATTGATTGAAGGTGAAGTCCTGACGTGGACAAGATTGATTATTCTTCGTGTTGGTGTCCTGACGTGGACCAGTTATTCCCAACAGATATCTTTCTTCGTAATGGTGAAATGTGCGTCCTGACGTGGAAAAGTTTATAGTTCCTCGTGTTGCCAAGATGCACGAGTCCTGACGTGGACAAGTTTATCTCTCTTCGTGTTGGTGAAGCGTGAGTCCTGACGTGGACAAGTTTTATTTCTTCAGTGGGTCGACGAAGCGTGAGTCCTGACATGGACAAGTTTTATTTCCTCAGCAAGACGAGATGTGAGTCCTGACGTGGACAAATCAAGACGAGATGTGAGTCCTGACGTGGACAAATCAAGACGAGATGGGAGTCCTGACGTGGACAAATCAAGACGGGATGTGAGTCCTTACGTGGACAAATCAAGAAAGATGATTCCTTACGTGGAAAGAGGTATTCCTAACGTGGAAAGTCTTATTCCTTACGTGGAAAGTCTTATTCCTTACGTGGAAAGATGTATTCCTTACGTGGAAAGATGTATTCCTTACGTGGAAAGATGTGATTCCTAACGTGGAAAGAGAGGTATTCCTTACGTGGAATGTCTTATTCCTTACGTGGAAAGATGTATTCCTTACGTGGAAAGATGTATTCCTTACGTGGAAAGAGGTGATTCCTAACGTGGAAAGAAAGTGTTTTCCTTACGTGGAAAGAAGATGTACTCCTTACGTGGAAAGATGTATTCCTAACGTGGACAAGTTTATTCCTGACGTGGAAGAGTTTAGTCCTGACGTGGACAGATCCAGACGAAGTGTTATTCCTAACGTGGACAGGAGTTTATTCCTAATGTGGAAGAGTTTATTCCTAACATGGACGATTTATTCCTGACGAGATGCAGACGAGTCATCCCCAGCGAAGTTGCCGAGATTTTTCCGTGTTGACAGCAGGTGGAGTCCTGACGTGGACAAGTTTAGTTGAGATTTCTTCGTGTTGACGAAACAGGCGTCCTAACATGGACAAAGTTCTATCCCTGCGATGATAGCGTCTTTTTCAGGCTGATGAAAATAATCCTCAACACGGTCGCTAATGGATCAATTGGTTGCTGTAACAGTTAGATTCAATTGATGCATATCGTTCCCCAAGCAGTGGTGCAGTTTATTTCTGCGGTTGGCAAATTTCTGGGTTCTTAGTATTCAACCGTCTCGTACCTCGAATGTTTGAAGGTCGTTCGCTCTTCACCCAATTGGGTCCAAGTCGCTTGAATAGGGGCAGCTGTTGCACCCTAAAATTTGCTCAACCTACTTCACTTGGTTTATGTTTCAATTGCATTATCATTTGCATATAAAGTCATGTACATAGTCTAATCATCTGCATAGCATAGCATAGAAAATCATCCAACAGGGGACCAAGTACTATTCTCATCTCTATGAGCCTATCAAGAGGTTATTATTCAAATTCAAGAACATCCAAGTCATCAGAAAGGAATTAAAATCTGAGAAGTTAGTGGACCAAGCAGTGGATCTATCTCCTATCTTGAGGGTATTTGAAGATCATCAAAGAAGTTGTGAGCTGTGAATTAAGGTCATGGAGGGTATATAGACATCATGAAAGACCTATAGGGTCATTTTGAAAGTGAGACAAGTCATTGATGTGATCACAAGAGTTGCAGTTGAAGACAGTCAACTAGGGTTTCATTTGGGTCAACCCTAGGTCAACCCTAGGTCAAATGATTGATTGAGAGGTATTAAGGTCTATTGGAGAGATGTGGGGTTCATCATTTGACATGTAGATAAGGATGTGGTGTTGTGCCAAGAAGAAATCAAGAGAAATCAAGAAGAAGAGGAGTTTCTAAATTAGGGTTTCTGTGTAAAATCCCCTGATTTAAGTCAAACTTCCAATCAAGACAATTCAAAATGCAAGCTTCAAATGGATCCTTGGCCAACATGAAACTTGTATAGGATCTCAAGACCTTTAATTTGAGTGGTGGAAGACATCAAGGAGATTTATAGAACTCAAGTTATGGTCCTTGCAAGTTACAGGTCATCTGAGGTATCTGAAATATTGTCTGTGAAAGTTACTTGTCTTCCAAGCAACTTTTACCCCTCAAGGAGATTTCAAATGAATTTCTGGTCAACATAAGAGTTGTTCCTCATTGTCTTAGCTTTATATAAAGGTATGGTATGCCTTCATATGATTTGTGTAACTCTACTTATGGTCTTGGCAAGCAAAGGGAATTTTGGTCATTTGAGAATTACAGGTCATTTCGAGCCTATGCCCAAAACTCATACAAGGAAGCTTCAAATGAAAAACTTCACAACATCAAACTTGCTCCAAATGACATTTTGAGTCTAGAAACGTGATCATGAAAGTTTGGAAAGGCTCATAGCCCAAGGTTTCAAAATTGGTCATTTAAAAAGTGAATTTAATGAATAAAAGTGACCTAAAATTGAGATTTTTCATAACTTGGCCAAATGGTATGAAATTATAGGTCATTTTGATTGTAAAAAATGTTTTAAGAACATTGGCAAAATTAGATTTTTGAGTTTAGGGCAAAGTTTCAGAGATACCATTGGTTACTTATGTATGAAGTTAACATATGCCAAAACTCAAGGAAAGTGTGCACAAGAAGTTTCTACAAAGTTCTACATCTTTCTAATTTCATCTATATATTGGATTTAGTGGCTTCATTCAAGGGTTGGTGATTCATTTTGATCAAAACACATAGTTACATTCCATTCCTCAATTGTGCAAAACCATTCCAATCTCTTTGATTCTTCATCAATCCTTCAATTTCATGATCTAAACTCACTCAAGAATCATCCCTGAGTTCATTGCAAGCAAGATTTGGAGAGGAAATCACAAGAATCGTGCTACACCAAGTGCATCATCCAAAGTGCAAGAAGAAGTGGTTACAAGAATCTAAAGCATTTGATCCAGAAATACTGCATACAGAATCAAGAATCGAGTTTGTTGATCAATTCCCAAGCATTGCAAGCCTTGGATCCAAAGAATTCTGCATCTGTTTTCATCATCAAACCAGGTTGGTGTTTCCTTTCGAATTGGTTAGATTAGTTAGAATGTTAGAGAATTATTAGGTTAGAACGGTTAAGGATAGTTAGATGATCATTTCTGATGAATTTGGAGGCATTTCATGGAGGTTGCCATTGGAGTACCAAATCTGTTAGGGCTTAGAACTCCTAGGTTAGGGCACGATAATACTGGTTAGATATATGAGAGTGATCAGCAAAACGTGTGGATTGTGTTAGTGTAAAAGTTAGCAGGAATTAGCATGATGGATATCAGTGTAAAATGGTGGAGCCAATGCTTTCTACCTATCGGGTTGGAGTTTTGATTGAATTTTAGAGGAAGATATTACCATGGCTGTGTAGAGGGAGAGATGCAGAGCATTTTTGGTTTTGGAATGATGGAGTTTCATGGAGAATCAAGGGAGAACAGAGTGATGGAAGATTCATGCATGGATAGGTTTTTCTGAACCTAGGGTTTCTAGAGGAAGAAGACGAAGTGAAGACCGTTAGATTAGGTTTGGACCATTGACTTGGATCCCAATCCGATGGCTCATGTTTAAAACGAATTTGGAGGGAGATGTTATGCAGTAATACGCTGCGTTTCATTAAACCATTCTGACTGGGCTCAATAATCCATTGTTATGCGCACCCCTGCTTTCTAGGCCCAAAACCAATTGTGCTGTTATTTTTGCTATATGCACCGTTTCAGTTTATTTGTTTTTTTGTGTTTTTTTTTACCAACTGGGCCCAGACGCGCCTTGCTAGGCGCACCCCCAGTATGGGCCCATCATATGTTTTTTAACTGATTTAATTACTAACTGCACCCCATAGCCAATTTAGTTCACATTAATCTCATTCATTTTTTTTATTTCTTTGAAAAATCATAAATAATTGAAAATTGCATATTTTTAATTGGTTATTTTTGCATCCTTTTCATATCTTTGTTAAGAAAATTTTCATACAAAAAAAAATTAGCATTTCATTTTATTTTTATATTTTTAGTATATTTTTCTTTTAAATAGGTTGTAAATAATGTTTAGTTTGATACATGATATTGTTGATTTTAGTTTAGTTAGATGTTTTTATATTTTGGATCCATTCTTTTTAGGGTGATTAACTTAGAACCTTAGCATGTATATAAAATTCAATTCATGATTTTAGGACTTAATTTTAGATGATTTGTTTAAGGGTGATTAGAAGAATCAAAACTAGGGTTTAGAGATAACATAGGTGTGATAAATCCTTTCTTTTAGGAGTTGTAGTTTGAATTTTGGGGTATGAGACTATAGGGGTATTATGGGTAGATAATAGATCCCTTAGAAATTACTAGGTTCCCCCTATTCTACTATTACTATTAGTACTGCTTGTATTTGTTTGACTGTGTGGTGTGCCCTCTCTAGGGTTATTATCATTTGACTGTATGAGGTACTGGGCTTGTTTGGGGCTTGGGGTTTGAGCTGAAGACTGTGTTGATAAAGTCCCTCTGAAGATCAAAGAGATTGAAGACCAACTTCCAGAGTTGATGAGGAGTATCTCTTGCTGGCAGCTGTTGAAGGCTATAGGGTTTAGGAGCTAGGCAGAGCTCTAGAGTAGAAAACTTGATTCACAAACATGGAAGGTCTTGTCTGCCTCCATTCTTTCTCTATGATTCAAAGTCTCTTTTAGATATCCACCTCCTTCCTTTGGAAGGATTAGTGAATATATTTAAAAGATAGAACTTTTGAGAGAAAATTGTCTGTATAATGTTAACAGTTAATGAGCCACCCTTGGTAGGCAATTGACTGTTTAACATCCCATTCATCTTGTTGATTGATATTCATCTTGGAGAGTGAGACTTGAAGAAAAGCCATTGCAGATTGAAGACTGATGACAAAGACCTTGCTTGAAGGCTGTGAAGATGAAGATTGATGCTTGCTTGAAGCTGGTAGATGGTTGAAGATGACTTGAAGACAGATGTTGATGAAGACTGCTTTTGCTGCTTTTGCTGCTTATTTTTGCTGTTTGATTCATGATGTATTGATTGAATTTCCCTGACTGTATTGTTTGCTGTTTAACCTGTTAGGTTGAAAGTGAATCCTGTTCACTTTTGCCTGTTGTTTTCTGGGTTCGAGGTTGAGTGGGACTCCCTTGCCTCGCTTGTATTGCTGCATCCATGCATTTTACTGCTTTATTGTATATTTGCTATTGTTTCTATTACCGTTTATCCCTTAGGATCTCTGTTTCTCTCTGCGCAAGAGAGGAGCATGATAAACATTAGGTCTTAACCCATGCATGATAACATTAGGTTAGTTTGATTCCCTTTGCAACCATAGGATAGAGTTCTGTCTCTTCTTTCTCAAAACAAACAGAAAAACACAATAAGATTTCAAACACAATAAAAGACACTTCTTCCGTAAAAGAATGTGAACTCATCAAAACGTCATTTTTGTCCGCTTGGACCTGTAATCAGAAAAACCCTTTTTCAGAAGGAATAAAAACAATCAAGACAGACGTATGTCGTACGTAGCCCGAACTACGTTTGCTCTGATCTTCCGCGCTGTGTGGAAGTACGTAGGCATAGGATGCGATATCCTAGCGAGCAACCTTTCCCGTAGGTAGGCGAACTACGTTGACTCTGATTTCTCGTTCCAGACGGGAATACGTAGGCATAAAGTGCGATATTTTGCCGAGTCCCTTTCTTTCTTTTTAACCCTTAACCTTTAGTTTAGATAGAAATAACAATCCGTACTAGAAAACAAGCGTGGATCCCGTCGAGTACGACGGACGTGAGGGGTGCTAATACCTTCCCCTTGCGTAACCGACTCCCGAATCCAGGTTTTGGTTGCGATGACCATACCTTTCCCATTTTTCACGAGGTTTACTTCGAGCGTTTCCTTTCCCTCCTTTGGGATAAATAACGCACGGTGGCGACTCTTCTGTTCAGCCGGCGTCGATTTTCGCAGTAGCGACAGTAGGCTCCCAAAGATCAGCATGAATGTAATCTAGAGATCCATGTGTTCTTTGCATGCCTTTGTTAAACTTCGCCCTACAAGATTTACCCAATACATAAGATTCACAAACTCCAATTTTTCGAATTTGTCACCTCCTAGCAGGTTCTGCTTCCCCAATTTGACCAGGCCTCTTTCACTGACATAGCCTAGTCTCATGTGCCATAATTCGGTCTTCCACACAGGTTTCATGGATGTAACAATTGTCGAACCACTTACAACCTCAGCCTCAAGGGTATACAAGGCTTGTTTTTTCACGCCTCTCAAGACTTCCTTCGACCCCTACATGACTCTTAGGATACTTTTCTCTCCTTGAAAAACACATCCCTTCCTGTCGAATTCACCAACAAAAATCAAATTTCTCTTCAAATCAGGTACATACTTGACTTCAGTCAATAACCTTATTGACTCATCATAGAGCTAGTACCTGCAATTTTGCAAGATTTGTTATTTCCCAACAACACCAATCCACCATCTTGATCACATAGCTCCTCGAATAATTCTCTGTTTTGAGTCATATGCCAAGTGCAACCTGAATCCATAATCCACTTTTTTCTTGAGTCGCCACTTGAAACCACAAGAACATCAGATGAGTCTGGTTGCGTTGCCATTATCCTTACCTCCATGATCTTTCAGGCGTTCAGGGCACACCTTTCTTGTGTGATACTCCTTCTTACAGTGATAACATCGAATACCAGACGTTTCGCCACAATAAAGCTTCTACTGACATTTACATTTCTTCTTGTCGAACTTACCATCCTTTCGCAAGAATTTTCCCTTAACGGCCAAAACTTCACCCACCGTCAAAGGTTTATGCTCCTTTCGTTTGTTCAATTCCTTAGAATACAAGGATGATTGAACTTCTTCAAAGCTCAGGGACTCCCTTCCATACAAGAGAGTTTCTTTGAAGTGAGCATGTGATCTAGGCAAAGCGCACAACAGCAACAATGTTTGATCTTCATCATTGATCTTCACATCAATATTTTTAAGATCAAGAATCAGCTTGTTGAACATATCCAACTACTCAGCCAACACTTTGTCTTCACTCATCTTGAATGAATACAAAGCTTGCTTCAGGTAGAGTCGATTCACCAGAGATTTGGTCATGTACAAACTTTCAAGTTTTACTCATAACCCTGATGTTGTAGTCTCCTTTGGTACCTGCCGAAGAACCTTATCACCAAGGCTCAACAATATTGCATTATGGGATTTCTCAATCATGGACGTCTTTTCTTTTGCCATTAACGTATCATCCATGGTTGCCTCTCCCTTCAACGCTTCCAAACAATCCTGCTGAACCAGTGGGGGTTTCATCTTCAAGCGCCACAGACCAAAGTCGTTCACTCCGGTGAACTTTTCAATCTCATACTTTGTTGAAGGTATCTTCTCCAAGTTCACTACGCCAATTTTTGTGAATAGAATGCCTTGAAACAAAATATAAACGATTTCTTTATATTCAAGAAACACACAAGGGTTAGGGTTAACAAAGAAAACAAGCAAGAAGAACAAGAAGAAACAACAAGGATTGGTTATAAACTGTTATTCTTTCCTTTCTCTATCAAACAAAATTACAAGTATATAAGAATAACAAATAAACTCTCTCTCTTGAATTAGGATTTTATCTTTCTTATTTTTCCTTATCCAAGATGAGAGACTAGCATGTTATTTATAAGAAAATTAACACACTAACCTAATGGGCTTTTTAACAATTACCCATTACAAGCTAACTTAGGGTACAAGATAACTTAAACAATTGGGCTTACAAGCAAGACCCAATTCAAAATGCTAACAACCCTAACAATATTGACTAATGCATTGTTCATTGTGAAATCTGGAGAACAACCGCTGGTCTAACAAATCTTAAAGACTCGTTTTTACTTGCAGGATCGACCATACTAAATTCTAGGACATACTTAATCTGAGTTTGAAAGAAGTGAAATTTAAAAGAGAAGGATAAATACTTTGACAGTATTGGAATCAATAAAAAGGTTTTGGCAGTAAAACAAGTAGAAAATGGAAGTAATTTGGAGCGAAGAAGATAACAACTCGAAGTAAAAGGTAAAGACAAGAAACATTAACTTTCATAAAAGCAGTAAAGTAAAGGAAGATTCTTATGAAAGAAAAGAAGAACTTTTAATGCATTAAAATAAAAGATGGTGTTTCGACATGTACATTCTCAGTTATAACTCGTTTCTCACTTTGACTTGGGTACTTTAAGTAACTTTCTGAGTGACTTATACAAAATGAACACACCAAAAAATCCTAAATTGATCCACTATTTATAGCCAGTCGACATAACCGCTCCTAATGACTCAATGGATTAGATTAAACCAAATGTCACTCTGCATGTTTTGATTACTTGAAACAGTGCCACGTGTCTCCTTCTATTGGCGGAAAATAACTGTATTTCTCTCCAGGATTCGAATTCAAACTTCAAAAGATTCTTGTTTGTCGAATTGTCCATCTTCTGGTTAAAATTCCGCAACATCACCATAGTCAAAAATATTGTCTTGACTTAAAAACCTAACGTTTCCACCTGGGCGTCGAAATTCAAGACTAACAAATTGCCCCCCAAAAATGTCACTTTCGACCTCTAGAGAAAATGACATTTTTTTTATATTCCGCTTTGACGCCTCTCATGACCTTTACATGTCTTTGAAGTCACATCCTTATTGTTCCTCATACTTAATGACATCATTAGTATTTATTACAGCAGCTTCAACACGTCTCCCATTATTTCGACTCGAGTTGCTCCCAATTCCAACAAAATTTTAAGTCCGGCTATCAAGGCCTCGTATTCAGCCTGATTGTTGGAACAAAGGCCTTCAACCTTATACTTGAACTTTGTTGGAATTTTGTTAGGAGAAATAATCAGAACTCCTACACCAACTCCTTCTCTATGACTAGAACCATCAAAATAAATTTTCCAAGGTTCCAGTTCGAGATAATTCAAAGCACTCTCATTTATTGAGTGGTCGACTATAAAGTTTGCTACCACTTGTCCTTTAACTGCCTTTAGAGGCATATAAGTCAAAGAATATTCAGTTAATGTTAACGCCCATATTCCAATTCGACTATGTAATATTGGTTTAGATAGCATGTGCTTTATAACATCGCAATGAGATGAAACAAAAACATCAAATGGATTTATATAGTGCTTCAGTTTTGTACAAGAGTAGTATAAGCATAGACATAATTTCTCAACCATGCTATACCTAGTTTCTGCATCATTTAAAACCCTACTAAGGTAATAGATGGCCCTTTCGACGCCATTATCATCCTCTTGAGCCAACATGCTCCCTAAGGTTTTTATCTGACGCTGCTATGTACAATCTCATACTCCTATTTCTACAAGGGGCGACAAAATCGGAGGATGACTTAAGTAACCTTTGATTTTATCGAAGGCATCTTGTTGAGGTTGCCCCCAAATGAATCCCTCCTTGTTGAGTCAGAGCAAGGGTGATAAAGCTTGCATTTTGCCGCTGAGGTTCGATATGAATCTTCTTAGGAATTTTATCTTGTCCAATAGTGACCGCAATTCCTTCTTTGTTGATGGCGCCTTCGCTTCCATTATGGCCTTGGTCTTGTTAAAGTTTATTACGATTCCCTTTTTGTGGACCACAAAGCCTAGAAAATCTCCTGCCTGCACACAAAACACACATTTGAGGGGATTTATTTTTAGGCCATGCTTCTTCATTCTCTCAAATGAGTGTCGAAGATGGTCTAAATGGTTTTTTCCTAAAACTGATTCCACAACAATATCATTAATATAAATCTGCATAAATGTTTTGATATAGTCGTGAAAAATAGAGTTCATTGCCTTTTTATAGGTTTCTCTAGCATTTTTTAAGCCAAAGGGCATTACAACCTATTCATAGGTACCTATATCCCCAGGGCATAGAAAGGCCGTTTTCGCAACATCCTCTTCAGCAATGGATATTTGGTTATAGCCACAGGCATCGAATATTCATCTTTAAGGGTAGCAGTATTTAAATCTCTAAAATCTATACATACCCTCAAAGACCCATTTTTCTTTATAAAAAGTACAAAGTTTGCTAACCATTCGACGTACCTTGCTGGACAAATGAACTTACATCAAAGAAGTCGTTCGACCTCTTCTTTGATCTTTGACAGAATTGCTGGTGCAAGCCTTCTTGGATTTCATTTTACAGGCTTATTCCCAGGCTTGATTGGAAATTTCAATTCGACCAGATCCCTGTTCAAACCAGGCATTTCATCAAAGTTCCACGCAAAGTAGTCTCGAAACTCTCTTAGCAGTTGGGCCATTTCGACCTTGAGTTCTGGGATGATATTGGCACTCATATAGGTTGGCCTTCTCGTGACCCCTTGTTGCACCCCAAAATTTGCCCAACATTTCTTTACCTAGCTTATGTTTCATTTCATTCACATTAGCATTATTATTTACATTTCATTGACATGTGTGCAGGAGATTAAGAGGTATGATCACCAGTCAAGAGCTATACAAGACTATGAAGCTAGCTAAGAGGCTTATTCAGGTGTTCAAGGGTTGATATCCTTGTCAGAGAAGTTAAAAGATCCTCAGAGAGAGTGATTGATGCCAAGAGGGTGTGTCTCCTAACTTGAGAGTTGTGGAAAGCCAGCAGATGATTCTGAGGCCATGAAGTTGTACTTGAGGTCTTTATAGAACTCACGAGAAGTGTTGAAGATCACTTTGAGGCCTAGACAGGTCATTGTGCAAGATTAAGAAGCCTCAGCCATGATTGGTAAAGCTAGGGTTTGACTGGGTCAACCCTAAGTCAACTGATGATTTGAAGGAGGTTGAGAACTAAAACAAGAGCCATGTGATCATGGATTGATGAAATGAGATGTTCTAAGGATGATTCCAAGGTTAACTCATCATGATTGAAGATTTTGAGAAGTTTCAAGCTAGGGTTTCTAAGGCTTGACAGTGTAAAATCCACTAGTTTGACCCCTGTCTTCAAGGCAATTTAGCTCAACTTGTGATTGTCATCTCATCTTGCCCCCAACATGATTGTTGTATAGAATAATCTTAGCTTTAATTTGAGCGCTAGAAGTCCTTGATAGGATTTGTAGAACTCAAGTTATGACTTTGACAAGTTACAAGTCATCTGAGGAATGTGAATTTAGAGCTTGAAAGTTACCCAACTTGCATGGCACTTTTGCCATAGAAGGACGATTCCTATGAACTTTTGGTAAACATGAATGTTGTTCCTTATCCTCTTAGCTTTCTATAGAGTACTAGAAGTCCTTGATAGGATTTGTAGAACTCATGTTATGGCTTTGACAAGTCAAGGGTATTTTGGACATTTGGTGATTATAGGTCATTTGTGATTATAGGCCATTTTCACCAACTTAGAGGTCTTAAATGCATTTTTGTTCAACATGAAAGTTTTTCAAAATGATGTTTTTAGCTTGCCTAAACATCAAGTGTTCATTGATATGGATTATATCAAGCATTGGTTGAAGAAACTTCACATAAAAGCCATTTTAATGAATTAAAGGGAGAAAATTCAAAATAAATGAGATTAACATGTTTCCAAGTCAAATTTGTGGTCACTTTAAATGGAATTGATGTTTTAGAAAGATTGGCATTGCCACATTTTTGATTTGAGGTCCATAACATAGTCATTTGGATGGTTACTTCACAATTAAGAAACATATCATATGCATTCCATATGTGGAAACCAAAGGAAGAAAACCATTTCATCACACTCCTTAATGATTAAGTGAATGGTTTGGACTGAGTTTAGAGCATGATCAAGGCTTGAAGGCACACATCCATGTTGAAATTTGGAAGGAAAAGTGAAGATCCAAAATCCATAATTGGGCCTAGTTTGGGCTCCTAATCCATCTGAACACATTATAAATAGGATTTGGATCATGATTGGAAGGTTCTAGTGCAGAATTCTGTTGAGAAGCCATTGGAGTGAAGTGAAGGAAAAGCTTGAAAGTTGAAAACTCGTTTTGGAGAATCAGGAAGTTTCAACCAGAATTAAGCATCAAGAATCATCCACCATTACTCCTTGAAGGATTCTGCAGAGTTTGGAAGAGAATTGAGGCGCATAACCACTGCAATTCAAGGTTCAAGGTTGGTTCTAATTTCTTGAGATATATCTCTGATTATGCACTTTTAATCCATTAGAAGCATGTGGTTAAGTTCCCCTTAGGATGTAGATGGATTCTGGTTAGTTAATTTGCTGGTTAGAGACAAGTTAGGGTTCATGCCATTTTCGGTTGAGATCTTGTTTTTGCAAACCATGCGTTTTTAGCATAAACTAGTGACATGATTGAATTCCTGAGGAAATTCTGGTCAACTTTCATCAAGAAATCGTGGCCAAAGGTTGAGTGTAAAGATAGTTAGGGTGTCGTGAGGTTTTCTGGGGGAACTCCGGCCGCCTTCGCCGGATTCTGCATTTTTCCCTCCTCTTGCACATTTGAAAGGTAGAAGACACAATCTGGACCACTCGTTCGTGATGAAAACAAGACTTAGTCCATCAATCTGAGCGCCTTCAATGCGCCACGTCCCCCTCCCCTAAAACACGGTCGTTTGGAATTAGTGAGAATCCCATCCTTTTCATCTTGCTGCATGGACCAAGAACGCGCGAGTTCGAACCTAGTGTGTATATTTTCTTTTGTTTAAGTTTGAGAAGAATGAGCGCATGGGCCTATGAATCGTTTGATATCAACACCCCTATTTCCAAGCCCAATTGGATTTGCAACGTGAATTCCTTACTCAACGCACCTCCCCTGGTCCTATTGCTTGTGACTGAATTGAGATTTAGATGGGCCTAGCGCCTAGTTGCTATGTACACCCCCAGGATGAAGGGCCCAAGCGAGGATAATGGAAATTGTTTGCTGATCACACCCTCTGACCATATTTTCCATTTTATTTTCTTCATTTTACATAGTTTAGTAAATAATCCATAAAAAAATTGAAGAATAACTCAATTAATTCCATTCTTTTTACCATTGATTCATGATTGAATCTAGTTTTTTTTTAGATAAAAAATATTAATAATTCATGCATTTTTGATTTTATTTGCATTTGTTGAATTTTAATTGAAATTAAAATAACCATGGTTGATACTTTGTTTTATTGAATTTGGTTTGATCATTTGATGATGATTCTTGCCTTGATTTTTTGTGTGTAGCTAGCATAGATATGCATGTTCCCCCTAGTTTTTCTCACATTTTTGTGATGAATGTAAGTGGTAGTTTTAGGTTGAAACTTTAGGAGATCCATTTTTAGGGTTTATGGTTAATACCTTATGATTTAGGTTTTATATCTAGAACTTGGTGGATGATTCAACCTCTGAATTTTGTATGGTAGATTCATGATTGAATTAGGGTCCCTTAGGAATTTTTGTAGGAATTTACAATGTAGTTTACTATTTTTGTTTGATTTTAGTTTAGGTGCTAACTTTGGATGATCCTAATGCACTAATTTGACTAGATTAGCCCCTTAGGTTCCCTTAGAGTAAGCTTGTGTTGTTTTTACCCTTGGTTGAGGATGAAGGCAAGCTGAAGATGCAATGGAATGCTTGAAGAAGCTTGGATGTGAAGATCTTCCCTTCTTTTGGTGTAGTGTTGATTAGGTGTTAAGGTTAGGGTTTGTAGGCAGAGCTTCTAGATAGATTCTCTTCCTTCATAAACATGGAACATGTTGATCACTTCCATTCTTCCCTATGATGCAAGGTCCCCTTGTAAAGGCCTCATCCCTCCTTTGGTAGGATGTGTGGCTCTGTACAGGTTGGTAGAACCTTTGAGGGTCCCTTTCTCTGATGATATGATGCTTAGTGGTGACCTTTGGTCTTCACTCTGCTACCCATCATCCAATCTTGCTCTTGTTAGATGAATCCTCCTCCCTGGCTAGAGGATGGAGTTCCTTGCTTGAAGGCTAGAAGTTGATACTTCTCTGTGTTTGAAGACTACCTTTGGAGCTGAAGCTTGAGGATCAAGAGGAGCAAGTTGATACTTGTGGGAAGAAGATCAAGCTGAGATTGAAGGAAGAGCTGAAGCTTAAAGAAGATGAAGAACAAGTTGATACTTGTGAGAGGAATTCATTGAAGATTGAATGAAGAAGCTGAAGCTTGAGGAAGAAGCAAGCTGATGCTTGTGAGTTTAATGCATTGAGGCCTGAAGGTGGAGCTTACTGAAGAGCTGAAGCTTGAAGTTCAAGGAGAGGGATAAGTTGATACTTAGGTGGATGTGTTGGAAGCTCAGTGGAGCAAGTTGATACTTGCTATTGAAGATGATAGCCTTGAAGAGTAGTTGCAGACTGGTGACTGAACTGCTGTCAGAGGAGAGCTTTGTTGTGGGAGCTGTTGTTCTGCTTTCTTTCCTGTCTGTCTGCTTGCTGTGTAACTGTATTGATGTGACTTGTTTGATTTGCTTGATGCACTAGAATAAGTTCATGTTTAGATTATTTTAAGCTAGGAGCATGATTGTACTAGAGGTTGAGTTTCTCCCTCTGCTTGTATTTTTACTGTATGGCTTTGCTTGCGGGTATCTGGTAGAGCCCAGCTCCCTTGCTTATGTGGTCTGTTGTGTTTGCTTGATGGCATTTTATTTCTTCTGTATGATTGCAGTTATTGTATTTTGCTTGATAGCATGTTATTTCTTCTGTATGATTACAGTTATTCATATCTGGCTTGAGGTTGAGATGAGCTTGTGGAGGCTGATGCCCCACACACATTTCCTCCCTCACTTGCATTGCATGCATTTTACAGTCGTTTACTGTTTACTGTTTAAGCTGATGCTTTATCTGTTTCTGTTTATCGTTGACATGATCCCCTAGGAATCTCACTTCCTTTGATAAGGAAGTGATGATTAGAACTTTAGGTTGAAACCTATGCATGATAACTTCTAGGAGTTTCCCGTTTCAAACCTCAACCATAGGATGAATCCTTGGCATGACAACATTAGGACTTGATAGTCTCCCCTTAGTTGAACCTGTTCGTTCTCTTCTCATCTCAAAACAAATTAAAATACAGTAATAAAGGTTAACTGACGTCGTACGTTACGAGCCTTAAGCTATCTAAGAAAGGATTGTTGGAGAGTTTCTTTTCAACAGTCTGAATGTTTAGTATGGCACCCTTTGGGTGACAGGCGACGCATTCACTCTCAGGTCATAGTCTCTAGTGCGATATTGGTTGCAAACATCCATAAAAAACAGTTCTTTCGTAAAAGACAGAAAACAAACTTCAAACCTTTTGCCCCGTGGGCCCGTAATTCAAAGGAAGCTTTTCTGAAGAAAAGAGTGTCGTTAACTCTCAGTTCTACCGCAAACGGTAACGCCTAAGTCTCCAAGGGTCAGGCTGCATACACCAAACTGCTGGAACTGTTTGTTAACCCTACTCGATAAAACAGATGAATCTGAATTCCCGTAATCCGTATTATCCCGAACTACGTAAGCTCTGATCTCTCAAGCCTGTTGAGAGTACGTAGGCACAATACTGACGTATTGGCGAGCCACCTTCCCCGTAACCCGTAGTTAGTCGAACTACGTTGACTCTGATTTCTCATTCTCTTATGAGAATACGTAGGCATAAAGCGCGACGCTTTGCCGAGTCATTTTCTTTTCTTTTCAGACCAGCCTTGATAGGTAGATAGTAAACAAACCCGTCAGATAAACCCAACAAGCGTGGATCCCATCGAGTACGATGGACGTGAGGGGTGCTAATACCTTCCCCTTGCGTAACCGACTCCCGAACCCAGACAATGGTTACGATGACCTTGTCTTATACCTTTTCGTCAGGTTTTACTGATCGTTTCCTTTCCCGTTCTGAGGGATAAATAACGAAAGGTGGCGACTCTTCTGTTTTACCGGCACCTTATTTTCGCGGAAGCGACAGCTGGCGACTCTATTGGGGACTTGATAGTTTCCTGGGATCCAACGTCCCTTATGCGAGTCAGTTTGGGGATCCAACGTCCCCTGCGAGAGTCCATCCTAGCGCTTGTATGATTACTTGTTGGGTTGTGTTTACTTATCGCATTTATTTCCCGCATTTTATTTTTAGTATGATATGATTATCTGTGCTATTGTGGGAGGGGCATTCTGATGAGTGAGAAGCCAGACCCAGGCTTGAATGTACTTAGCATTAGTTGTGAAAATTAGTGGGCGCGTGCTTGCTTTGCAGGCACTAGTGTCTCATGAAATCCACGCTCAGACGAGGTTCTCCCGGTTAACTTCTTTTCTGGCCCTTTAGGAGAGGGGTTGTTGGTTTGGAGGATTTTCGACTCTGGGAACCGATCATTTGGGATTCAGCTAAGTGAGGCCGCTTCAGGAGATGGTGATGCCACACCTTCTGGGTATCGTATCACCCCTCTTGAATGTCTGTGACGCTGATGACCGCATAGGATGCTGAACTTGTGTCAGTTTAGGTCCATACCCGTGAGCAGGGTCGGGTTTGTTACAGGAAACCTTAACCTTCAGACTACCTGGTTTTCTTGAGAGTGAATCAGTTTTGTTGGCATCAGAGGTCCTTATTGTCAGATGTGTGATTGTTCTGGATAGAGCAGATTCATGGTCCTGTATCAGAGGTCCTTATTGTCAGATGTGTGATTGTTCTTGATAGAGCAGATTCATGGTCCTGTATCATAGGTCCTTATTATCAGATGTGCGTTTGTTCTTGACAGGGCAGAGTTTATGGTCCGATATCGGGGTTTTCTTCTCATCAGAGATAGGGTTGTTCTTGACAGAGCAGTATTATGGTTTTGTTGATACAGAATATTCACCTTCATCTCTTCAACAGCACAGTTGTCTTGATCTCCTGCTGCATGATTGCATTTTACGTTGCTTTGCATACTCATTTGCATTTCATTAACGTGTGTCTGTGTTGCAGGTACCGTTTCCCCCGATTCAGGTTTTCTTGCCTTCTGTTGTGCTGTCATGGGTTCTCTAAGGAAGACTGTGGCTTACAAGCTCCCTACTCCTGATGTTGTTCAGCTGACTGGTTTGATTGCTTTGGCAGATGATTCTATGAGAGATGAATTCAGAAAGTCTTATGGGAAACTGCTCAGCTTGGTTCGTAAATCTTCTGTGTTTGAGTTGAACGGGTTGCACGCCTTGCTGCAGTTCTACGATCCTCCTTTAAGATGCTTTACTTTCCAGGACTTTATCCTCGCACCCACACTAGAGGAGTATGTTGATTTGTTAGGTGTGCCTATCAAGAGTCAGATGCCCTTTGTTCATATGGATGCTGAGCCTAATCTGGATGGTCTAGCCCCTTCACTTCATTTGGATGCCTCCGAGTTGGTCTTGTCTAGTTGGAACAGGGTTCCCGGTTTCTCCTTGCAGTTCTTAGTGGGAAAGGCCCAGCAGTGCGCCAAAGACGGATGTTGGATCGTGTTCAACGCCATTCTTGCTCTGTGCATATATGGCATCATTCTGTTCCCCAATATGCCTGACTTTGTAGACTTCGACGCCTTTCACATCTTTGCATCAGGGAATCCAGTCCCTACCTTGATAGGAGATGTCTACCATTCCATCCACTAAAAAACAAGAACAGAAGGGGTAAGAATGTCTCGTGTTGTGTACCCCTGCTCTATAGATGGCTTGATAGCCACCTACCCAAGAAGGGTCCCTTTGCTTCGTCTGCAGCCACAGCTGAGTGGTCTGAGCGTTTGATGAGTCTATCAGCAGAGGATATTGCCTGGTTTGATAGAGATAGGTTGGGTACTGAGATTATCTTCAGCTGCAGCGGGTTTCCGAATGTGCCTTTGATAGGCAGGAAGGGTTGTATCAACTACAATCCATCCCTGTTGGTCAGACAGTTTGCTTATGCTTTGAGAGCTCCGCCGAAGGATGAAGAGGTGCAGGAATCTTTGTACCTCACTGGTCTTCTAGAGGGGGATACGTTATCTAAGCTTCGGCACGCTTGGAATGGTATCAGTAAGCGGGGCAAGCCGTTGCTGGGGAAAAGTAATAGCCAAGCCTACGCTCCATATGTTACCTGGATCAGAGCCAGAGCCGATATGATAGGGATGCCGTTCCCTCCTGCCAAGCTAGAAAGCCCTCCAGTGATTGAAGAGCCTACCACCGTGCCTATTCAGCAGCACAATCAGGTGTTAGCTGAGAGAGATGAGCTGAAGAAGGCAAATGAAGAACTGGAGAAAGAATTGGCTCAACTCAGAAGCGAGAAAAGCGAAGCCGTCCATTCCTTCAAGAGGCAGACAAAGCTGGTGAACCAGTTAGGGACAAACTTGACGAAGCAGATGGCCGAGCGTGAGCGTTTGGGTCGGGACTTCAAAGTCGTTAATGACGTACTAGCTACTAAGAAGCAGCACTTGGATGAAGCGTACCGGAGAATATCCAAGTTTAATCAGCATTGGAAGGCCACCCTAGCCAACGGCAAAGAACGGGAGGATAAACTGAAGCAACAGATCTCCAAGTTGAAAGCCCAGGTGAAGGCTAGTGAGAAAAGGTTTGATGAAGAAACCGCTCGCAGATATGCCGCTGAAGGCCAGCTCAACAAAGCTCTTGCTAACCTGAAGGAGCGCAAGCTGACGTTTGAATCCAAGAAGCGGAAGCTAGAAGATTGTTTCGGCGAAGGAGCATGGGAAGACTCAGTTGAAGGTCTTCAATACACTATGAGGCAAAGGGAGTTACTCGTCGAAGGGTTGCTCACTCGGCCTGATCATCCAGAAACGAGGAATCTGTTAGAAGAGTTTCGAGCCCGTGGTCGTACTTGAATATGTTTGTAATCCTTTTGTTGTGATCATTGTTGTATGCTGACTATCACCAGGCTTGTTGGTCGAGGTCATGCTATTGATTCTGCTTGTACAAAGTGACATTGTGTACCGCCTTGATGGGATTTCTTTATATATATGAGATATTATTTCCATGACTGGACTCGGACTTCTTATTATCAGCACTGGCACTCAGACACTAGGATCGAGGGGAAATCTCCCTAACGCACAGACACACGTTTGCATTTGCATGAAGCATCTGCATAACGAGCACTTCGTCATTTTTTCTAACCCTTTGTGTATGCAGGTTGTTCCAGGATTGATCAAAGACCAATCCACCGCTATCCGACCAGAGAAAATCAAGCTAGAGCTATGGAGCAAGTGCAGACTGACGTTCAGGAGCTCCGAGAGAGGATGGACCGCTTCATGGAGCTCATGCAAGTGGTTGCCAACGGCCAGGACCAGCTCAGAACTTTGGTCCAGCCTCTAATTTCAAGGGTTGACAGCAATGGTGTACTCCATGGTGGGACTGTTCCAACCCCTCCACCTGTTGAAACTCCTCAGAACGGTGTCCCCGTGACCGGGGGGAATGGTAGTGGCAACGGTAATGTGATCGCTAACATGGGGCTCAATGGTAATATGACTGGCGTCGGTAATGGGAATTTCGAAGCTAATGTCAATGTTGGGCTGGGCAACGGCAACACAGGTGTTGGGAATCTGTATGGGCCTCAGCCATGGTTAAAAGACCGTCAAGACGATTTGTTCTCACAGAAAGGTGCTGAAGGAGAGCTGACTGCTGAAGCACGTCTGAGGTTTAAAGCACTCGAGGACAAGATGAGGAATTTCGAGAACCTAAACACTATGGGTGTTGACATGTCCAAGTTGGGACTGATTGCTGATTTCAAGGTGCCTCCCAAGTTCAAGGTACCCGACTTTGAGAAGTACAAGGGCACCACTTGCCCTCGCGTCCACCTGAGATCATACTACCGGAAAATGTCCGCTCACTCTGAAGACGAGAAGCTGCTGATGCACTTCTTTCAGGATAGCCTGTCAGGGCCATCCTTTGAATGGTACATGAGTTTGGAACCTACCAGTGTGCGCACGTGAAAGGAACTTGCTGAAGCATTCGTGCACCACTACCAATATAACAGTGACTTGGCTCCAAACCAAGTCCAACTACAGAATTTGTCACAGAGGAACAACGAAGGGTTCAAAGAATACGCCCAACGGTGGCGTGAATTGGCAGCTAGGGTTCAGCCGCCGATGGTTGAATGGGAGCTTATTGAAATGTTTGTAGCCACCCTCCCAGGGGTCTACTACGAGAAATTGGTCAGCAGTATGTCTGGAAGCTTCTCAAATCTCATCATCACCGGCGAGCACGTTGAAAATGGGATCAAACTGGGGAAAATTCAAGGTGATCTATCCTCAGCTAGAGGAGGAAAGAAACCGTATGGTGGCAAAAGGCGTGAAGGAGAGACGAGCGTCGTGTCCAACGCTCGAAGGAAAGGTAAAGGCCCTCACCAGCAGGTGGCTAGCATAACCATCCCCGCGGTCCAACAGCCACAGCAGCAGCAGCAGCCGAATCAGCAAGGGTACAGAAAGTATCAGAACAGGGCACCTCTATCAAGTCGTCACCTTGAGACACCGCCCATGTCTTATGCTCAGCTGTTACAGACTCTGCTTCAGTTACAGCTAATCTAGAAGAGAACCCTGGCTCCCTTGACAGGGGCACCTCCGCCAGGTTATGATGTGAATGCAACATGTGAGTTTCACTCAGGGGCACCAGGCCACACGATAGAAAATTGCAAAGCCTTCAAGCACAAGGTGCAAGACATGGTGGATGCTAAGATCATCAATTTCTTAGATAATGTGCCAAACGTCACGAAGAACCCTATGCCGGATCATAGGGGAGGTGGAGTAAATGCCATTATTGAAGACGAGAGCTTGGATTTGTTGACTGATGTCAAGGATCTGAAGACACCGCTTAGCTTCGTTAAAGCCAAGCTGATGAAAAGAGGTTTCTTCCCAGGCTGTGGAGAACTATGTATGGGTTGTGCGACTCGTCCTGACGGATGTGAACAGTTGATAGAAAGGATTCAGAGTCTGATGACCGAAGGAATCTTGCAGTTTAGTCGAAGGGCCGAAAGTGGATCTGGAGAGGTAATGCTGAAGCAAGATGATGAGGTTGCCACCATCACCATCCCTCGCCGGACGATCACTATTTCTGCACCCAGACCGCCCACGATTACCATCACCAAGGCGGGACCGATACCTTTTGAAAGCACCAATGTTGTCCCGTGGCACTATGGGGCAGACGTCTACTGTAATGGGCAGAAGTTGGAACTGGAACCATCTGGGTCGTCTGTGGATAACCTAGGGGGCATTGGCGGAATCACGCGCAGCGGAAGAGTATTCGCTCCACCTGAGATTGTGGCGGACAAAGCAGACAAAGCTGAAATAACCGATAAAGGAAAGAGTAAAGTCGTTGAGGAAATCCCTCGTGGGGTAGAGAAAGACTTACTTGTTAAGGACGCTGAAGAGTTCATGAGGTTGATTAAGAAGAGTGACTACAAGATCGTGGATCATCTCCATCAAACACCCTCGAAAATTTCCATCCTGAATTTGTTGTTGTATTCTGAGGCACATCGCAACGCGTTGCTGAAGGTTTTGAATGCCACGTATGTGCCGCAGGAAATATCGGTCAACTAGTTAGAAGGGGTCGTAGCCCACGTGAATGTTGGAAATGGGTTAGGGTTCACTGACCTGGAGCTGACGCCGAAGGGAAGAAACCACAACAGTGCCCTGCACATCTCGATAGAGTGTAGGGGAACGATTATGTCTCACGTGTTGGTGGACACGGGGTCGTCACTCAATGTTCTTCCGAAGAAAGCATTGATGAAGTTAGATACTCGAGGATTGATTTGCACACCCAGTGATCTGGTTGTGAAAGCGTTCGATGGAACCAAACGTCATGTTTTCGGGGAGGTGACGCTACCAATCCAAGTTGGGCCGGAAACATTCAATGCAGTCTTCTACATCATGGACATCATGCCTGCCTACAACTGTCTCTTAGGCCGGCCATGGATCCATTCTGCTGGCGCCGTGACCTCCACGTTGCACCAGAAGCTCAAGTATGCTGTCGGAGGAAGCATCGTGATTGTATGTGGCGAGGAAGACATAATGGTGAGCCATTTGTCGTCCTTCAAATACGTTAAGATGGATGGGGAAATCCATGAAACCCTATGTCAGGCATTCGAAGCCGTTAAGGTCAAGAACTTGGCTCCTGTAATCACTGAGAAACCAGAGATGACTCTCTCTTCCTTCAAGGAAGCCCGGACCGTTGTTCAGGCCGGATCTACCCCAGGGTGGGGGCGAATTCTGGAAATACCTAACAAGCAGGACAAGTTCGGGTTAGGATACTCTCCTACGGCTGAAGCCTCTTCTTCTCACAGTGCGTCGTGAGGTAAAGGGCCGATCCAGTTTACCAGTGGCGGGGTGATATTTGAAAGTGTCAACGCGGTGTCTGAAGACGGCGAAGACAGTGATTGCGACCTAGACTCTTGGATCCAGCCAAGCAAACCAGGCGAGAGCCTCAACAACTGGTCCATCAGGGATACCATCCAAGTGACAGGCAAATAGTAATGATTTACTTTCTCCAATCATTGTACGACCCTATATCCTACCCGGGGCATAGTGGTTTTATTGTCAGGGCCTTGTTTGATTATGTACATGCATTTTACTAATAAATCAAAAGGCGTTTTTCTTCGTATTCAAATATTGTGATCTCTGTTATTCCTGTTTTATATTTGTTTTGAAAAACAATAAAATGGCAATGGGGTTTGTGCTAACCTGCATATCCTTGTTTTAAGCTTAACCCTTGTTATTGCAGGATCCACATGACAGATGACATCGACTCTGGACCTTCTACGACTCACTTCGACTTCGATTGCCCGATCTATCAAGCCGAAGAAGATATTGATGAAGACCTTCCCGAAGAGTTGGCCCGCTTGTTGAAACAAGAAGAGAAAGTTATTCTGCCTCACGAGGAAGAGATCGAGATTGTGAATCTGGGTTCTGAAGAACTGGTCAGGAATGTTAGGATAGGAGCCGCATTGCAGAGTGATGTCAAGCAGAGATTGGTCGAGATGCTAAGAGAGTATAGTGACATCTTTTCTTGGTCATACGAAGATATGCCTGGGGTTGATACTGACATTGTGGTCCACCACTTGCCGCTGCGAGAAGATTGTCCCCCCGTTAAGCAGAAGCTTAGGAGGACACGACCAGATATGGCCGTTAAGATCAAAGAAGAAGTGCAGAAGCAGCTTGATGCTGGCTTCTTAGCGGTCACTACTTACCCTCCGTGGGTCGCCAACACAGTACCTGTACCGAAGAAGGACGGTAAGGTGCGAATGTGCGTCGATTATCGGGATTTGAATAGGGCGAGCCCCAAAGATGATTTCCCGCTCCCTCATATTGATGTGTTGGTCGACAATGCAGCTCAGTTCTCCGTATTTTCGTTCATGGATGGCTTCTCCGGCTACAATCAGATCAAGATGGCGCCGGAGGACATGGAGAAAACTACGTTTATCACACCTTGGGGAACATTTTGCTACAAGGTAATGCCTTTCGGTCTGAAGAACGCAGGGGCCACTTACCAACGAGCAATGGTTACTTTTTTTCATGATATGATTCATCATGAGATTGAAGTCTATGTCGATGACATGATTGCGAAGTCCCAAACGGAGGAAGGACATCTGGTCAATTTGCTGAAGCTTTTTGAGAGGCTTAGGAAGTTTAGGTTGAGGCTGAATCCTAACAAGTGTACTTTCGGAGTACGGTCTGGAAAACTACTGGGGTTTATCGTGAGCGAAAGAGGCATTGAGGTTGATCCTGCGAAGATAAAAGAAATACAAGAAATGCCAGCGCCAAAAACCGAAAAAGAAGTTCGTGGTTTCTTGGGCAGAATAAACTACATTGCAAGGTTTATCTCTCAGCTCACGGCCACGTGTGAACCGATGTTCAAACTGCTAAAGAAAAATCAAGAGATTATATGGAACAAGGATTGCCAGAAGGCATTTGATAAGATAAAACAGTATCTGCAGGAACCTCCAATCTTGATTCCCCCAGTGGCCGGACGACCCTTAATCATGTACTTGACAGTTCTTGAGAATAGTATGGGGTGTGTTCTCGGTCAGCACGACGAGACGGGCAGAAAGGAGCATGCCATTTACTATTTGAGTAAAAAGTTCACAGACTGTGAATCTCGTTACTCGATGCTGGAGAAGACGTGTTGTGCACTAGCCTGGGCTGCCAAACGTTTACGATAGTATATGCTCAATCACACCCCCATGCTAATTTCGAAGATGGATCCGATCAAATACGTCTTCGAGAAGAAAGTGCTTTCGGGCAGGATTGCCAGATGGAAAATGGTGTTGACGGAATATGACATTCAGTATGTTTCCCAGAAGGCTATCAAGGGAAGCGTATTGTCTGAATACCTTGCCGAACAGCCGATCGAAGATTACCAGCCGATGAAATTCGAATTCCCTGATGAGAATATCACGTTTCTTAAAGCGAAAGATTGTGATGAACCGTTGCCCGACGAGGGGCCAGACAGGAAATCCCAGTGGAAATTGATATTTGACGGGGCGGTTAATTCTTATGGAAGTGGCATTGGGGCAATCATCACGACTCCCCACGGATGCCACATCCTGTTCACTGCGAGACTGACGTTTCCGGTCACCAATAACGAAGCGGAGTACGAAGCATGCATCATGGGTCTAGAAGAAGCAATTAATTTGAGAATCAAGAACCTAGATGTATATGGTGACTCGTCACTTGTGATCAACCAGATTAAAGGGGAATGGGAGACCCATCAATCGAATTTGGTGTCGTACATGAACTATGCCAGAAGGCTACTTCCGTTCTTTGATCGAGTGGAACTCCATCATGTGCCCAGGGATGAAAATCAGATGGCTGATGCCCTAGCCACATTGGCTTCGATGTATAAAGTCAATTTTTGGAATGAAGCTCCAAGAATTATCATTTCCCGTCTTGATAGACCTGCATTCGTCTTTGCGATCGAGGAAGCCTCCGATGGCAAGCCATGGTTCAATGATATTCAGACCTTCCTTATGACTAAGGAGTATCCTGCGGGAGCGTCAACCTAGGATAAGAAGACTCTGAGGAGGCTGTCTGCAAACTTTTATCTCAATCCCGATGGAGTTTTGTATAAAAGAAACCACGATCTCATGCTACTCAGATGTGTAGATGAGAAAGAAGCGAATATGCTCATGGAAGAAGTCCATGAAGGCACATTTGGTACGCACGCCGGCGGGCATGCTATGACAAGAAAGATCCTGAGAGCAGGATATTACTGGATGACGATGGAGTCAGATTGCTTTAAATTCGTGAAGAGATGTCATAAATGCCAGATTTATGCTGATAAGATTCATGTGCCGCCATGCCCGTTGAATGTCATGTCCTCCCCGTGGCCGTTCTCGATGTGGGGCATCGACATGATAGGCAAGATCGAGCCCACTACATCTAACGGTCATCGCTTCATTCTAGTAGCTATCGACTACTTCACCAAGTGGGTGGAGGCAGCCTCATATGCTAATGTGACCAAGCAAGTGGTGGCCAAATTCATAAAGAGGGACATCATCTGTCGATACGGAATTCCCGAGCGGATCATTACTGATAATGGTTCGAATCTGAATAACAAGATGATGAAGGAGTTGTGCCAGAATTTCAAGATTGAACACCACAACTCATCTCCTTACCGGCCGAAGATGAATGGCGCTGTTGAAGCGGCCAATAAGAACATCAAGAAGATTGTACAGAAGATGGTTGTGACCTACAAGGATTGGCACGAGATGTTGCCATTCGCACTGCACGGTTATCGTACAACGGTATGTACATCAATCGGGGCAACTCCCTTCTCACTGGTGTACGGTATGGAAGCTGTCATACCGTTAGAAGTTGAGATTCCCTCTTTACGAGTTTTGGTTGATGTGAAACTCGATGAGGCAGAATGGATTAAGAACTGACTAAACCAACTCAGCCTGATGGACGAGAAGAGGTTAACATCAATTGCACATGGTCGCCTGTACCAGAGCCGAATGAAGAAATCTTATGATAAGAAGGTGCGTCCTAGAAGCTTTCAGACGGGTGATCTCGTCCTGAAGAAGATTCTTCCTCCACACTCCGATCATCGGGGCAAGTGGACTCCCAATTACGAAGGTCCATGCATCGTCAGCAAGGTCTTCTCGGGAGGAGCCTTGTTGTTGTCCACAATGGATGGCGAAGATTTTGCATCCCCGGTGAATGCGGGCGCAGTTAAAAAATACTTTGCTTAAAATATGACCCGCTGGAAAGAAAAAGAGTATCCAGGCAAAAATGGGGCATCCCGGCGAACCATAAAAAAGGAAAAAGGTTCGGGCAAAAGTTTGGGATATAAAGAAAAGAATGTACACCCGCAAAGTCGAAAACCTAGAAGGGTGACTTTGGCAAAAAAAAGGGTATCCCGGTGAATCGAAAACCCGAAAGGGCGGTTCAGGCAAAAGTTAGGGATTTAAAAAAGCAAATGACTGCGTTTCGCGTGTGGACTCTCATTGTTTAGTGGTTTGGAAGACCTGAGGGCCGTTTATCTGAATCAATCTCTTCTGAAGCTGAAGCGTCAGAGAAGTATCGAAGTCGAGTGGGTCATAGAGGGATCAACTCATGGTGTTCGTCTACGCCTCATTGCCGACATTTGTGTATATACTAATGTATATTTATGTTTTATTTTTGCGCAGCTTCCTCATTCCAGGAGCTTGCATCTGTTGTAAAACATTTTTGCCCATTCAGGGGTTCGTTATCAATAAAATGTATACTATTCAGCAATGCTGTTTGTTTGTTTGTTTAGCATTTATCTGTTTTGTTTGCGAAAAAGAACGCCGATGTTTTTGATAAAATGCGCATACATAAACTTACTGGCCTAGGCCGCTGATTGTTGAAACAATGAATTACTTGAACATTGTCACAAGATGATAACCTTGATAGGTCCCTTTGAGAAGGGTATCTTGTCTGTTTGTTTGTGTTGTCGCAGGTATAGCATATTCCAGGCACTACGCCGTATGCGCCCCCAAGCAGGATGATTCCTTCTTCTCCAGCGAGTTCAGCAGCATCTCCCTGCGACATCTGAACATGAGATCGTAAGCATTGATATATCTCCCCAACCAGAGAAGATTCTCTCCCCAATTAGATGTGTCCTGAAGGAACGTTATCTCCCCAGCTGAGTCATACACTGAAGTGTGCAGCACTCAATAGTTCAGACTGAAGTCTTCAGCGGAATTGAAATTCCCCACAGAGTTGTACTCTCCCCTGTAAGCAGGACGATTCCTTCTTCCCCAGCCGAGTTTGCAGTTCCCCAAGAGAGCCGAGTCTCGGAAAGCCGTTGAAGCCATGAGTGGTTTTCCCCAGTAGAGGTTACACAGCTGATGCTGGATTTCCCCACCGGAGTCGTTATCTCCAGGACAGTTTTATCCGCGAAGGTCGTGCAGTTTATTTCTGCGACTGATATCGTTTCCTCAGCTTGTGGTTCGTTTACCTGGTTGAGCGGGTTCAGGTTCTTGTAGAACTTTGTTCCCCTACAGCAGTCGACTGAAGATCATTTCCCCATGCGGAGTCCAATTGAGATTGTTGTGACTTCTTCTCCTCGGCAGGATGATTCCTCCTCTCCACTAGAGTGGTTCCTTCTCCTTGACAGGAGGATTCTCCCTTCAGCATTTATTTTGCTGATGGGGTCGTAGCATCTTGCATGATTGCATAGCATTTACCCTAAAAATGCGTAGCATTTCCACCGTGTGGAGCATTGCGCCATAGTCAAACATATGCATATGAAACATGAGCTAGGTCGTTACCGTTCTTGTTTTGCAGGTGTTCCTCCGCATAATGGTTTGCTCAAGATGATTCTTGAATTCCCCAGCGAAGTTGTGTGCTTAAGATGATTCTTAAAATCCCCAGTGAAGTCGCCATAAAGGGTTGCTCAAGTTGATGCTTAGAGTCCCCGGCAGAGTGATTGCTCAGGATGATTCCTGAAATCTCCAACAGAGTTATTGGTTCAGGATGATTCTTGAAGTCCCCGGCGGAGTTATTTGTCCAAGATGATTCTTGAAGTCCTCGGCAGAGTTGATTCATCCAGAATGATTTCTGGATCCCCGAAGTAGAGTTACTTGATAGTTTTCCAGAATCCCCAACGGAGATGTGCCATCTCCAGCAGGTTTTAAAAAGAGAAGTTGAAATTTCCTTGAAGACTTGATGATTGAAGTCCGACAGCGGTGCCAAAACCCCTGACTTACTGATGAAGTCCAGCTGCGATGTCGAAGCAGTTTGCCTAGCGGACGCAGGGTGCCTGATGGCAAAAGATTGTATATCCTTAGTGGTTCCTGATTGATTAAGGATTCCATTTGAAGAGTTATTGACGAAGTCCAACTGTGATGTCGAAGCAGTTCCCTCAGCTGATGTAGAGTGCCTGATGATAGAAGTTTGGATATCCCTGTTTGGTTCATGATTGACCTGGCTGACGCCCGAGAATTTCTCTGAATGCCCGATGGCATGATTAACTTGATTGTTAAAAAGTTCCTAATGACTTGATGAGTCCCGAGGAATCCTTCTGCCGTAGTGTAGCAGGATGCCTGACGGCACGATCAACCAATGACCCCTTGATGACTCGAGGACGAAGATCTACAGTAAAATCCGATGATCATCCTGATGGAGATTTGAGATTAGACCCTTCACCAATTACCGTGTGATCAATTCCCTAGCAGAGTCGTCGTGCAACTGTCATGCTCAGTTTTAAAGATGTTCCTACCAATCCAAGTATTGTTTACCTGTGCGGTTAGCAGATCGCCAGTTACCGTGTAACCAGTGACCCCTTGATGATTTGAGGATGCAATGATATTAGATAAATCATAGAATCATCCTGACGGAGATTCAGATCAGTATTTCTCCAGCTAGTTGCCGTGCAACTATCATTTCAGTTTCCGAAGATTTGTCCCCATCAGAGTATCGTGTACTTGTGCAGTTGGCAAATTTCCGGGTTTGTTGGTATTCAACCGTCTTTTACCTTGATTGTTTGAGAGCCGTTCGCTTCTCACCCAGTCAGGTCCAAGCCGTTTGAATAGGGGCAGCTGTTGCACCCCAAAATTTGCCCAACATTTCTTTACCTAGCTTATGTTTCATTTCATTCACATTAGCATTATCATTTGCATTTCATTAACATGTGTGCAGGAGATCAAGAGGTATGATCACCAGTCAAGAGCTATACAAGACTATGAAGCTAGCTAAGAGGCTTATTCAGGTGTTCAAGGGTTGATATCCTTGTCAGAGAAGTTAAAAGATCCTCAGAGAGAGTGATTGATGCCAAGAGGGTGTGTCTCCTAACTTGAGAGTTGTGGAAAGCCAGCAGATGATTCTGAGGCCATGAAATTGGACTTGAGGTCTTTAGAGAGCTCATGAGAAGTGTTGAAGATCACTTTGAGGCCTAGACAGGTCATTGTGCAAGATTAAGAAGCCTCAGCCATGATTGGTACAACTAGGGTTTGACTGGGTCAACCCTAAGTCAACTGATGATTTGAAGGAGGTTGAGACCTAAACCAAGAGCCATGTGATCATGGATTGATGCAATGATATGTTCTAAGGATGAGTCCAAGGTTAACTCATCATGATTGAAGAGTTTGAGAAGTTTCAAGCTAGGGTTTCTAAGGCTTGACAGTGTAAAATCCCCTAGTTTGACCCCTGTCTTCAAGGCAATTTAGCTCAAGATGTGATTGTCATCTCATCTTGCCCCCAACATGATTGTTGTAGAGAATAATCTTAGCTTTAATTTGAGCGCTAGAAGTCCTTGATAGGATTTATAGAACTCAAGTTATGACTTTGACAAGTTACAAGTCATCTGAGGAATGTGAATTGGGAGCTTGAAAGTTACCCAACTTGCATGGAACTTTTGCCATAGAAGGATGATTCCTATGAACTTTTGGTCAACATGAATGTTGTTCCTTATCCTCTTAGCCTTCTATAGAGTACTAGAAGTCCTTGATAGGATTTGTAGAACTCAAGTTATGGCTTTAACAAGTCAAGGGTATTTTGGACATTTGGTGATTATAGGTCATTTGTGATCATAGGCCATTTTCACCAACTTAGAGGTCTCAAATGCATTTTTGTTCAACATAAAAGTTGTTCAAAATGATGTTTTTAGCTTGCCTAAACATCAAGTGTTCATTGATATGGATTATATCAAGCATTGGTTGAAGAAACTTCACATAAAAGCCATTTTAATGAATTAAAGGGAGAAAATTCAAAATAAATGAGATTAACATGTTTCCAAGTCAAATTTGTGGTCATTTTGAATGGAATTGATGTTTTAGAAAGATTGGCATTGCCACATTTTTGATTTGAGGTCCATAAAATAGTCATTTGGATGGTTACTTCACAATTAAGAAACATATCATATGCATTCCATATGTGGAAACCAAAGGAAGAAAACCATTTCATCACACTCCTTAATGATTAAGTGAATGGTTTGGACTGAGTTTAGAGCATGAGCAAGGCTTGAAGGCACACATCCATGTTGAAATTTGGAAGGAAAAGTGAAGATTCAAAATCCATAATTGGGCCTAGTTTGGCCTTCTAATCCATCTGAACACATTATAAATAGGATTTGGATCATGATTGGAAGGTTCTAGTGCATATTTCTGTTGAGAAACCATTGGAGTAAAGTGAAGGAAAAGCTTGAAAGTTGAAAACTCGTTTTGGAGAATCAGGAAGTTTCAACCAGAATTAAGCATCAAGAATCATCCACCATTACTCCTTGAAGGATTCTGCAGAGTTTGGAAGAGAATTGAGGCGCATAACCACTGCAATTCAAGGTTCAAGGTTGGTTCTAATTTCTTGAGATATCTCTCTGATTATGCACTTTTAATCCATTAGAAGCATGTGGTTAAGTTCCCCTTAGGATGTAGGTGGATTCTGATTAGTTAATTTGCTGGTTAGAGACAAGTTAGGGTTCATGCCATTTTCGGTTGAGATCTTGTTTTTGCAAACCATGCGTTTTTAGCATAAACTAGTGGCATGATTGAATTCCTGAGGAAATTCTGGTCAACTTTCATCAAGAAATCGTGGCCAAAGGTTGAGTGTAGAGATAGTTAGGGTGTCGTGAGGTTTTCTGGTGGAACTCCGGCCGCCTTCACCGGATTCTGCATTTTCCCTCCTCTTGGACATTTGAAAGGTAGAAGACACAATCTGGACCACTCGTCCGTGATGAAAACAAGACTTAGTCCATCAATCTGAGCGCCTTCAATGCGCCACGTCCCCCTCCCCTAAAACACGGTTGTTTGGCATTAGTGAGAATCCCATCCTTTTCATCTCGCTGCAAGGACCAAGAACGCGCGAGTTCGAACCTAGTGTGTATATTTTCTTTTGTTTAAGTTTGAGAAGAATGAACGCATGGGCCTATGAATCCTTTGATATCAACACCCATATTTCCAAGCCCAATGGGATTTGCAACGTGAATTCCTTACTCAACGCACCTCCCCTGGTCCTATTGCTTGTGACTGAATTGAGATTTAGATGGGCCTAGCACCCAGTTGCTATTTACACCCCCAGGATGAAGGGCCCAAGCGAGGATAATGGAAATTGTTTGCTGATCACACCCTCTGACCATATTTTCCATTTTATTTTCTTTATTTTACATAGTTTAGTAAATAATCCATAAAAAATTGAAGAATAACTCAATTAATTCCATTCTTTTTTCCATTGATTCATGATTGAATCTAGTTTTTTTTTTAGATAAAAAATATTAATAATTCATGCATTTTTGATTTTATTTGCATTTGTTGAATTTTAATTGACATTAAAATAACCATGGTTGATACTTTGTTTTGTTGAATTTGGTTTGATCATTTGATGATGATTCTTGCCTTGATTTTTTGTGTGTAACTAGCATAGATATGCATGTTCCCCCTAGTTTTTCTCACATTTTTGTGATGAATGTAAGTGGTAGTTTTAGGTTGAAACTTTAGGAGATCCATTTTTAGGGTTTATGGTTAATACCTTATGATTTAGGTTTTATATCTAGAACTTGGTGGATGATTCAACCTCTGAATTTTGTATGGTAGATTCATGATTGAATTAGGGTCCCATAGGAATTTTTGTAGGAATTTACAATGTAGTTTACTATTTTTGTTTGATTTTAGTTTAGGTGCTAACTTTGGATGGTCCTAATGCACTAATTTGACTAGATTAGCCCCTTAGGTTCCCTTAGAGTAAGCTCGTGTTGTTTTTACCCTTGGTTGAGGATGAAGGCAAGTTGAAGATGCAATGGAATGCTTGAAGAAGCTTGGATGTGAAGATCTTCCCTTCTTTTGGTGTAGTGTTGATTAGGTGTTAAGGTTAGGGTTTGTAGGCAGAGCTTCTAGATAGATTCTCTTCCTTCATAAACATGGAACATGTTGATCACTTCCATTCTTCCCTATGATGCAAGGTCCCCTTGTAAAGGCCTCATCCCTCCTTTGGTAGGATGTGTGGCTCTTTACAGGTTGGTAGAACCTTTGAGGGTCCCTTTCTCTGATGATATGATGCTTAGTGGTGACCTTTGGTCTTCACTCTGCTACCCATCATCCAATCTTACTCTTGTTAGATGAATCCTCCTACCCTGGCTAGAGGATGGAGTTCCTTGCTTGAAGGCTAGAAGTTGATACTTCTCTGTGTTTGAAGACTACCTTTGGAGCTGAAGCTTGAGGATCAAGAGGAGCAAGTTGATACTTGTGGGAAGAAGATCAAGCTGAGATTGAAGGAAGAGGTGAAGCTTGAAGAAGATGAAGAACAAGTTGATACTTGTGAGAGGAATTCATTGAAGATTGAATGAAGAAGCTGAAGCTTGAGGAAGAAGCAAGCTGATGCTTGTGAGTTTAATGCATTGAGGCCTGAAGGTGGAGCTTACTGAAGAGCTGAAGCTTGAAGTTGAAGGAGAGGGATAAGTTGATACTTATGTGGATGTGTTGGAAGCTCAGAGGAGCAAGTTGATACTTGCTATTGAAGATGATAGCCTTGAAGAGTAGTTGCAGACTGGTGACTGAACTGCTGTCAGAGGAGAGCTTTGTTGTGGGAGCTGTTGTTCTGCTTTCTTTCCTGTCTGTCTGCTTGCTGTGTAACTGTATTGATGTGACTTGTTTGATTTGCTTGATGCACTAGAATAAGTTCATGTTTAGATTTTTTTAAGCTAGGAGCATGATTGCACTAGAGGTTAAGTTGCTCCCTCTGCTTGTATTTTTACTGTATGGCTTTGCTTGCAGGTATCTGGTAGAGCCCAGCTCCCCTGCTTATGTGGTCTGTTGTGTTTACTTGATGGCATTTTATTTCTTCTGTATGATTGCAGTTATTGTATTTTGCTTGATAGCATGTTATTTCTTCTGTATGATTACAGTTATTCATATCTGGCTTGAGGTTGAGATGAACTTGTGGAGGCTGACTCCCGAACCCAGACAATGGTTGCGATGACCTTGTCTTATACCTTTTCGTCAGGTTTTACCGATCGTTCCTTTCCCGTTCTGAGGGATAAATAACGAAAGGTGGCGACTCTTCTGTTTTGCCGGCACCTTATTTTCGCGGAAGCGACACCCCTTCTCCCAAGTCGACTTCTTCGAGCGGGTCTTGCACTAGCATCTTCACATTTTCTGCTAACGGATCTTTCTTGAATCCCAAAGACTCATCATCATAGATGGCATTGAGCCTCTGAACTTTATCAGGACATTCTGGGTCAAAATCCTTTCTAGGATTTTCTTCGTAAGATTTTTTGTTGGCCTCGAAGGCCATTTCCTTATTACCCCTGGCTTCAAAATCCAAATATTTAATCTTAGCCTCTAAGGCCTCTTGTTCTTTCTTTTTGTCTATATAAGCCAAAATCTTTTGCAGTACTTCGAATTCAGTCATCGTCACTGAATTCGTTGCCCCAACCAGTGGGTTCAATTCCTAAGGTACCAAAGTATGGAAAATTTCCTGCCCCTACAATCTTCCTATCCCATCTGAAACCATGGACAAGATGTAAATACAATGAGCAATAAGCGTCATCATTTTGGGTGAAATCGAAACCCGCCGGAGTATACGGCACTATATTCGCCAAGTGTTTGTCGAAGCTCCTTTGATCAAGGTGATTAATAGGTGCTTTAAAGTACCCCTGATCAGCTTCAATATTCTCTACTATGCCATCGGGACGCCAGATAATTATCTTTTGATGCATCGAAGATGGGATGACTCACATATCGTGGATCCATTCTCTTCCCAATAGTAAATTGTAATTTGACTTGGTCTCGACGACCATGAAGACAGTTGGCCTTGTCACAATTCCCACAGTAAGGTCAACTTGGATTACCCCCATGGTAGTTCCCATTTTACCTTCATAGTTTGACAAGACCATGTTGTGAGGCTTGGTATCAACGTCTGACTTCCCAACCCTTTCTAACATATAGTGTGGCATCAAATTCACAGTGGCTCCACAATCCACTAAGACCTTATTCACTTCCACATTCTCAACTTTCGCTGTGATAAAAAAGGCTTTAAATGGTTTCGCATTGCCTCATTGGGCCTCTTGAAGAAAGAATTCTGCTCCTCGACACACCCATTATTCATGATGTAGTAACAGACTGGCTTGTGGGCAGCCATTTCCATTCCAGTACATGCGTCCAAATTTTCGACTTTCGTAATCCTGTCGAACTCACGGGGCAGAACTGCTACGAAATTTTCCAAGATGTTGAGTAATGCCTCTGATCCCGAGTCAAAGCTATCATTAAGCATCTCATCTTCCTCGACTTCTCTGTCGAGTTTTTGTTCTTTCTCATCATTTTTAGGGATGAACATTCTAGCAGCCGCCGACACCTTGTCAGCAACCTTCCAACCGTCCTTTCTTCTTTCTTTTTTTTTGTCGAGGATAAGTTTGTGCTAGACACCCCCTTGTTCATAGCCTATTTTTGGGATTTTCGCCTCCTTTGCTCTCTTCTCCACTAGGAGCGAGTCATAGGGTTCTTCCCTTTGTAGTTCTCAGACACATAGGTCATTTTTTTGGCCTATGGGAATTCTTTCCTGTAGGCTACAGAGGAGCCTCTTTCGACATCAAAGTGTTGCCACCTTTGTTGTCCTTGTTGTTTAGCCTTGACGGGCCTAGTTCAGGCCTCTTTCACAACTCCAGCTGTAGGTTTAAAGGTAGAAGCCCTTACCCCAGGGCCTCTTGGTTTGTTGCCTTTGACCCTATAGAATCCTTTCCTGGTGTAGTTGCCCCTTATTGGGTCGAACCTTCTCTCCCCTTGGGAAGCCTTGTTCTTATGGTTGCACTTAGCCCTTTCAATACTCTGTGCAGCTTTCCTGTTGAATACTGCACTACACTTAGGGCACAACATAATTTCTGAACTTTTCCTTTGACACCTATGAATAAAATCCAGCAGGTTTTCATCCCCTTTCGGGAAAGCAAACTTGTGGTGCTCCTCATCAACCTCCATTGGAGATTTGTGGGAGATTACTACCATATTCACCCCCATGTTGACATCCCTAGTGATGTCTAAATTTTGGAATGATAATCGAAGGCCCTCAACAGCCTTATCCATCCTTACAAAACCCTTAGCGGTTTCTTCCGTAACCAGCATCAATCTGAAGTCTTCCATAACTCCTATTTCGAGATCCTCAGTGATCTTCATGTCGAGGCTCTCAGTAGCCTCACTTGCCAAGTTGTCCACCAATTCCTGGTTCAAGTTATTAGTAACGCGAACCGTTACAACACCATTGAAGAAGTCCTCAGTAACTTCGACCGTGTGAACTTCTTTCGGCTCTGTATAGTGAGCATCGACCGCTTTCACTAGTTCGACATCTAGGCTCATCTGACCTTTGTCCCTCTGACCAAACTTCAGTCCTCTCTCCTGAATTGCATTCCACACCAGATCCCTGAAAAGAAAACACTGTGAGGTTTTATGACCCAAAAAATTATGGTACTTACAAAAGCCTTTTTTCTTTCTTTGTTCTAGAGGAGGCGTTTTAGTACCAGCAGGTACAATTATTTGTCCATCCTTAACTAACAAATCGAAGATTTCGTCACATTTTGTGACGTCGAAAGTGTATGTTTTCTTAGGAAACCTATCGTATGTTTTATTAGAATACTTCAAAGTACTTGTTGTGAAACAAAGGTAAATAAATTCAAAGCTAAAAAAAATAAAGAAATTTGATGTGTTGGAACAATAAAAAATGACAAAAAAAATAAATTGTCACAAGCAACTAAAATAACCTACAATCCAGGATTGCAAATCCAAAATAAGCAAAATAAGGTAATTGATAAGAACGGAAAGAAACTTATTTACCCTGTTCAATCAAACCTGTGTGTGCGTGCGTGTGCGTCTGCGTCTGCGTCTGCATGCGTGTGTGTGTCTATGAGAGAGAGAGAGAGAAAGAGAGCAACAATCAAATTCATTTTACTTCCATAAATTGCTACAAGAGAATTCAAAAGATTTATAAGACAATAGTCACCCAAGTTCTTAAGAACAAATCTAATATTCAGCCTAAGTGTTTCTCAAACTCTCATACTCATTTATATATGAATCACATAAATCTATGGTGTTTAAAAGTGTTTTCATATCCCTTGATATAACTTTCCATCTTTAATACTACATTTAGAATGAAAGATAAAGACACATGCTTTTAACAACTTAAACTCAAGCAAATCCTATAGCGGGCCCAATAGGCGGTGTTGGAATATTATAAATTTCTTATAATATACTTCATTTAAATTTAAACCAACTTAGAGAATATCTTAGTATCATATTTTAGATTATTTATTATTATAATATTCTAAAACATGGTCCATAACCGAATGAATATGCAAACTAAAATGGCCAAACTTAATTCTTGCGAAGAGCTCAAACCTCCGTCGTTGGATGAACTCAAGCTAGCCACCGCCGCACCATGGACCATCATGGGTCTTCCACCGAGTTCCATATAATTCTTTGTTACCATTATCAGTGACTTCCATACCTTTGCCACCATGGTTCTAATGTCATTCTTCGACTTTTCTGATGCCTTTCAAATTTTTGCAACTTTGGTATCTAATAGTCTTAAAATACGATTTACTTCTATTCACGACTTAATGTTTTAAAGCATATTTCTACAGTTCTCCATCTTGACTTAAAACGGTGGTGATGTGAATTTTCCCATCAAACACATTGTTACTTTCTTCGATTTGAATCATCATTCAACACTTTTGACCAAGTTTAAGCCATGCTTGAACCCTGATCTTGTCACCTGTATCCACTTGCTTCCCACCATGCTTTCCTTTTTAGGTAATCTAACAAGCCTCAAAACATGATTCTTCATTCATATTTGACTCCACATACTTTCAAATGCCTCCATGAAACTCATTGTTTATGAGTTTTGCATTCCTTAAGCCATATTAAAAGCATAACACCCAAAGCGAGAATAATTGTTACTTTGAGATGGTAGAATCTGCGTCCTTACCTTATCATGAGTCAAACGATTATTAGATACCTTTGTAATGATTACATCACTACTAATAATATCCATAGCAGGAACGTCCACTGGAAACAGAGTATTCCCCGCCATTGATTCTAAAAAATTTACCTCTAGATCTTTACACGTATTCCTGTGATGGGACTCATTGAAAGTAATACATCAACAAATGATAAACTTTGAAACTCCTGGTTCCACAACCCACAATTTATAAATCTTCTCACATCATGAATATGAGAGAGATGAGAAAGAGGACAAAGAGATAAAAAAGAGTAATAAATGAGAAACAAGAGAAGATATAGAGTGATGATATAATACACAATATATATATATATATATATATATATATATATATATATATATATATATATATATATATATATATATATATATATATATATATATATATATATATATATATATATATATATATATATATATATATATATATATATATATATATATATATATATATATATATATATATATAAAATCAAAATTGTCCATATCTCTATCTTATACCTTTTATTGCTTATCTTCGAATTTAGTTATTCTTTATCCTATTTTGTCTCATATATCTATCCTTCCCTCCACACACACATACGCAGCACACGCACGCACGTGCGCGCGCGCACAGATACACACATATTTGCTAACTTAAACCAACTTATTTTTATGAAGGTGTGTTTTAGCAACATACACTTTAGGGTACACTTAACCATTTTTTTGTTAAATCGTGCTGAAACACACCTTTTGAAATTCAAGTGGATCTATGTTAGCAAACCTCAGTGGAATTCGCAAACATAGACCAAATTATTTTTAGTAAGGCGTATTTTAGAAACATGCAGCTTAGAATGCATTTAACAATTTTTTTTTACTTATATATATATATATATATATATATATATATATATATATATATATATATATATATATATATATATATATATATATATATATATATATATATATATATATATATATATATATATATATATATATATATATATATATATATATATATATATATATATATATATATATATAAATAGTTGTTAAAAAATATGAGATTTTATATGTTATTAAAAATAGTGTAGGTTATTGATCTAAAATTTCTGTTTTATTTTATAAACAAGATGGCCTAAGTCTAAAAAAAGACAAACTACAAAGAATTTAATGAGTAGTTGGCGCATCATTTGTATCAACTAATACTAAGGAATTATTGACTTGTTTGAATAAATAAATTGTTTGCAACTTATATCAAAAGTATTTTTTTAAATAAACACATGTAATCCTTCCTTCTTAGCTTTAGTAGTGGATTTTCTTAATTGTAAGATTGTGTTCTTTTCATTTAACTATTTCGGAGTTCTTATAGATGTTAATTTTTAGTTAGAATCTAGTTGGGAATTTTTAATTAATCTGATTTGGAAGTGACTTCACTCTTGAATTATAAGTATGTAAGTTTAGGAGAAGAGTTGTTCTCCTAAACTCGATCCTCAATGTTATTTCTATGTTCTTTCTTTCCTTCTTAAAAATGCATGTGAAAGTGTGGAAGAAGTTAATGAGGATTCAGAAGAGATTTCTTTGGGGAGGTGTGAAAGGGAATTCTAAGATCTCTTGGCTGAAATGGCTTAATGTGTGTAAGCCTAAGAAGAATGGGGGTTTGGGTGTTAGAGATCTTTGAATGGTTAATCTAGCTCTATTAACTAAATGGAGATGGATACTTATGTTGGATGCTTTTGGTCTTTGCTTCAATATCCTTTTTGCTAGGTATGCTTATTCCATTGTCACCTCCTTATGAGGGGGTCACTCGGTGAGGTCTCGTTCCATCTCTTCTTGGTGGAAAGGAGTGTCCCTTCTTGGATCTAAAAATGATTATACTTTTAATTGGTTTGATGTTGGGTTTGTTAAGAAGGTTGGGTCAGGTCTTTAGACATCTTTTTGGAAAGACCCTTGGATATAGAGTATACCCCTTAAGACTAGGTTTTAAACACTCTTCACCATCTCCGAGATGCAGGATGACACTGTGGGTGAGATTGGTAGGTGGGTATATGGAAGGATTTCTTGGGACCCTGGTTGTAGGAGACCTTTTTTGTCCATGAGGAATCTATGGTCGTTGATTTTTTGTCTGTCTTGCAGAAGTTCAGTTTAGTGAGGAGAATGGTAGGTGAGCTTGAAGACATACTAGAGATGGATTATTCTCGGTGGCGCATGGTTATCAAATCCAAGTTGGCCTTTACCCTTCACTGGAGGATCCTTTATCTAGGGAGAATCCATTACTTCCCCTTATCTGGGATGGTTGGGCTCCCTCTAAAGTAGTGGTTTTTTCTTGGCAACTCCTGCAAGCCAGAATTCCGACTAAGGAAAACTTGTTCAAGAGGAAGGTCATTGTCGACCCAGAGGGTATCTCTTATATCTCTTTCGGGAATTGGATTGAATCGACCATTCATTTATTTTAATCGATATTTTCCATGTCCTTTGAGACTAAATAAAGTTCGGTGGCGACTCTGTTGTATCTTTGGGTGTGCGATGCGCTTAGGTATAATCTCACTAGCTTCACCCCTCGGAAGCCTATACCTAAGCACATTCTCCATCAAAATGGTCTATCATCTCACGTGAGCAAGACCTTTAAACTTCCGTAAAACACCACCATACAGGGTTTTTCACCATCGCGAGCAAGTTCTAACCCCTACAATTTTTATAAACCTATTAAGATCTCTGAGTTCCCCTACCCTTGTAGGTGGAACATGCACACTTGTACTTTTTAACTAGTATTAAAAAAAATGCTAGGAGAAAATCAAACTATAAAGTTTTGAATTGAATTACACTTTTTTGTCTTCTTGCACTCTTCTGTCTACAATGATATTTTTCTTTTAAAATATGATGATTTCGTTTCTCTTCGTATTTACTTAAGAGAATTTATCATCCCACCCCTTGGCCTTCTTAGACACCATGCACTCTACCTAAAATACCCCCTGATTCTGGAGATGTATTTCCGGACGTACCTTTTTTCAACTTTTCTTAATCAATTTCTTAGATGCATCTACAGAATATTTCCGTATGTGTATTTACAGAAGAAAACCAGAAACAGAATACCAGAAAATCAACATTGCAATGATAAAGTCAACATTCATAAAATAAAATCGGTGTTACATTGATGATTTCAACAGAAATTTAAATGCTACATTTCAATAGCCTAGTGGACGCTTGCACATCTCTGAGATGTCATTGACCGTTCTTTGGACCGTCGCCTCCCACTCGAGCAGAATTTTCTCTTCGAAACCAAAATACGTTTGCCACATCGCCATAACATCGTCTTGATTCTTGAGCTCAAACTTGTTGTAAACAACATTCCATTCATTGTCAACTGAAGTTGAGCGACACTTAAGCTTCACAACCTTTCTTTTGTCATTATAAAGTAGGCGATATTGGATCTCTTCTATGATATCTGCGAGGGGGGTGAGATCCATGAACTTGAATGTCCTCCCGGGTGTTTTACCATAAGAAAATGAGACACTTGCGACATACCAACAGATCTTGATTTCACACAATTGAGACATTTTTGTATTTTTGTGAAAGATAACAAATGAAATCGCAAATTTATAGAAAACCTAGTGAATATGGACCAACCATTTTCTATCAAACTTGTTTCCGGAGCTATATCCATGGAATGACCCCATAATTAATGGTTTCAGATGTGTATCTCCGGAACTTTCTGTGAATTCAAAACGATTTAAAACAAGTGTCGCTGGCTAAATCTATTGGTGGTACCCCTTTGGACTTTTCGGGATTCGATTCCTTTTCAAAGGTGTTCAATCTTTCGAATTTGTGCATCCTTTCAATAAAACGATCTGACCACGTCTCAACATTTGCGGTTGAATGAGTCGCCCATTATGGTGATGTAGGTGGTATGAGACATCTCAGTTTCAAGTAAACTTGTACAAAATCTCTTGATTTTTCAAGCCATCCAATACACATAATGCGATCATTTGGATTTTGAGGTGGTGCGGTGTGGAGTGGATAAAAGGTTTCTGAAAACCCATATCGCGTCAAGTAAATTCACACCATATCATATGCACATGCAATAAGATGACCCATATTAGGGAAGGTCATCCATTTCGACACCGATGTTGGACCACTCAAGCAAGGAACAAGATATTCATAAAACCGCATCGATTTTTTTTCTTTCCATACAACCGCGTGTATGATTTGTTATGCGTCTTCAACTCTTGGATTAGTTAATGATGGACAAGTGCATGACTATCCTCTCTTTTACCAAGCAAAGCCAAAACGAATCGGTAACCATAATTACCATCCCTTTCAATATTGATGATACGGTCGATGTATTTGTATATAAAAACTGGCATCTCGTCGGTGAATAAAATTTTCGGTGGAATCGGGGCCGGAGGCAGTTTGCTTATGCAGGCTCCTTTCATGACACTTTTTTGAGATTTAGGAGTTGGTGAGTCGGGATAAAGCTTGTCAACATGCTCACAATAAGAAGGACATCGTGTAGTCGAGTTGTCATTCGGTGTAGGCTTCATTTTCTTCGGAGCACCTTTTGTCTTTACCAGTTGAGAAGGAGGTTTCATGTCGGTTGTTTCGAGATAGGCAATCTTCCTCAATTGTTCTTTGATGTGGAGTTTCATGTTATCACCGGCCTTTGAGAATCTCTCTTGTATCGCTCCCCATTCGATTAAAATAGAGATATTTGGTTTACCTCTTTCCATGCAACCATCATTATCAAAACTAAGTCTTTTCCAATAAGGACAAACTTCATCCATTCTTATTGGCTCACCTAGTTTCAACTTTTTAGCAATAACACAAGCACACGGAAGACCATAGGTTTTCACAATAGTGCAACCACAATTTGCGCTATCAGAACCTACATTTTCAACTCGTTTGGCCTCATGAAAAATATAGTTCAACCCCGACCGAGACATATTACCAATCAATTGAGAATAAAGAATATTGTCTTTAAATCGATGTTCAAATATCGTTATACTCCGACCAAATGTTATTTGTATCTCATTATGTTGGTTTTTAATCATATCTATTTGTAAACAATAAGAAAAATAAATAAAATTACCAATCTGCTGTAAAAAAAACAGGTCACAGACACGTTCTGGAGATGTACATCCGAAAGTGTTCATCTATAACAGTTTCGGAAGCAACATTACTTTTTTTTCCAAAAGTTTGATGATTAATGTGAGAAATGTAATGGACAAAGTGTAATCTTTACCTTAAATTCTTCGCTTGCTCCCTTTGATTTGTTGCACGAAAAAGTTGGAGTTTTGAAGTGAAAAATGATATTGAGAATGTAGGATTTTTTAGGTTGGTGAATGTGAGTGTAGAAGAAGAAACCACAACAATGGGGGGAGTGATCATGCAGGTTTCAAATATAGCAGAAACTTGCGGAACTGTATTTGCGGAAACAGTCTGGCACTTAGACGTTCCGAAGGCGCATATACGGAAGTTTTCCTGAATTGAATAATTTTGAAGGCTTTTTATAGCGTTTACCAATTTAAAATTATTTCGTAGATGTAGCTTTGGAAAAAACTAAATTTTGACACAAAAAAATGCGTTCGAATATGTGTCTTCGAAAATAGAAGATATAAAAAAAATATATTAGATACCTAAGAATATCAAAGAGGTGGATTAAGAAATTCTCATTAGTAGTTCAATAGATTCTGTTTCTGACAATGATTAATAAAAAAACAGACTCATTGGAATGAAAACAATTTTTAATTGACAAAGAAACATGTTACACCTAGCCTAAACGCAATGCATTTTTGTAACGGGATTACGCCTTGATGGAATGCAATGTCTTTCTATAAAAGATTAAATTTTTGAGGATTAGACCAAACATATGTTTAACTCTTCAAACATTTTTATTGGGTCACTTCTCTAATTTACTATACTCTTCCTTCTTAGCTAACCATCATGACATTATGACTATTTTAATCTGTTCTTAACTGTTTTTCATCGTATCTATTAAATAATAGAAATAATGAATAACATAGTTATTCATTAGTTAATTTATTGAATTAATCACATTTGATATATAATTTTCACTGAATCTATTTATATGACCGATTGATTCAAAGTTCAAACAAAATTTAATCTTATAGAGCTACATTTCTTCGCATATATATATATATATATATATATATATATATATATATATATATATATATATGAACTTACTAGTTTTGAATCAACAACTGTGTTGTAAAAGTACAATGAGTTACAGCAAGAAAAAGGTAATTTGGCAAATCATAAAAATTATTGAGTTGACTTTGTAAAAAAGTGAGTAATCGATTAATTCTCAAAATACAAGCATAATGATAAGGAGAATCATAATCAATTTATTTATGTATATGTTCGAAGACACATTAGAGAAGAATTTATCATTACCAGTGTTATTATGTTTTGACCGCCTTAATTTGATTAAGTTTCTTTTGAGTCTTTTGACCATTCAATTACATGTATGAAAACCCAACCAAACTAAATTTTGTTTTAATATATTAAATGTATTTAAAATAACAATATCTAACTTCTTTATCAAATACTTTATTTTTAATTTTCAGTTTGATCTTTTTAAAATTTCATATTTTTGACTAACTTTTTTAAAAATTGTTTTATTAAATAACGGTGAAATAGAATCTTGACACAATTGAGTAATTTTGTGATACAACATAGAATGACTGATATACAAAATTAGTATTATAACGTCTAATTTAAAAAGAGAATAAAATAAAATATGAGAGTGAAAATGACTTTGAATACTTAAAAAATATGTGTTTTTTCTTATTTTATAGGGGAAGTAGTTTAAATTGAAAATCAGCGAGTGTGGCATGAATCGTAGTTAGCTATCTAATTAATGTTTTCGAGGTGGAATTGTTTGTAAATAAGGTAACACATGTTTCTCTTATTCCCTTCCTCGCTTCATCTCAAAGCCTTATGGGTGACGCAAAATTGTCTCCCAAGTCTTGTCCATGCTTTGCAGGACGAGTGTTTTCAGTACGAGTCTTAGACTAGCTGATTGGCTTGAGAAGATAAAGAATCTTGATGGAATGTCACTATCATTGAAAACAAGGCATAAAATGCCTTTTTTTTTTTTGTAATAAGTAATGTTTCTTAAAGAGTATTTAATGTGTGTCTCTATACTAGTTAGTCATAATGTTTCACTTTTTTTTTTTTTGGGTACTTGGTACTTTGCTCAACCTTTAATGAAATCTCAACTGTTGGTGGTGCGTAGTAGATCGATTCTTAGTGGTTGAGGCACGTAAGACATCTCCAAAGTATCATTTTTCTCTTTTCTGTCATTTGTGACCGTAAAAGATCTTCTTCCTATTTTTTCAATTTTGTTCTTCCTCGCAAGTTTTTCTATTTCAGTTTTTTGACTAAACTCATACATGATCTTTCACTCGTTGGTAGTTAGTTAATTTACACAAACAACCAAATTATTTCATTTAAGGTAAAGCCAACATCATCCTCTTACTTTCACCTTTTTTTAAGGTATTTTGGACAATCAGTTTTTGATATCTTTATCGCTCAAACTCCTATTATAAGTGTGTTTAATGAGAATATTTACTTTTTATACTTCCTCACTTTATGTTGATAGTGTTATTTAGAATCAACTTAATTAAAATCATATTAGATATTGAATTGGTAGAGTCAACATAATTATATTGTTATAGTATAAATTTTAAAAGTATTGAGTATTTTTTATATTTTATATGTTTAAATTTACAAATTTAATATTTTATTCCAAAATGTCATAGAAAATCTTTCAAAATATCATAAAAACTTGAATCCAAAAGTAAAAGAAAGTCATAAAAATACATAATCCAAAAATCCGTTGAACAAACACTTAGAAATAATTAAATCTAAAATTTAATAACATTACCACCGTAATAATCTAAAAACTCTTAACAAAAAAAATCTAAAAATTGTAATAGGTCAATAAAAAACATAATGTGAACCACCACAGGTCCATTTGGGAGAATTTTTTATTGTATCCTATATACTTCTAGCACATCGCGTGGATTTCTATATATGTCTTCGATTTTTGAAATGTATCTTTGAGCGCATTTTATACATACCCAATCAAGGCCAATATGAGATACGTCTCATACATTTGAGTTAGTTTTATTCCAGAGATATATATTCGTAACAATTTTAGGAAAACATTTTAATTGTTCAGTTTAGTGGATATTCCAAAGACGCATCTCCGGAATTGTGGGAAGCAATTTCAATTTTTATGTCACCTTTGTATGTCATGTATTTTTGAAGATGTATCTTCGGAAATATTTGATATAGCTTTCAGCTGCATGACCAGTCCCCCATTGTTGTCATACTTCATTCTCAACATAAACCCTCACCCTAAAAACCCTTCATTCGCAATCCATTTTTTTTACTCCAAATCTCCATCCTTTTGGTTCAACATATCACAGGGAGCAAAAGAAGATAGAATTTCAGGTAAAGATTTTTCTTTTTCCTCTAAATTTTTACATTAGTCATTAATTTTTTCAGAAGAAACTTATGTTGTGTCAGGAGATGTATCTCTGAAACGTGTATGAACTTGTTCGGATATATATTTCTGGAATGTGCGTGTTCATTTTCTAGCCCTTCAGCAGCAATAGATTAAGTAATGTTCTGTTTTTGTATTAATTGTTTTCAATAGATATGGTGTATCTTGATGTTTTCCCAAAACAAGTAGTTTCTCCGAACGATATTTCTCTGAATGTTCAAGGGGTTGTTGTGAAGGCGGTAGATATTGGCAACGACTTTAATAACATGCAAGAGTTTGAAAATCGTGATAAAATGCTTGAATGGATTCACATGGAGGCATCTAGACTTGGATTTAGCGTGATTTTCAGAAGGTCTGATAATGGCTCGGATAGAAGATGCACCTCTGTGACAATGACGTGCGAAAGAAACGGAAGATATCGACCTTTCTCTGGAATTTTAAAAGAGACGACACGGGTAGTAGAAAATGTAAGTGTCTGTTTAAGGTTCATGGTTACATGCTAGAAAAAAATTGGAGATTTAATGTGATATGTGGTTTGCATAACCATGATTCGCGTTTAAAATTAGCTGGTCATCCTAGTGTTTGTCGAATCAAGTTGGAAGAGAAAGAATGTATTAGTGACATGATCCTGAATCTTGTTGAACCGAAAAATATACTTGCAACATTGAAATGGAAACGACCTAACAATATATCAAATATCAAGCAAGTGTATGATATTCGGCACCTCACTAACAAGGTACTTATGGGGGATAGAACTGAGATGAAACAACTCTTGAAATTGTTGCATTTCTTGAGTGTGATAAAGAGGGTAATTTTACTTTGGCACTAGTGGTGTGCCGGTCAGTTTTTAAGGATCAAGGTGAGATGCCTAAAGCGATTGTTATCGACCGCGATATCGCAAAGATGAATTCGGTTGCAAATGTATCTCCTTCTTCTAATGCATTACTTTGTAAGTATCATATAAAAAATGTGAGAAATTGTGTTAAACGCACGGTAGGGACGAAACAAGTAGAGTCTGAAGGTTCAAAATTAAGGAAGATTTACTATCCCGAAATAGCCAATATGAAACCATCTTCTCAAAGGGTAAAAACTATAGGTGCTGAAGAAAATGAAGCCTCACCAAATGAAAACTCGACTGCACGCTCTCATTCATATTTTGAACACATTAACAAAGTTTTTCCCGACTCACCGACTCCAAATTTTCAAAAAAGTATTGTGAAAGAAGCCCGCATTAGCAAACCACCTCCATGGCACTTCCACCAAAGATTCAATTCATCGACTAGATGTCGGTTTATATGCACAAATATATCGAGCGGATCGTCGATGTTGTTGGGGACGATAATTATGATTACCAATCTATTTCGAATTTACTTGATAAAGGAGAAGATATTCATGCACTTGTCTGCCATCAACTTATCCAAGAGTTGAAAATGAATAAAGAGTCATACATGCAGTTGTACAGAAATAAAAAAATTCAATGTGGTTTATGAGTCTCTTGTTCCTTGCTTGAGAGGTATAACACCGAAGTCAAAATGGACGAGCTTCTTGGAAATGGGTCACCTAATAGTATTTACATATGATAGGGTGTGCATTGACCCGACACACTGCAGTTTTTCAGAAACCTTTTTCCTACTGCACACTACATCACCGCAAAATCCAAATAATTGTATCATATATATTGGATGGCTTTCAAAATCAAGTCATTTTGCTCAAGTTTACTTGAAATCGGGTTACCCCATACCACTTACATCACTGGAGTGGTCGGTTCATTCAACCGCAAAAGCCGAGACGTGGCCAGATCATTTCATGGAAATGATGCAAGAATTCGAGAGATTGAACAACATTGAAAAAGAATCAAATGCACAAAATTCCAAGGGGGTACCATCTATAGATTTAGCCGGCAACACTTGTTTCGATTCGTTTTGATTTCTTGTTTAACCGAATAAATAATTGTATATATTTGTATCTCAATATAAATAAAGTGTTACATTTTAACTTTTTATTCATATTTGGTCTTTATGCATATTTGTTTCATATTTGGCCTTTATGAATGTTCTGTTATATGATTCTGTTTTGAAAATATTTCAGGAAAAGTTTCGGAGATACATTTCTAGAAGGTTCTGTTATATGGTTCGTTTTTTGATGGTTCAGGAAAAGTTTCAGAGATATATCTCCGGAATTAATATGATAGTTAATGAGTGGTCCATATTAAACTAGGTCTTCTATAAATTTAGGTGTTCTTATGTTATATTTTACACAAACTCAAAATGTCTCAAATGTCACAAATAAACATCCGCTGGTATGTCTCAAATATCTTCTACTCCGATGGCTATACACCCTGTCGATCATTCAAGCTCACCGATCTCACCTCCTCGAAGATATCATAGATGAAATCCACTATCTCCTACCTTACGGAGTCAAATAGAGGATTGTGAAGCTCAAGTATCTTTCACCTTCGGTTGGCAACGAAGGGAACATTGTGTTCATCAAATTTGAGTTCAAGACTCGAGCGGATGTCAGAGTTATGTGAGATACGTATTTTGGTTTTGAAGATAAAGTTTCGCTCGAGGTTGAAATGACGCCACAAAGATCGGTCGAAGATATCTTGAAGATGTGTAAGCGTCCACTAGGATATTGAAATGTAATATTGAATTTTCTATTGAAATCACCATTGTAATGATTATTTTATGTTATGAATGTCAACAACATTTTGAAAAGTTCATTTTCTATTTAATATGTTTCTAGTGTTTTTCTGTAGATGTAACTACAGACGTGTTCCGGATATGCATCTCCAGAACAAATTAAATCCAACATATAGGACATCTCTCAGAATGACCTTGGTTGAGTGTGTAAAGGGTACGTCCAGAGATATATCTTTGAAAACAGGAGACATTTGTGGAACTTCACACGATGCGGTATAAACATATAGGGTGCAATAAGAAATTCTTAAAACTAAAGATTAATAACATAAGTCCAATTTGTTTTCAATACACTAAAGATATGTTCAAACCTAATTGTCCCATTTTTTCAACCACCACACAAATTTCATATTTTCCACAATCTTTCTTCTTCCTTTTCATCTAAATACAAACCATTAATTCATCACCTACCAATTTGAATTGCCACCCATATTTTTATTTTCTTCACCATTAAGATTCCTAGCAAATAAGATATTTTATGACAAAGTTTTCATGTCATCCAACAAAGAAGATATTTTATACATCTTTCGCTACTACAAATAACATATTTTATGACAAAGTTTTTATGTCATCCAACAAATAACCGAGATATAACCTATGGGTGCGCCACGATTTTTTTATTAAAAAATGACAATATATTCCCTCGATTGCAACACAAAATCGAAGGGTAAAATAACTAAGGGGCACACTTTGAATCCTCTCAACTGTATTTTATGTTTTATTACTTTTTTAATTGCATTATTCGTTTTAATTTTATTTTTTAGTTAAATATTAAGTTGTCCATTCCTTTGATTATCATAACAACTGAGGAGAAAGATGACTCATTTTTTCCTATAAAAGCATTAGTTCATTAAGTTTTTTCCTAAGTTAACACATTTGTTATCGCTCAAATTCGTAAATATCATTCTCTTAGATGAATTGCAAGACATAAAAATATTTAAGTTTTCTTAATTAGTTAGGAATTCTTTCGAGGTTGTGTGTTGTGTGTTGTGTGTTGTTGTTGTTGTAACATTTATTCATTAAAGAAAATAATTTTATAACCTTGAATAAAACATTTTTCTTCCTTTGTAATCTACTTCATGAAATGGTGTTATTGTTTTTTATTCCACATTTTGCGATCCAGTTTTATATTTGGGAATAATTTCCTAATATTGTCATCAAAGACAAAAATTCAATGATTTAATTATTCCCTTAAGTGACAACATTGAGTGTTTGATGAGAAAACTCTCATGATGAAAGTGAATGTATTCATGAGAATATGTATGAGAGACAAATGAAGCTTAGCTTGTGAAAAATTTATTTCTCATTACCTTGAATGAAGCCTATGACTTCAATATTTATACATAACATGCATGTGTTAGAATTTAGTAATTCACATGTAACTAACATAAATAACCTCATAACAACCATCTATTCTAACTAACTAACCATTCTTTATACTCCCCCTTAAAATCATGATGGCTTGAAAGAAGATATCTAAATTTTATCTCTATAGTGAACAAAGAGATTCGTTGGTAATGGTTTTGTAAGGATGTCCGCAATTTAAGCTTGAGCTTAAACATGTTAGATATGAAGTTTGTTAATAACGACATGTCTAGTGACAAAACTCCCTCCAGCTACGATTGAAGAAGAATGTATAACACTTTCTACCATGACTCAATATGGAGAATCTCTGTCTTCCATTTGAACTAGGGCAGGGAGGTTAACCGTGGATAGACCGACATGGGACCTTGTACAAAAGATTCCTCCAGTATCCTTCCATGTATCACTGGTTGTAGGAAACAGAGAAATCCTAGGTATACTCTTTATCCAAACATCATGTTGTAACATTTCATCTTATATACAAACTAGAGATTAATTAAGACAAATAAATAATAACCTTTTAAGCAACACCAAATAAATAGGAAATTTCCCTCATTACTCATAAAAAAATGACATGCATATCCTCCTCTGAAGCAATTGTCACTAAAAAGCATGTCTCTATGAACTTTTTCTTTTGTTTCCTTTCCCCCTGAAAGAGAAACATTGTCAACGTAGCCCAAATCTTTAAAGAAGGCTACCAATTTCGTTTTCATATAAGTTTCTTTCTGGGACAGGTCATCTAATTTATAGACACAAGATCCATTATTTGCCCAAAAATGGCATTCGTACCTGAACTTGGAGCACTTGTCTGAACATTAATAAGGCGGCTCAAAATTTATGTTGCAACTGTTAACATGAGTCACCTAGGAAAGAGGGCCAACCATTAATACAAATCTTTGACATTTTTCTTGCTCTCCAAATAAACGTCTAACATATTAATACTTTGATATAAGTCTAACTTATCGGGTGTAATTGTGAAGGAGAAATTACTAGATGATTTATAACGCTCACTTTAAAGTTGTTAAAGGGGCGACAACAACCTATCAAAGAAAACAAGCATTCATGGAGAGGGATGACACATTCATCATACTTGTTGTAAATCCTATTATCCCCTTTCAGGAGGAAGTACTCCCTAAATTTAGGAGGGATCCACTACAGTCAAAGCGTGGTCTAAGCACAGGGTTAACAAAGACAAATTTTGCGTCCCACAAAAGTCATCCATAGCAAGAGAATTCACCAAAGTATAATATAGAAAAAGCTAAAAATTCATTGTTCTTCTATCTAAAAGCTATAATAAATTTAGCAAGTATGAAAGTAAGAGAAAGTTTTTGCTCATGGATTACCTTTAAGAGAAGAACTCAATGACCCACACGTTGTATACTATACTGGAAAAGGTGGCGAAAATGTGTCACAATTAATGGTTTATGGGAGAAGATTGACGAAGATATAAGAGGTTGCTGATGCGGGAGAAGAGCTCTCAAAGATTCACAAATGGCAAAAAAGGGAACACGGTAAGCCCAAAACACCTTATATAACCCTAAAAAAGATAAACCATGCAATCCTCGATGTTGGAAAGCGTGAACCTCTCCACCAGCAGTCAAGATCTCATTGCACATTGTTTAACGACACTTGAATGCCCTGGTACTAAAAGGAACCATTACCATCAGATGTAGAAACTTGTGTTGAGATGTACTAGCGAAACACTACTAATTACGAGGGAGACATTTAATGCACATCTTGCCAAAGACATCAACGTCCCATTAAGGCTCTTCATTTTCTTCTACAAGTAGCAATACTAAATAAGAACTCAACAAAGTTCTCATTCTAAATCGTATAAACAAGGGCTTATGGGGTAATTGTTCTACACCATCCGCAAGGGACATGAAAGAGACTTAACGACAAGTGTTGAAGTAAAAAGCACACAAAACAGGTGGACTCACATCTCTTTCGAGAACATACGATCACACCCTCCATTACATCTCTCACCATTGGATCTAATTGAATGATAACCCGTTCAAGGTGTTGAATTACACGTGAACTGTTTTAATCATCTATGTTATATAAAGATCAAATTACGTCATTTCTAGTATTCAATTTATTCCCACTCCCAAACTATTTTTCATTCAGTCACAAATTTGTGCATTGAATGAACTTTTACACTAAATCAAAATATGTAATGTACTTTCTTTATTCTTTATATATTAATGAATTGATCTTTACACTAAGTCAAAAATATGCAATGTACTCTTTATATCTTAAGGAGTGCTAACCTTTTAACAATCTCTCTCTCTCTCAGTCACGCAGGGAGAGAGAGAGACTGTTTGTTACTCTATTCCATTACTTCACCACATATTTCACCGTCCACACCTTAATAACAATTATATTTCAACACGATACCCAAAACTCTATTCCATTACTTTACCACATATTTCAGCTTCCACACCGCAACACCAACTATTATACATTTAAGACTTGTTTTTTTTAGGAATTATAGAACCAACAATAGAAATATATAATTTCCTCTTTGACATAATAATTTAAAGGGCAAAAGAAAGTCACAGACAAAAGTTAATATTACTACAAATTTTTAAGTTAAAAAAAAAAGTCCATTTAATTAAAATGAGTTATATGGTGACACCAAACACAAACAATACTTGTTTGGGTAAAACATACTTTCACAGCTTTGAAGTTGCGGTGCGCGCAGTACAGGAAAAAGTAGTGGCAAGCATTTTGTGTCTCACTTTGAAAGACAACATTATGGATGCATAAGTCACTAAAGCCTGTGTTTTTTGTGTCGTGTCTGTACTAGTGGACCTCTTACTGTTAACTGTAACTATCACCTTTATCTACCTCAGTAAAAGTGTTAGATTCCCTTTACCTTTTCTTTCTTCCTCTCCAAATTTATCTTAATTCAAACTTTTATTGCAAAAAAAATCCATCTAATGCACAAATAAAAAACGTTACTCTTAATGCTATAATTAAGAAAGACACAATGACATGTGCCACCTAATTTGGTACGTAAAAAGAAAACATAACACGATAATAACTCATTATAGTTTCTGTCTTATACATCAAAAAAGGATCCATTGGCTTTGAACTTTTAGGGCAAAACATTATCAAAACAAGGATCCACCATATCTACACAGTTGCTTCAATTCATCGTGTATGAACAAGTTGAAGTAACTCAGCTTATGTGGTAATGGACTACGTAGATAAATCCAAGTTACTATGTATCAATCATAAATTAGTGATAGGAAAAGTGATTTAAGCTTTTTGTTTATTAGCTGTAGACATTGATTGAGAATCATTGGGACGTTGAATTTAGAACAGTTTATTTTGTATAGGTTTTTGTGCGGTGCAGAATGGGTCGATTCGTCAGCTTTCTCATGCTCTCAGTCCTCATTTAGTCTCAAATTAATGAGTTGAAAAGTGCACTATGAGAGTAGAGAGAGAAACACTTGTGGCAAACAATGAAGTGAAAGCAAAATTTTGTGATTTATAATTTGTATGTTTTGGAGTTTGGCTTTAGATATGGGTTTTGCTGAAAGAAAATGTAAACAAATATAAAAAATGGTTGGACAGATATTAAATATGGGTTTTATAATAAGCTGAATAAAAAATCTAAAATATAATTATATCTATTGGTTGGGTTCGGTTTTAAAATTGAACTAGAACAAGTTTGATTTAGATTATCCATTTCATTGATTTTTTTCTGAATCTCTGATCCACTTACATCTCTACATAATAGACAAGTGAAGATTCTCTCTAATTTTCCCCCTTCTCCAATTCTTCCTTCCATTATCAAATTTTTGAGAATATAAATTTAATAATGTGATATTTATTCAATTTATATATTTTCTATATACTTTGTAAGTGCTTTGAAACTATAATAATAGAAAGGATTTTAATCCCGTCTAGACATAGTACCAATTTGCTACCTCTATTTTTATTATAAAATGTTTAGTTGATTTTATACGTATTAAGAAATTGAAATTATTATTGTGTGAAAAAAAATAATGAAAAATTTTATGAAATTTTTTATTATTTTATTAAAATACATTTCATCACGATCTTTAATAACAACTGTTGTGATAGATGAAAGATTATTTGGTTTAATTTCGAGCACTAACATTTTTTTTTATAGTTTTCTTCACAAAAAGGGCTTGTACTTATTGTCTAATAAATATATTAATATTAGAATACCTATTATTACAATTATTACCAAAAATAATTGTGAATAGTACTTACATTTTATTACGGATTTTGTTAGCAATCGTGGTGATAAGTTTTACACACATATATATAAACGAAGTTATACTTTCGCACAAAATAGTTGTCACTCTCAAAACAAAACACTAACATCGCTCTCTTCCACGTGCATCAAACTCGTTCTCATAAGCTTATTTCTCTCAGCATGAATCAAAATTATGAAGATTTATCTAATCAATCTAGTGAGAGCATACATATCAAAGAAATTGAGGTTCCTAAGGATGTTGGTGATATGATTGAGTCTTGGTTAAACAAGGCCAATGAAGTAGGAGATGTTAGAAATAACACACTACTATAAAATATACCTTTGGTAATATTATTTTACTACAGTCATTCAGTCCACCGTTATAATATCTCAAATTGGAAGCGTTTGATTTTTTTATTAGAAGACATTTCATTACGGCTGTGTGAAACAGCTGTGATAATAAATTAAGTGTTACAAGCTTCAAATCCCAGCAGCAACATTTTTCCATTTTTCTTATTAAAAAAGTACATGTTCCTTAAATAATTCACAAGTTAAACAAAAATTGAAAAATATTTAACTACAGTTCTATTTATCCACTGTGGTAACATGTTATGTATTTCACTACGATTGTTCTTAACAACCATGGTGAAGGGTTTTCCTATCAATTAAAACAAAACACATTCTTTATTTCATTCATAACATGCCCTAAGCGAATGAAACGACGACGATAACAAACTCTTAATCTTCACCATCTTCATTCATTTAAAAAGAAAATCTTCACCATCTTCATTCATTTGGAATGCAAATCTTCACCATCTTCATTTTATGTTCACCGTCTTCATTCATTTGGTCTCTTTTTCCTCTTCGAAGCATGGTACGTTACTTTTCATGGCTGATGTTCATTACTTTTATTCCTTTTTTGTTAATTTAATGTTACTTTTCATGGCTGATTTTCATTGCTTTCATTGCGTTTTTGAAAACTTGTGTTTATATTATTCCTAGTTCAAAGTTCATTGCGTTTTTATACCTTGTGTTCATATTGTTCCTAGTTCATAGTTCATTGCGTTTTTTTGCTTTTCGCACTCTGGTTCCCATGGGAAAGAGGTTATAGTAATCCAGAGCTAGTGCCGAGAGGTACTAACACTGGCCAAGTATATGCATTAAGTTTAATGTTATATTAATGTTATGAATATGCTTTAGGTTTAGATTTTAAAAAAAGGATTTGCGTTTGTAAGATTCAATAACAATTAATCCTGGGGATTTATGTCAAAAGAGAAAAGAGTTTCTCTTCCCTACAACCACTTTGACACCATTTGTCGTTACAAGTAAGAAAAAAAGTCATTTAGGCCTATCTTACTCTCAGATTTCAGATCCTTCTCTCCACGTGAATCAATATCAAGCTAGTGGGAGAAAACTTGTCCAAGTTATTAAGGTTTCAAAGGAGGTTATTGATATGCTAGAGTTATGGTTGAAAAAAGCTATGGAAGCTGAAGCTGTTAGGGATCACATCATTGTTGTTGAGCCATCTGGTGGAACATGCTATTACAAGATTCTTATCAAGAATCTTAATCCTGAAAAGATAAGGAAGGTATATGATATTATAAAGGACCAAATAAATCTGGATGCAACTAATTTTGAATCAGATGAAGACCTTGAGAGCTACACGAATTCAACTAGGCATGGAGATTGAAAATAACCCTTCATGTATCCAATAGAGTGATACATGAAGATCTTTAAAGGATGTAGTTTTGGAAGCACACCAAGAGACAAGACACCAACAGACAAGAAATCAAAATACCAAGATATAATTATTTGATGTAATGATGTGTAAATTGTAGGTTGTTTTGTACCATTATGGTTTTCATGTAATATAATTTTTTTGGATTTGATGTAATACAATTTTTAATAAGATACAATTCACAAATGTGTGTTGTTGTTTCTGGTCTAATACGATTCATAAAAATACAAGTTAAAAAATGGGAAAATGTATAAAAGCTGGTCCTTGATGGGAATTGAACTAAGGACCTTTAAACTTTTCACAATGGTTATGTAACATAACCATCGTGATAGGTAACACACATTCCGGTTTTCTACAGCGGGCAATAGACCATGATTGTAAGTAACACATATATACCACACGCTACTTAACAACATATGGTCTTCCATGATTATATATATCTTTGCAAACCGTGATTGTATGTGTTTTTCATAATAGTGACATCACCATTGTTGAACCTTTTAGTGTGACACCTAACACTGAGAAGATAATGATCACCAATTTGAATCATGAGAAGATGATAAAGATGGAAGCTAATGTTAAAGATCTAATAGAATTAAGTGACTCTGAATCAGATGAAAAGTGGGATAACTTCTTAGATTCAATTAGGCATGAAGACTGAAGGCTTCATTAATAAATGGAGCTTTAGATCATGAAGATTTAAGTTTTTCTTTCAGTTTTATGAACCTTGTATCTGGGTATATTTTATTTTTGTTTATAAAGGATGTATAGCCTTATTGAACTTATGTACAGTAACAGATCTAACACTAGTTGTTCTTCTCATATTTTGCATGTGTATGTGCTAACATACTAAGGGCTTAATAACAACAACTTGAATTTTTATCATTTTATTGAAAGCCATTTCATCAAGATCCTTTATAACAACCTTTGCAAAATACATTTTATTATTTTACTGAATGAAATTTGTTATAGTCTAATAAACATATTAATATTAAAATACCTTTTACCATGGTTATTACAAGAAACCGTTGCAAATTGTACTTATATTTTATTACCACTACTACAAATAAAACATCTAACATCAGCCATGAAATGCAATTAACCTCGAGTACATAGGCAAGGTAACGGAGGGCGATATAAAAAACAATCACTTGTCACCTCGGAGAATCTAAAGCTGAGGTTAGAGATTAAAAGATTGTGATTTCGATCCCCCAACATTAGCATTTTCAGCATTTTCAGAACTGAATGACGCGCCCAATGACATTACCTCAGTTTTATTTAACACCGAGGTAATATATCAATGTTATTACCTCAACTTTATGAAAACCCCGAGGGGTTAATTATTTTGTGTACTGCAATTTTCACCTGTATTACAAAATCATTTATAGAACCATATTCCTAAATATAGAACCCTATTTTTAGAACAAATTACAGGATTATAGAACCATATTTTTTAGAATCAATGAGATAAAAAAACTTGTTTTACTTGGGATGCCATGATGAAAGGTTCGTTCTTATAAGTTATCTTACGAATATCAACCGGTGTGAATCCCAATTCATTGGTTTCTACATCAGTGTTACTGTGAATCCACTTGCACTTAAATAAAGACACTTTAAAAGAAATATAATCAATCTCCAAAATCTCCTCAATGACCCCAAAGTACGCCATAGATGTTAGTACATGATTGTTATCTTGGGAATTATAAAAGTACATGGATTCAACCTCACCATAACCCCACTATTTTGTATGGTGCTACGATCATCCTTTGATTTTTGCATAAAATGTATATTTAGAAATGTTGTATGCACTCCAAGTAATTATAGTAAACTTAGGCACACGTGACAACCATTTGCAAAGATCCGATGCACTAATCTCTTTAGAAATACTTTCATTAAACCAATTTATGAAAGTTTTGTTATGTTCTGTCAACAACCATTTTTCATTCATCCGAGGGGATTTTTCCTTTAAAAGACTTTTGTGAGCAGTCGAATAAGGTTGAACTTCACTAAGGTTATTCAATATATGCAAATATGCTTGAAGAGCTACTTCTCGAGAAAATGTCTTAACATTTAAACCTTGAATACCTCTACCATTATAAAATCTATCATGGCAAGACTCAGGAATTCCCATAAAGGAAGTTTATGGTAACTAGTGTGTAAAAACTCAATAGCTTCTTCTGTGATGTGCCTTTCTACGATCGAAGCTTTTGGACAGTGATGATTCTTTGTATACCCTTTAAAAATATTCATGTAATTCTCTACCGGGTACATCCACCATAAATAAACTGGGCCAAAAATTCTAATCTCTCTTACTAGGTGAACAACTAAGTGAACCATAATGTCAAAGAATGGTGGAGGGAAAAACATCTCTAATTGGCACAAGATAACTGAAGCTTCGTGTTCTAAATCATCTAAATTTCCAGGATCAATAACTTTACTATATGTAGCATTGAAAAATAAGCACAATATGGTTATAGTTACCCTTACATTGCTTGGTAAATGCCACAGATAACCACTAGTAAAAGTTGTTGCACCAAGACGTGACAATCATGAGATGTCAAGCCAACTAATTTGTGATTATTCTATGACACAATTTTCTTCACATTTGATTAGTACCATTGGGGAACTTTGATACCCTGCAAACAATCGCAAAAACTTTTTTTCTTCTCTTTTTTAGAAAGAGTGTGACATGCTGGGGGAAAATAGATTTTATTTCCTACTTCTTTTGGGGCTAACTCTTGCCGTATACCCATCACAACCATATCTTCGTAGGATTTCTTAGTATCTTTTATCTTGCCTTTAATATTGATAAGTGTTTCAATCAGACTATCACATGCATTTTTCTCCACATGCATCACATCAAGACAATGTCTTACATTAAGACTATACCAATATCGAAGATCAAAGAATACCGACCTCTTTTTCCAAATATTTTTCTCCATGAACGTTTTTTGTTTCTTTCCAAAGACAATCTTAATGTGTTGTTTTTTCTATAAACTTCCTCCCCAATTAAGGGCTTTGGAGCAATATCAAACTCACACTCTCTATTAAAAGCCTTCCCTAATATACGATATGGGTGATTAGGTCTTAGAAATTTTTGATGCCTAAGATAAAATGTCTTTTTTCCATTTTGTAATTGGTGATGACATGTATCAACTTCACATATAGGATACATTATATGTCCCTTTCTGTTGTATCCAGATAAATTACGGTATTCAGAAAAGTCATTGGTTATGCAAAATAACACGGCCCATAACTTAAAGTTATCACATGTATAATCATCATCAACATCAACGCCTTCCTCCCACAAAAGTCTTAAATCTTCAATCAATGGAATTAAATAAATATCAATGTCATTTCTTGGTTTTTTTGGACCAGAAATCATCATCGATAGTATCATATACTTGCACTTCATGCACAACCATGGAGATAGGTTGTAAATCATGAGAAGAACATGTCATGATGTATGGTTAGTACTCAAATTACCAAAAGGATTCATTCCGTCGGTGGAAAGGCCAAGCATAAAGTTCCTCAATTTAAGGGAAAAGTCTGGATACAAGGAATCAATTTTCTTCCATTGTAATTAATAAGCTACATGGCGAATTTTTCCATCACACACTCTTTCATCTACATGCCATCTAGTATTCTTTGTGTCACTAACATTAGCAAATAATCTCTTGAACCTTGTAAGTATCGGTAGGTACCACATCACCCTGGCAGGAACGGCCTTGCTAGTTAGACCATCATCGTCATCAGCATCATTGTCCTTCTTATTGTAGCGTGACTCCCCGTATCTCGGGCACTCCTTTATATTTTCAAAGTCCTTCTTATATAATATGCAATTATTACAACATGCATGTATTTTGACATAGTCCAAACCCATTGGACACGATGTCTTCTTGGCCTCATAAGTACAATTCGACAACGTGTTACCTTCGAGAAACATTTATTTCAACAATTCAAGCAATTCAATGAAACTTTTATCCATCCACCCCTCTCTTGCCTTAAGATTAAATAGTCTCAACACATCTGACAATCTTATAAAATTATTACATCCCGGATACAACTAATCTTCCATGTCTCTTCACAAAGTATCTACCAATGATATCTTCTTGAAAGCATCAACTCCAATATCATGAATGATTTCTTCTGGAGTACCATTCATAACTTCATAATCTTCAACTGTATGTGACATATGTCTCTTTTTTGCCGATTCACCATGCTATACCTATTTTATGTAATTTTGAATAATTCCATCACAACCACAATGGTTGAATATAATATCCCTGTGATGTTTTTTTGTATTAAAGCAATTTTTACAAGGACACCAAAAAATTCCATAATTGCCAAGAAGGTTATTTTTCAACGAAATTAAGAAATTGTTTCAATCCATTATCATACTCTAAACTTAATCTATTTTCTTTCATCCAACTACGATCCATAATCACATAAAGCTTCTGAAAAAAATAAAAATAGTACACATCCAATAAAAATAATACACAACAACAACAATAGAAATAGAGAATAACAAGAACAACAATAATGGACCAAAGCAACAACAAGAACAACAACAACAATAGTAACATACCAGAGAATAATGGTGATAGAGTTTTTTTCGTTTGCTAGGACTCCTTGGAGAATAAGTGTTCTTTCGTTGGCTGGAGAAAAAATGTTCTTTTGCTAGGGCTCGAGATGTGAACGAGGTAGAATCTGAGTGAATAAAAAATACAAGAATTTTTATCACGGTAATACTGAAAACCGAGGTAATATATCCAACGTAAAAATTAAAAAAATAAAGGCTCCTTTTTGGTTCCAAAAATAATAAAAAAAATTAGAGATTGTTTATATCGGTTTTTCTAAAAACCAAGGTAACATATTCGACATAAAATCTATAAAAATTAAATGCACCTTTTTGATTCCATATAAAACATAAAACTACAGGAGCTGGAAATCGAATCTCAAACCTTGAGCATATTGTTATGTCTCCTTTACAAAGAACCGAGGCAACAAATTGATTTTTTTTAAAAAAAACAAGGTGCTCTTGTTCCATACACCCTCGTATTTATATTGTTCGTTGTGAAAGTTTCGTCATAAAAAGCTTTATTTGTTGTAGTGTACGAGTTTTGTTAATAGTCGTGGTGATAAGTTTTACACACACACACACACACACAAAACACACACACACACACACACACACACACGCACACACACACACACACACACACACACACACACACACACACACACACATATGCAAAGTTATCAAGCTTTTGTCTAAAATAACCATCACTCTCAAAACAAAACCTTAACATCTCTCCCTTCCACATGCAGCAAACTCGTCCTTATTAGCTTCTTCTTACTAAAAGGTAGTCAAGTCTATACACTTTATCGTTCTTCTTCGTCTTCTTCTTCATAATCTTTCTTCCATGTTATTCATATGCTTTCTTCTATTTTTTATTTATAGGTTCCTCCATTTTTCTTTGTTTTTCATATGCTTTCATTTGGCATGATTTTCATATTTTGATTTGGAAGAAAGCTTAAGGTTTAAGGTTTAGGGTTTTCATTTTGCATAATTTTCGTGCTTTTTGGGTTATCTCTACTTGAATCTCTCTTATTGAAATGGATCTCAGTTACCATATATGTTCCGTGTATGACACTAATGTATTAGACATTACTTGGGTTTTTGTTTATATTAACATGTTGTTAATGTCATGCTAGTGTTTCCAAGTTACGTTAACATGATATTTGTAGGATTACAATTTCATGCTAATTTATGTTTCCAAATCAGGTTAACATGATAATATACATTTTGACTTGTAGGTGTGGTTCACAAATTGTTTGTGTTACAATGAAGAAAAAAATACAAGGAGGACGAAACTAATGTGAAAGCAACATACTTGTGTGAAATATCCAGATCATGGTCACAAGTTTGTCACTCTCACTTCAGCTTATCCTCCTTTCATTATGGATTCCATTATGAGACAAGTAGATCATTTCTCCGTCTTCATATGCCACAAATCTTTTTAATAAAATGTACGTTTATGAAATATTTTATGAGTTGATATGTTATTATTGTTCAAAATGTTTGCTTCATTTTTTAATTCAAATTGAGTTTATTATATCGTATGTAGATTGCTTGTTTCAGTAACCCTTCACTAAACATGCATTCATTTGAATTGATTTAGAAAATGATAATATGAAAATTAGGTTATATTTGAAAACCAACTTAGATGAATCAATGTTTTTCGAATTGCATGCATCATGTAATTCATCTCTGAGTCTTTTGTTAGAGGAGTTTTACACCAGGGAGCACTGAATATTAGGATAAGAGCAACACAAGTGAGAGACACACCACATATTCACCTAAAACCTTATGATTTTGGGTGAATATGTGATGTTTCTCTCACTTATGTTGCTCTTCTCCTAATATTCAATGCTCCCTAGTGTAAAACTCCTCTAACATGCTATCAGAGCCTAGTTCATAAAGGGACCGACTTACATGTACCAAAATGCCTAATAAGAGATTCCTAGTAATATGTGTCAATGGCGGTATAAATATATGTGGACAAAAGAGTTTCCACACAAGGGGGAGCATTGTGGACTCACAGTTGAGGGGGAGTGTTGAGAATAATATAACAAGTGTGAGTAGTATGGATAATAATAGTTCCACATTGGATAGGAATGTGGTGAGTTGACTATATATATATATATATATATATATATATATATATATATATATATATATATATATATATATATATATATATATATATATATATATATATATATATATATATATATATATATATATATATATATATATATAAGGTTTGCTAATGTAGATCCATTAGTTTTTATGAAGGTCTATTTTCGCAAGCTTTAACTAAAATCTTATTAAATGCACTTCAATGTGCATGTTACTAAAACATACCTTCATAAAAACAAGTGGGTGTATTATAGCAAACCCACATAGGTTTTTTATAATACACAAATTTATTTTTATGAAGGTGTGTTTTAAAAAAAATTAACTAAAAATGGATAAATGCACCCTAAGGTGCATGTTACTAAAATATACATTCATAAAAACAAGTGAGTCTACGTTAGCAAACCCATATATATATATATATATATATATATATATATATATATATATATATATATATATATATATATATATATATATATATATATATATATATATATATATATATATATATATATATATATATATATATATATATATATATATATATATATATATATAGTTCTGGATTGGGCCGATACCTATCCCACAGTCGAGCAGGCCTAACCCAATACTACGTTGGGGAGGCCCAACAAAGCCCAATCCTCCCATGTCGGGCACGCTCAACTCTGCCGTCGGACAGACCACTACCTAGCACGGGGAGAGCTCACACGTCTTTCCCACGGTCTCCACGTCTCCCTCACGCGGGGAAACATTATCAGGCAACTACCCACCTCCTGAAGATCACAGGGCAGTTGACGCAGGGCGAAAACCACGTGCTGGTCTTTCCTACGCCACGTAAGCCCTGTCAGTTACTCGTATTGGGCTTTGCAATTCAACCCAGTGCAAAGTACCCGTTGACCTAGCGCTGGGGGCACATTATAAATATCCTCTTTCACTAGAGGGTCAGGTGTTCCATTATACACACATATTCTCTTTGTACTTGCTCTTTCTAAACTTTGTTACTCACTTAGACATCGGAGTACTTTGCAGGTACATGCCCTCTTACTCTTTAACACTGGTGAACACAGGAGCTCACGACGCGTGGCAAGTCGCTGATTCCTTTCTGATCAGGTAAGATTATATATATATATATATATATATATATATATATATATATATATATATATATATATATATATATATATATATATATATATATATATATATATATATATATATATATATATATATATATATATATATATATATATATATATATATATATATATATATATATATATATATATTCAAGTGATCATCCACCCTATTTAGATTTTAATTATTTTTTAATTGATTATAACCTATTTCAATAGGTCAAACAATTATTTTAAATAAAAGCTTTTCTTTGAAGGTCTAAACAACTAAATGGGTTTGGACGGAAAAAAGAAAGCTAAGGGTCTGTTTGGTTGGGGATAGATGGAGGGGAGGGATGTAATATTTATAAAAATATGTGTTTGGTTCATTTTTTATAAGGGGAGGCGAGGGGAGTGTAAGAGCACAGATTGTGTCTTAGTTATATCTCTATGTTTTGATGATAACACTTATAAATTTTGTATTCAAGAATTATATACTCTAAACGTGTTCTAGATTGTTTGCTACAGGCACTAAAGAAAATTATCTTAAGAAAGCATATTTGGATCTGAACAATGTTATTATGAAAGGCTTCATAAGTTCAAGAGCATCTTAAGTGAAGATCTGAACGCTGCTCTCAGAAGAATCTAATTACTGTCTCTTGAAGATTCTAAAGCAGGAGCCTCTAAAGCATAGAAGACTCTGCTCTGAGAGATTTACACGCTCAAGCACACAAGCTGCACCTACTCTGATTCAGCTCAATCTGAAGAATATCCAAGACTCTGAAGATCCAGATGATCTCTAGTCTGGAGACTCTGAAGATTCAGATTCTAATGTTGAAAGCTGAACTTACTTTGAAGAAGATTTAAATATGTATGTTGGTTTATCTCAACAGCTCTTTCCTATTTTGTGCTAGACACAAGGACACAGACAAAAAGGTTTTATCTGTGCATTCCATTCTGAGGAAAGTTTTCTGCAAGTGAAGACAAAAGGCATCAGGCTTGTTTCAGCACAGCCTCCAATGTGAAGACAAAAGGCTTCAGGCTTTTCTGCACAGCCTTCAACGTAACAAGACTTCTTGGATCTTAGTGCCTATATAAAGAAGTCCACTCCATCTTCTTCAGCATCGAACTTCTAGCAAAATCACTCATCAAAGCAAATCTCTCAAAGCTCCTATTAGTTTATTTTGCTTTAACTTTGTTCTTAACTTAAGAGAAATATCACAGTTGTGATAACAGCTTATTAGAAGCATTCTTACTCTTGTAAAAGTTTTACATTGTTTGTAAAAGGTTTTCCTTAAGAGGATCCAGTTGGGATCAGTTGCTCTTGAGAAGACTAAGAACAGTTGTTCTTAGGTGTTGCTATTTGTAATCTGTTTGATTTAAATAGTGGATTAAGTCCTTGACAGAGAAAGGCAAATCACTCTTGAGAGGGTGGACTGGAGTAGTTGTATTCAACGAACCAGGATAAAAATATCTGTGTTCTAATCTTTGATTTTTAGTCTTACTTATTCAACCCCCCCCCCCCCCCCTTCTAAGTAATTTTCTCACCTTCAGTTGGCATCAGAGCTCCGGTTCTGCGTGTGCTCCACTTAACCGTGACAGTTAAAGATCCAGTGAGAAAGATACTTTGATATTTGTTTGGCTGTCATTATGGATAATACATCTACATCAACTTACAAATATGAAGGAGATAGGATCAGTACCAAGCCACCCATGTTTGATGGGGGAAAATTTGACTATTGGAAAGGTAGAATAGAAAGTTTTTTCCTTGGGTATGATGCTGATCTTTGGGATATGGTCATTGATGGATATAAACATCCTACTGATGAGGATGGCAAAAATATTGATAGAAAATCAATGACTGAAGTACAGAAAAGAGATTTCAAGAATCACCACAAAGCCAGAACTATATTGCTTAATGCAATCTCTCATACTGAGTATGAGAAGATTACAAACAGAGATACTGCTCATGACATGTTTGAGTCACTCAAAATGACTCATGAGGGAAACTCTCAGGTTAAAGAGACCAAGGCGCTGGCGCTCATACAGAAGTATGAGGCATTTAAAATGGAAGAGTCTGAAAATGTAGAAACTATGTTTTCTAGAATTCAGATTCTTACAGCTGGTCTGAAAGTTCTGGATAAGGGCTACTCAACATCAGATCATGTCAAGAAGATCATCAGAAGTCTTCCCACCAGATGGAGACCAATGGTGACTGCATTGAAGATGGCAAAAGATTTGAACAAGATCTCTTTAGAAGAACTTATCAGTTCTTTGAGAAGCCATGAAATAGAGCTGGAGGAAGATGAACCCCAGAAGAAAGATAAAGGTAAATCCATAGCGTTAAAATCTAACAAACCTGTTAAAGCTTTGCAGGTAAAAGAAGAAAGCTCTGAAGAATCTTCTTCTGAAGAGGAAGATGAACTGTCCATGCTTTCCAGAAGAATCAACAAGCTCTGGAAGCACAAGGGAAAGAAGTTTAACAACTTCAGAAAAGCTGACCACAGGAAGGAATCTTCTGGACACAGAAGATCTGGAAAGAAAGAAGTCACATGCTATGAATGCAAGGAACCTGGGCATTACAAAAATGACTGCCCCAAACTTCTCAAGGAGAAACCCAAGAGAAAGTTTGATAAAAAGAAGAAGGTTCTTATGGAAACTTGGGATGATTCAGATGAATCTGAATCTGAATCTGAAGCAGAAGAAGAGTGTGCCAACATGGCACTAATGGCTGGAATAGAAGATCAGAATGAAGAATTATCATCTGAATCTGAGTCAGACTCTGACTCTGACGCTGAAGAGGTAATGTCTAAACTTACCAAAGAAGAACTTATAAAGGTGTTATCTGAAGTTTTGAAAAGCTACAATAATATCAAACTCAAAAACAAGAAGCTGAAAAGCAATCTTGAATCTGAGATTGATAATCTGAAAACAGAACTTGTTGAGCAGAGAGAAATAAATATAAAAATCAAAAATGATTTGGAAATTGCCCAACAAGAATCTGACTCTGAAGCTAAGTCATCTGAAAATATTTTGGAAAAATATGACTCTAGTTTTCAGAGGTTCCTCACTAAAAGCATAGACAGAAGCAAGATGGCTTCTATGATCTATGGAGTTAGTAGGAATAAAAGAAAGGGAATTGGATTTCAATCTTCTTCTCTTGAAAAAGATGTAAGACCAATACCTGTAGATGATCTGATCATTAAGATAACTCCTTTATACTCTAATTTTAAATTTGGTCATTTAAATGATATTAAACACACGAGCTCTGAAAAGAATACTCATGTGTTTAGATCTAAGGCAAGTCTAAACAAAAACTATGTTGAAAAACAAAAGTTTAGACAAACCTACAAGGCAACTAACCCTAAAGGACCCAAGAAGATCTGGGTACCTAAAGACAAAATAATCCCTGTTGCAGATGTCCTTAGCAGCAAAGTCAGGACACCAATCATGGTACCTGGACTCTGGATGCTCACGACACATGACGGGAGAAAGGTCTATGTTCCAAAGTCTGGAACTTAGATCTGGAGGGGACGTGAAATTTGGAGGGAACCAGAAGGGCAAGATCATTGGCTCTGGAACTATAGGTAATGGCAACCTACCCTCTATTTCTAATGTTCTGTTAGTTGAAGGATTGAAACATAATCTATTGTCCATAAGTCAATTAAGTGACAATGGTTATGATATAATCTTTAATCAAAAATGTTGCAAAGTTGTATGTCAAAAGGATGGTTCTATCCTATTCAATGGAAAGAGGAAACACAACATTTATAAAATTAACCTTTCAGAACTTAAAGTTCAAAATGTAAAATGCCTCTTATCTGTGAATGATGAGCAATGGGTCTGGCATAGAAGATTGGGGCATATTAATATGAGACGTATATATCAGATTAATAAACTCAATCTGGTCAGAGGACTTCCTAAGTTGAAGTTCAACTCAGATGCTCTGTGTGAAGCATGTCAAAGAGGCAAATTTTCAAAATCTCATTTTAAATCAAAAAATGTTGTTTCTACCTCCAGACCATTGGAATTACTTCACATTGATCTGTTTGGACCAGTGAAAACTGCATCCATCAGAGGCAAGAAGTATGGGTTAGTCATTGTAGATGACTACAGCAGATGGACATGGGTAAAGTTTCTAAAACACAAGGATGAGTCTCATTCTGTGTTCTTTGACTTCTGCAATCAAGTCCAGACTGAAAAAGATTGTAAAATTATTAAAGTCAGAAGTGATCATGGTGGAGAATTTGAAAATAAACATTTTGAAAAATATTTTTCTGAAAAAGGCATTGCACATGATTTCTCCTGCCCTAGAACTCCACAACAAAATGGAGTTGTAGAGAGGAAAAATAGAACATTGCAAGAAATGGCCAGAACCATGATCAACGAGACAAATCTGGCAAAATATTTCTGGGCAGAAGCAATTAACACAACTTGTTATATTCAGAACAGAGTGTCTGTAAGACCTCTTCTGAAAAAGACTCCCTATGAATTGTGGAGAAACAGAAAGCCTAACATTGCTTATTTTCATCCTTTTGGATGTATTTGTTATATGCTTAATACTAAAGATAATCTGAACAAGTTTGATTCCAAAGCACAGAAGTGTTTCATGCTTGGTTATTCTGAACGCTCTAAAGGCTACAGAGTATTCAATACTGAAACACAGATTGTGGAAGAATCTATTCATGTCAGATTTGATGATAAGCTTGGCTCTGAAAAGTCAAAGCAGTTTGAAAGTTCTGCAGATAGAGAAGTGGTTCTCACAGACTCTGAAGGCTCAGAGGCAGAAAAGGCAAAGAACAAAGAATCTGACGCAACCCCAGATGCTACACCTTTGACCTCCCAACTAAACAACTTGCATATTTCTGAAAGACCAACTGTCAGAGGATCTTCTTCCAGAATCAAAGCTTCTCATCCAGAAGATGTGATAATTGGAAAGAAAGATGATCCTATAAGGACAAGATCATTTCTCAGAACTTCTGAATCTTCCTTATTTGGCTTAGTGTCAATGATAGAACCAACATCTGTAGATGAGGCTCTGGAAGATAATGAATGGATTATAGCTATGCAAGAAGAGCTGAATCAATTCACCAGAAATGAAGTTTGGGATCTGGTTCCTAGACCTAAAGGATTCAATGTCATTGGAACAAAATGGGTCTTCAGGAATAAGCTGAATGAAAAGGGAGAGGTAGAAAGGAATAAGGCAAGGCTGGTTGCTCAAGGATATAGTCAACAAGAAGGTATTGATTACACTGAGACATATGCTCCAGTGGCAAGGTTAGAATCTATTCGTCTTCTTATTTCATTTGCTGCACAGAATAACATCACTCTGTATCAGATGGATGTTAAAAGTGCTTTTCTTAATGGTATTATAGAAGAATAAGTATATGTCCACCAACCTCCTGGTTTTGAAAGTGAAAACTTTCCAGATCATGTTTTCAAATTAAAGAAATCCCTTTATGGATTAAAACAAGCTCCCAGAGCTTGGTATGAGAGGTTGAGCAACTTCCTTCTGAAGAAAAATTTTATCAGAGGAAAAGTGGATACAACTTTATTCTGTAAAACTGTTAAGAAAGATCTGTTAATTTGTCAAATTTATGTAGATGACATTATTTTTGGATCAACAAATATTACGCTTGGAAAGGAGTTTGCTAAATGTATGCAGGAAGAATTTGAAATGAGCATGATGGGAGAATTGAGATTCTTCTTGGGAATCCAAGTCAACCAGACTCTAGAGTGCACCTACATACATCAAACCAAATATGTTAAAGAGCTTCTGAAGAAGTTCAACATGGTTGATAGCAAAATGGCAAAGACCCCAATGCATCCTACAAACACTCTAGGTAAGGAAGAGGTAAGTAAGAAGGTAGATCAAAAACTCTACAGAGGTATGATAGGATCTCTTCTATACTTGACTGCTTCTAGACCAGATATTCTGTTTAGTGTTTGCTTATGTGCTAGATTCCAATCAGATCCTAGAGAATCACACTTAACAGCTGTTAAGAGGATTCTAAGGTATCTGAAAGGTACTGCTAACATGGGTTTGTGTTACAGAAGATCTGATGAATTTTCATTAGTTGGATTCTGTGATGCTGACTATGCTGGAGACAGAGTTGAACGTAAGAGCACTTCTGGAAGCTGTCAGTTTCTTGGAAGTCATCTGATCTCATGGTACAGCAAGAAGCAACCTACCATTGCACTATCAACTACAGAGGCAGAATACATTGCTGCTGCTGGATGTTGTACTCAGATGCTCTGGATGAAGAGTCAATTAGAAGATTATCAAATCTATGAGAGTAATCTTTCTATCTTTTGTGATAATACTTCTGCTATATGTTTGTCAAAAAATCCAATCTTGCATTCTAAGGCAAAACATATAGAAATTAAACATCACTTCATCAGAGACTATGTTCAGAAGGGTGTAATTAATTTAGCTTTTGTTGATACAGATCATCAATGGGCTGATATTTTCACAAAACCCCTTGCTGAAGATAGATTTAAGTTCATTCTGAAAAATATTTGTATGGATTTTTGTCCAGAGTAATATTTATCAGAGGCAACCTCTCAGATGCTAAATGTTTAATGATCTGAAGTATTTCATCTGTCTATTCGTTCAATTATATATATTCAATTATTTTTTTTTTGGGTGAAACTCTGAACTAACAAGCTCAGAAGATCTGAAAGTTGGAAACGTTTCATTTCTTGAGAGACATCAGATGTGCCAGTAAAGCAAACACGTGTCACTCAATATCTGAAAAGATGGAGTGCTCAGCTGAATTGACGTTTGAGGTATTGCTTTGAAAATCTCACTTTTCTTGGTTTTCCCCCCAGCTGTCATAAATTTAATATGAAATGATTATTTTTCATTAAATGCTGTCCAAACGTGCGTAAGTGTCTTTTGTGTGCCCTATGTTTGATTTTTGGTTATCTATAAATATCACTTATCACACTATTTTCACACTTTCCACATTTACTACATTCATGCGTTTCTGCCTTCTTTTCAATCTCTACCAAAACCCTAAACCTAAACCAAGATCCTCTTCTTCTTCAATGGCGTCTACTTCAAACACTGCTGCAAAACCCAACAAGACTATAATGTACAAAGAACCTGAACGAACCTTATTCACTCCAGTGGCTGATCTAGAGGTGCTCTGTGAAAGCTTCATTGATCTTGATTCGTTAAAGGAAAATGGGTTCGACCTCATTTCTGCCATTAAAGCTCAAGGTTGGGAAAAATAATTTGAAAGGCTAATGGGTCCTGTATTTCCATCACTGGTAAAGGAATTTTGGATTCATGCAAGCGCTGGTCCCAAGTTTATTCATTCCTCGGTTCTTGGAATGTAGATAGTTATTACTGAAAAACTGATCAGACAACTGTTCAGTTATACTGAATCTGATGGAGTCTCAAATCTTGCTTCTTCTCGCATTGATATGGCTAGGGTTTATGAAGAAGTTACTATAGCTGGAATGCCGTCAAGTAAGGTTAAAGATTTGAAACCCATTTATAGGATCTGGGCAAAAATCTTTATGAGTACATTTTTTCACAGAAAACCATCCAACTCACCAGACTATGTGAGTTCGGAACATCTGTATTTTATGTACTGCATTAGCAAAAATGTCAAAGTGGATCTACCGTATCTTATCTTCAGTCATTTACTAACTCATGTCAAAGAAACCAGAGAGGAAGTAAGAGCTAAAGCTGGTAAAGTTAGGACGTGGATACCCCTGGGAAGGTTGATTTCAGACATCCTTATTGAGAACAAGCTGGTACAGCATCTAACAGATGCGAAGATTACAGAAGATCTGACTTACATCATTGGCTCTGAAATAAATGGACTCAATCTGAAAAGGATGAAAATCATTTCAGAATTGAAAGGACAACTAAGGAAGATCAACTCTGAAGAGGTTCAAGGCAGAAGAATTCCTGTGGAAGACTTCCACTATTCAGTGCAGATGAACCAAAGGAATTTGTCTGGCTGTATATTACTGAATGTCTAAAGGAAGGAATTCCTCTACCTGCTAATCTTGTTCAGAAGCCAGGAGAAGAATTGCCAAATCAGATGAAGGAAAGGCGCAGTAAGAGGAAAACTGACGAAGGATCCGTTCAGAAGAAGAGAAAAGCACCTGAAGCTTCAAGAAAGAAGAAGAAAGAAGGAAAGAAGGCCAGAACTAGTCCTAGAGAAGCTACTCTGGAAGAGATCAGAGACACCATTCAACAGGTATTAGCATCTGATCCTACACCTACTGTTCATTCACCCCTGTCTTCACCACAACTCTCTCCAAGCCTTATACAAAGAACTTCCAAATCCAAACAGTCTGTCAATATCTCATCTGAACCACTCTCCTCTGAACCAGTAAATTTACAATCATCTCCTGTACCAATTCCATCTGAACCACAACCTCAAACAATTCCAACAGATATTCCTCCACCAGAACCAACTCAATCAGAAAACTCTCCAACAGTAACTCCACAACCAACTCAACCAGAAAACTCTCCAACAGTAACTCCACAACCAACTTTGTCATAACCAGAGAATCCCCAATTAGAGACTCTCCAACCAGAAACAATTATTTCAGAACAAAATCAACCAGAGACTGTTCAAACTGAACACTCTGAACAAATAATTCCCTCAGAAGATCCAAATCTTTCTGACAATATTCTTGATATTCAACCCCTCAACCAAACAATTATAATTTCTTCAACATCTGTTCACTCAGATGAATCTTCTGATTCATCTAATTCATCTGACTGTGATTCAGAATCACTCAAACAAGCTCGCTCTGAAAGTGTTATGAAGAAACATCTTAACATTGCCTTGTTTCATACCCCACCAAACTCTCCATCTCATCAACAACCATCTGACACTCAAACATCTGAAAACCAAACCATTCCTCAACCACCTAAAACTAATCCATCTGAAAATCAGGCTTTTCCTCAACCATCTGAACTCCCTCAATCTGACATCCACACATCTCAACCACCATCACCTCAACCACAACCATCTGAACCTACTCCTGTTAACACCCCTAATCCTTTTTCCTCTGGACAGTCTGAACAGTCAGATCTAGGATCTTGTGTTAATGCTATGTTTGATATTTTCAAAAAGGAGTTAGATTCTGAATATGATCGTGTTAAGGTTGTATGCATGTCTAGTTTGGATCCCACTATTTCGAATACTGCTTGGAAGCGCTTCATCTGGATGTTCAACAAAGCTGCCTTAAAAGTTAGAGCTAAATGCTCTAAGCTTGCTAAGACTAAATTTGCAGAATTAATCAAGGTAACGCTGATGAACATGCCTCCTCCTCCTCCTGTGTTACTTTTGGAAGCTGCTCCTCCAGTAGTTCCTGAATCTGAAATGGTTGAACAAGCTTCTGTTGAAAACCAAACTGAAGGGAACCCTGCTGCTACTGCATCTGCTCCGTCTTCATCTGTGGTTTCAGAACTTGTGAATGATGTGAAGGATATAAAGGACTGGATGATCAAGCAAGAAAAGACAACTGATGAAATAAAGACCTGGATGTCTAAGCAAGAAGAGTCAGCTGCCAAGATGACAGAGCTTCTGACCCTTATTGCCTCTCGCCAGACCTAGTTTTATTTGTTGTTTTGCACATGAACTGCTTTTGCTGTCTGTTTGTTTTTTGTTGTGTTATGTGTTTTGGCATCTGCCTGTTTGACTGAGAACTTTAGTTTGTTTTGATTGCATGATATCTTGTTTTGCTCCTATATGATTCTTTTCATCTATATCTTTATGTCTTTAAAAATCTTTTTGATTATGACAAAAAGGGGGAGAAAAAGAGAAACTGAGTGTTCAACCTATAAGCAATTACTAAAACTGAAATTTAGACATTTCATTAACTTACTTTGAATTTAAGTTTTTCAGATCACATTGATATATCTGACATAATTCTTTGAAGTTACCCTGAAACTATGTTAACCAGAACCTGATTCTCTAAAGCAAATCTGAGTATTCAATCAACTCTGATAACTCTGATATCTTACTCTGATACATTTATTCTGAAAGAGAATTCATGCAAGGTGATAACCAGACGCTCTGACTGAAGGAAGTCATATGTATTTGGCATCAAGATTTGACTCTGAACTCTTTCATCAGGCTCTGAATCTGAAATATACTTAATCAGAAAGGGAAGTATTCTATTCTATTGATGTATTTATTTCAGGGGGAGATTGTTAATCTCAGGGGGAGTTTCTAATTCTTACTCTTTATTGAACAAAATTTCTCATGTTTTGTCATCATCAAAAAGGGGGAGATTGTAAGAGCACAGATTGTGTCTTAGTTATATCTCTATGTTTTGATGATAACACTTATAAATTTTGTATTCAAGAATTATATACTCTAAACATGTTCTAGATTGTTTGCTACAGGCACTAAAGAAAATTATCTTAAGAAAGCATATTTGGATCTGAACAATGTTATTACGAAAGGCTTCATAAGTTCAAGAGCATCTTAAGTGAAGATCTGGACGCTGCTCTCAGAAGAATCTAATTACTGTCTCTTGAAGATTCTGAAGCAGGAGCCTCTAAAGCATAGAAGACTCTGCTCTGAGAGATTTACACGCTCAAGCACACAAGCTGCACCTACTCTGATTCAGCTCAATCTGAAGAATATCCAAGACTCTGAAGATCCAGATGATCTCTAGTCTGGAGACTCTGAAGATTTAGATTCTAATGTTGAAAGCTGAACTTACTTTGAAGAAGATTTAAATATGTACGTTGGTTTATCTCAACAGCTCTTTCCTATTTTGTGCTAGACACAAGGACACAGACAAAAATGTTTTATCTGTGCATTCCATTCTGAGGAAAGTTTTCTGCAAGTGAAGACAAAAGGCATCAGGCTTGTTTCAGCACAGCCTCCAATGTGAAGACAAAATGCTTCAGGCTTTTCTGCACAGCCTTCAACGTAACAAGACTTCTTGGATCTTAGTGCCTATATAAAGAAGTTCACTTCATCTTCTTCAGCATCGAACTTCTAGCAAAATCACTCATCAAAGCAAATCTCTCAAAGCTCCTATTAGTTTATTTTGCTTTAACTTTGTTCTTAACTTAAGAGAAATATCACAGTTGTGATAACAGCTTATTACAAGCATTCTTACTCTTGTAAAAGTTTTACATTGTTTGTAAAAGGTTTTCCTTAAGAGGATCCAGTTGGGATCAGTTGCTCTTGAGAAGACTAAGAACAGTTGTTCTTAGGTGTTGCTATTTGTAATCTGTTTGATTTAAATAGTGGATTAAGTCCTTGACAGAGAAAGGCAAATCACTCTTGAGAGGGTGGACTGGAGTAGTTGTATTCAACGAACCAGGATAAAAATATCTGTGTTCTAATCTTTGATTTTTAGTCTTACTTATTCAACCCCCCCCTCTAAGTAATTTTCTCACCTTCAGGGAGAAGAGGGGAGCAAATTCCCTCATAGACTCACTTTTTACTCCCCTCAAATTGGGGGGATTTAGAGGGGAGATTCATTGTTTAAAATTTTATTATATTCTCTAATTTATCCTCAATTATTTATTTTAATTTCAAAATTTTCCTTATTGAACTATTAAAAACTAAGTTTATGTTTTTCTCTATATTGTTTCACGTTTCTTTTTTCTTCTATTCTGATGCTGCTACATGTGCATTGTTGCTCTCAGGTGATTTTTTTCCTTTTTATTTTGTTGAATTCTTCTATTTTGATTTTATGTTGTTTATACGTGTAACATATAACTATAATCGGTGATTGATCGGTTGCCGTAAACTAAAAATCATGATTACTCGGTTGCTGTTAACTAAAAGTTGTGATTGTTTTAATTATAGGTATACATTATCATACAAATTTCTTATTCCATGAACATTGAATATGTCAGAGATGCTTTGAGAGTAATTATAAAATAAATTTCATATTCAACTTTCATATTCAAATAAAATTTATTTGATATGGTTGTTTTTTTTGTCTGCACATAATGATGAGTTTATATGGATCAGATTACAAATTTGATCTCTAATTTACCTTGGTTCAATCATGTATTATAAAGCTTGATTTGATCATAATTGAACTTTTGATGTCGTAAGGGAAATAACATTCTCTAGTACTTTTGAAAATTTTGTGAAATTGCAATGAACAGTGAGTTAAAATATTGAGAACTCACTTTGAAGGAATTTTTATTTGGTGATATTTACTCAAAACTATTTTTATTTAGAATTGTTTTTACTAAATACAAATGATAATATTTGTAAGGATAAAAAAGTAGTTTAGTTTTAAAATCTCTCCTCTCCCCTCATAAACCAAACATATATGTAGTTAAAAATTCCTCCCCTCCCCTCCCTTTATTTGAACCAAACATATATTTAGTTAAAATACCTCCCTTCCTCTCCCCTCTATTAAATTTTCTCCCCTCTCCCTGTTCAACCAAATGGACCCTAAAGGTTTGTCATTTGTTACTAACAATTCTTTTTATTTTTTCTCTAGTACTGTAATTTAAAATTTAATATATTTACTTATAAAAATTAAATATAATAATAATAATTTTTTAAAAAAAAATTGGTTCATAGTTCCTTTTATAACTATGAGTATTTGGTCGACCATCTTATGACCAATTTTAAATATTTTATGTTTAAATTAACTTTTAAAGTGAATTTCTTGTTGTGTTCTTTCTGAATATATAAATCCGCTCGTTTTAATTGTAAATATAAAAAAAAAAACAAAGTTATTTAAAAAAAATTAAAGTCATTAATTATTTTTATAAACAATTCCTTAATTTATTTTTTTAAAGTAATCTAATAGTTAAACTCACACACCTTAAAATCATTCTTATTTAATTGGTAAACTATTATATAATAATTTAACTTTTTCACATAGAATAAACATGTATAAGGGTTATGATTAACTTACAAATACTAGAATTTTTTTTTTAAAATAACCAAGTATTAATTTTAATTTACCAAAAAAACAGAAGTTTCAAAATAATGACGAAATGACATACTTTCAACAGACAGTCGTCGTTTGAAATGGCGACTTAGTATAACTGAAAAATTGGACAGAGGTGGATTCGCCACTTGTAATGGCGACATTGTGTAAAAAGAAACAAAGTCGCCGGATCAATTGGCGACTTAGTTCTAGGGTTTCGTTTTCCAATTTTTTATTTTTAGTTAATGGTTAATTGATATTATTATCAAATAATTATATTCTTATTATTTAAAATATAGTTTTTAATAAATTTAAATAATTATTTAAAAAATAGTTTTTAATAAATCTAAGTAATTATAAAAAATAAGGTTTAATACATTTAAGTAATATTTATGAAATAAGTAATAATTATTATTTTTAAATTATAGATTATAAAATTATAAATTTAATTAATTTAAAATTTTAATACAAAATAATAATAAAAATTTTAATACATTTAAATTATAAAATATTTTAAAATTTTAATTATAAATTAATTTAAATACAAAATAAAAATTGAATAAAAATTTAATTTTAGAGCATATAAGTTGATTTAAATTATAAATTTTAAAACATAAAAATTGAGTAACCATTGAATTATAAATTGTATAAATTTTGTAAGGGTATTTAAGACATATCATATGGGGCAGACACTATTTTATTTTTCTATAAATACGACTGCAAACACATATATGTTTTCACAGCATTGTATACCAAAAGACCACGTTAGTGCATTTTGAGTGGAGTAGAGTCTAGAATGTCTGCATTTCTAAATCAACGTTCTTCGTCGTCGTCGTCGTCATCAGCATCGGAGGAACCATTTCCAACGTTCGATCTAATGAAAAGAAACACCGTAGTTGTGTTTTCAGCAACCAAGCCTCCGATGAAGGTGCTCCTGTGGAATATGCAGACGTTGGAGCACTTGCATAGGGAACTGAACCGCTGGCTAGAAGGAGATATTGCTCCAGAAGAAAATATTAGGAAAATCGAGAGGCTGGTCGAAGAGACCGGGAGAAATGGAGTGACTCGTGAATGGAGAAAAATGGAAAATGATGCCGGTGTCCTTGTGATGATGTTGACACCAAAGAAGATAAAGTTGATGGTCGTGATATCATAGACGCCTTGGTGCAGTGTTATGCTTGAAGTCCTTACATTGTTGTTATGTTTATTTAATTTATGTTGCTTTCATGCAGTGTTCTGTTTTCATGTTGTTGTTGTGTTAGTTAACTATGTTTTTAATTGATTGAAACTTGGTATTATTCGAATGGAATTTTCCATTGATTTAACGGGAGAAGATTACATATGAAACTATGATCTGCTGCTTGATCCTACATTAGGACATTTTGTTCGATTGTGTCCTGGTTGCCGACACGAACTACACAATCTCACCAGCTTGTCAGCGGTATCCATCTCCGTTCGAATGCGCGTGCTGTTAGGCCGACCCTTTCTCTGTCTGCACATCAAGTCATTGTGCCAAACAATTTCGCCTTCGTATTGAGGCCAATAATCCTCATTTGCCACCATCTAAAAACTGCATGTGTAGACATTTCATAGACTTATGACTTGGTGAACTGCAGAAAGAAGGTTGGTTGGGTCCTGGCGCGCCTTCGAACACGCTGCTATAACATGAGAGCAAGGCATACGGAATGCTTGAAACTTTCCACTATCACACCAGCTCTTATCCAGTTCAACACGATAACATCCCCTAGGGCGTCCTTCGTTGTGATCAATCGACTCGGCAACACTAAACCAACCAGCTGTATGGTCAAAGATGGTGACGACGTGTGTGTTGGCTTTGGCAGCTTCGTCTTTCATGAATTTCATTGAAGTATCGCTGTACAGTTGACCCGATTGTAATACCGAACCCCACTTTGTACGTCTGCTATCAAAGAGTGATCCTAGCCTGAAATAGGTTGCCTTTACCAAGGCAATTATTGGGAGGTTTCAGATTCCCTTGAAAACAGAGTTCATTGACTCGACGAGGTTAGTTGTCATGTGGCCCCATTGCACCCCATTGTCGTATGCCCGCGTCCATTTCTCCCTGTCAATGGTATCAATCCATCTTAATGCATCCGCGTTGGTCAGTCTGATCTCGTCACGGTAGTATTTGAATGTCGGTTCAGTTAGTGCATATCCCGCGTTCACAACCTTCTTCCGCAGCGTCTTGTCTTTGATTTCCCACATGAAATTTTGGGCAATATGCCTTATGCAATAGATGTGGGTCGAGGGAGGATCTTGCCAACCGTTGTCATGGTTGTTATATGCACTCTCGATGTATGGGTGTCGATCGGAGATCAAACATAAGTTAGGTTGGGGAGACACGTAAGAGCGGAGGTTTTTTAAGAAAAAACTTCAACCCCCAGCAGTCTCCCCTTCTATTATGGCGAAGGCAATTGGAAAAATATTGTTGTTCCCGTTCTACGCCACAGCCATGAGTAGAGTGCTTGATAAGACAAGTCAATAGCAAAACTCTGCGAATCACATGTGACCCTGTAGGCTTACGAGATTCTCTTGATGCATGCAACCTGCATTGATGAGACGGGACTAGGCCAAGAGTCTGCATTTCACATGTGACTCACTAAAAACTCACTAAATAAACTATAATAAATATAAGAAAAACTTTGCGTTTCACATGTAACCATTAAAAAGACTCTGATAGTAAAAAAATTTCATATATGTATTGCAATCAATTCTATTACATGTAACCAAAGCTTTTGGAATCAATGACATGCAGCATGCGTGATGAGACAGGACAATGCAACATTCAATGACATGTAGCCTGCTTGATGAGACGTGACAATGAGGGAATTTGGTTTTCACATGTGATCATGCATGCAGCCTGCATTGATGAGATGGGACTAGGCCAAGAGTCTGCATTTCACATGTGACTCACTAAAAACTCACTAAATAAACTATAATAAATATAAGAAAAACTCTGCGTTTCACATGTAACCATTAAAAAAAGTCTGATAGTAAAAAAAATTCATATATGTATTGCAATCAATTCTATTACATGTAATCAAAGCTTTTGGAATCAATGACATGCAGTATGCATGGTGAGACAGGGCAATGCAGCATTCAATGACATGCAACCTGCTTGATGAGACGTGACAATGAGCGAATCTGCTTTTCACATGTGATCCTGCATGCAACCTACATGAGTGTTTGACATTGCTTCTGTACACTTGTCCCACATGGGTTTACAACCTACATGCATCAATACACTTGTCTGCATACATTTACAACACACATCCACTCATGGGATATAAATATAGTGTCTTTACCCAGCAAACTCTGCTCACAATTAAACTCTCCTACTCTCAAACCCCCAAACTCTCTAACTCCTATACTTTCTAACTCTCAAACTCAAACAACATCAAACCCTCAAACTCTCATACTCTCTAACTCCCAAAAACCTCAAACTCAAAGACTCTCAAACCCTCAAACTCTCAATATCTCTACATATCAACACCCCAAACGACAACGTCTTTACTAACAATGGGCGACTCTCATAGAGGCACGACTGAAAACATTGCAAACTTTGTAAGTTTTTAGTTCTTATCTAACGTTAATTATTTTACTTCTTATCTAACGTTAATTATTTTACTTCTTGTCTAACATAATTATTTTACTTCTTGTCTAACGTAACATTAATTATTTTGCAGGATGTATCAAGGTTTCGATGTCGTGTGCATGATTGCATACCACTCGACCCGCTCATAACGGGGTACCTTCGTAGTTGTGGGTTTGGTGATGTGATCAAAATTAAATCTTACTCCCTCGATATGAAGTTTATTCTAGAGTTATTAGAACGCTGGAGACCGGAGACACATACATTTCACCTACCTTTTGATGAGTGTACTGCGACTCTCCAAGACGTATACATGTTGCTTGACCTACACATCGATGGTAAGACCGTCAACGGCAAAGTTGGTGTCCCTGACCGACTTTGCGAAGATTTATTAGGCGCCCCTCTTTGTGTGGACGCACCTCAGGCGGAAAGCAAGGGCCACCCGAGGGGTCAGGGAATCAATTTAAAATACCTCAGAGAACAATACAATAATATTGTCTTAACTGATGATAGCACCGAATATGACATAATAGTCAAAACATGGTGCTATATTATGATTCTGTTCGATCACTTTTTATTTCCATAGGGAACTGGAAATACCGTCCATACTATCTATTTAACATTATTACAAAATATTCACAAAGTGTGCGAATATAGTTGGGGATCAGCTGTCCTCGCCCATCTGTATAGTGCACTTTGCAAAACTTCCAAAAAAAATTCATGTACTTTCTATGGTTGTGCTTATCTCCTGCAAGCGTGGGGTTGGTCTAACTTATATGCATAACCTTGTCTATCTCTGTCTGACTAAATGTATCCACCTTTATTGCAGTTTGTTTGGATGACGTACGAGGGTCTCGATCACCAGCTCGACCCCAATGATGCTGTTGTGTGGACATTAAGAACACCCATAATTAGGTTCACCATGGTGGAGATGCACCAAAGTGACCGGGTGAAGTTACAATTTGGGATGCATCGGGATATTCTAGATGCTCCGGTAGATTCAGGGCAGTGGCATCAAAAGCGGGTGGACTCACAGTGGAGTGTCAGTGATTGGAAGGAGTTTGTGAAGGAGTTGTGTAACCACTGAAAAAGAAGAAGGCATCACGTCTTAACCGACCGTATTGTGCACGGGGCTAGACCAAGTCTTCAATATATGAATTGGTTTAGATCTGTCACAACATCTCAACCTTTCTTGTCCCAGCCAACATATTTGGTCGATCCAAGGGAACACGCTTCTTCGTCAAACACACAACAACAGTCCAGTGTCCAAAATCAGCCTTACGAAAACCCATACATGCCAACAAATACCCCCATCAACCACCATACCATGACCCATACATGCAACCCACCTAGTCCCAGCCTCAACCACCATACCATTATAGCCCTGATTCGTCTTTTGAGCCTACCCCCTCCGCCTATAGCCCAGACAACTCATTTGACCCTACCCTTCCAACTACCCCTCAAACTATCCACTATTTGACTACCACACCCCACAACAACCAAAACACCATTTCCAACCCAATTCGATGTACGCATTCAGACAACCATATCGTCCATACACCACCCAACCTCCACGACAATCCTTCAAAAACATGGGCACTGAGCTGAACTACGGAAGCGCCGTTGATTGTAGACCTCCCGGCTATTGGGTTCAAATGCTGCAAAATCTATCTGATACGTCGGGACCGTCCCAACAAAACCCTCCTCAACAACTCAACATACAACGGCCAGACACACCACAACAACCTCGTCGTAGACCTCGTCGCAACGCGCATCCGCCGCAGTGTGGCACTGGTGGTCGCCTGGATAGAGCCGACCATTAGTTTTTTTTTTCAGTTGTAATTTTTATTATATGTTTTTTTCAATTGTAATTTTCATTATATTATAAATTATAAATTAATATATTTTAACTTTTTTTTTAATTCCTTACATAACAAACAACATAATTAATATATTTTAAATTTCATTATATTATATAAGGATTGTTTAAATTTTAATTAATAATAAATAACAAACAACATAATATATATTAAAATAATTATAAGCTTAATAATAAACATAATATATTTAATATGTTATTAAAATATTTATAAATTTAATAATAAATTTAATGAAATTAATAGGTAATTAAAATATATATTAATAGATAAAATATTTATTAAAATGTTTATTAATATTTAATCAAACGAGAAACCCTAAACAATACAAGCATTCGCCAATCCATATGGCGAAATGGGCCAATTTCTACATATTCGCCAATCCATATGACGATTTAGTGCAAGCCCAAATCGTGAGTGCAACAATGTCGCCAATCCAAACGGCGATTGGTAGTTGAAACTTAGTCGGTTTGAGAAATTTTTTGAAACTTACTTTTATTTAGTAATTTTTAATTAATACTTCGTTATTCTTAAAAGAATTTTCAAATACTACGTAGATAACCAAATAAAAATAATAAATCCATTTGAGAAAAAACTGTGAGATAATTTTTATTAGTAAAAAATGTATGTGTCATTTGTGATATATAAATATTTCTTTACATTTAACTTTTTGCATTGAATTTTCATTGTTGTCAATTCTTTTACAATTTTTTCAATAAATATCTTAATTTATATCATCATTGAGCTTTCTTAAGAAAAAAAAAACTTACAATTCACATATAATCTAGGCAAGTGATTAGTTAGTTTCCATAGGGACTCCTCATATAAAAAAAACACCCTTACAATATTAACCTTCACATTTCATTAAAAATCTAATTAATTGTCTGGAATAAGAGACACAGTTTTAAATATCGAAGACAAGATATTCAAACTCAATAGTCATAAATTTAAATTATTTCCATTTATTGTTACATTATGAAAAAAATATGATTATTATGATAATCACGAATACAATAAATATCTAAATATTTATTTTTATTTGATCTTTCAATTCTACTATACATGCGTATCAGCTCAATAACCACAAAAATAATACCCACAATTTTTCTACATATTCAATTAATACCTCGTCATTTTTGTTTTCCCAATTTGTAATTAATTAATTTCACCAAAAAATAATTAATTAGTTAAAGGCAAAAACTCCCTTACTTAATAACACAATTAATTAATATTGGAATATTGAAAAAGATAAAGAAATATTTTGTTGTTATTATTAGCAATGAATGAGAATATTTGAAATTATGAACAATTATAGATAGATGACATAATAAAGAACAAAAGTGATGTTCTGAAATATTGGGACCCAATGGTGGGGAAGTTGATGTTGAAAATTGTATTGGAAATTGGAAGCTAGGTAAAGGAAATTGTACTATCTAGTAGTCAATGTTGGTTTTCTTGTCCCTAAAATAAATATTAAAAAAGATTTAAACAATATTCTATTATTATAATATTAAATTCTTATAATTAAGGTGATATCTAGAAGATTACAAATTATTATATTAATATATAATAGTATATTATTATTATATTAAAGAAATGATTGGAATTGAAAAGGAGACAAGACAAACCTGACAACATTTTTGTTTGGTGTTTTTGTTTTCCACTTTTATTCCTTTGACGCCCATTGTGTTGTGTTGTGTTTTTCTAACACTTAACATTTCTGTGTTTGTTAAGTTAAAAATATTCACCATTTTTTCTGTTCATCATTTTCATGTTTATAGATAGATAAATACATCAATAAATAACAATTTAGTTAAGGTGCAAATGGAAATGACAATGCCTGTTAGTTTAAGGAACAAGCTTAAGAGTCTTTGTGATTATGGTGACGGTTGGTCTTATGCTATTATGTGGCGGTTTCATCAAACAAATCCTATGTAAGAATCTTGTTTCACATTTTATTATTTTTTATCTTTCTTAGATGTTACTTGCATGTTTGAAATTTGTTATTCTTATAGGTTGTTGAATGTGGAAGAAGCATATTATGAGGAAGAATTAAGAGAAGAGATTCAAAACATGGTTCCTCTAGTGCATTTGCTTGGTGAAGGGTATGTATGTTTTTCACTGTTTTTATTTTTCCTGATGAATAATCTCCGTCGAGAAATTTCGCTGAGTGTGTGATTGATCTCTTGTTCCAACCACATTTTTATGTAGAATTGTTGGTGAAGCTGCTTTCACAGGAAAGTACAGTTGGTTACATTCAGTTAGTTATGAGGTATAATTTTCAAGTTCAGATTCAATTTTCTCAGTTTTTATAGTTCAGTTATAAGTTATAAGTTGAGAATTTCATTTGTATCTCCTTTTCTTTTTCTTTCTGCAGAATGATTTTTGTATGTATCAACAATTCAACTCTGGAATAATTAAGGTAATAAAATTTGTCAACATGGAGAATGTATTTGATACTTTTGGTCAAATCAATTGTAATAATAATGTATTAGATGTCGTGATACTGTAGAAAGTATCTGATGTCTCTGCACAACTGCCAATTGATCTGAATTGCTTAATGGGACATAGCGTAGTAAGTGTGATTATAAGCTTTTAGAAATTTATATTGATGAAAAATTGTGTTTTGTAGACAATTGTGGCTATACCTGTCAAACCATTTGGGGTGGCACAGTTTGGATCAAGAAAGAAGGTTTTGGAGAGAATGGATTTTTTGGATCAAACACAGATTTTGCTCGAGGAGATAGATGAAATCGGGTTATTAAACGACTCAGAAAATGCAGTTTTATCGAGCGAGGATATCAACGGATTGCTAGCTTCGTTTTCTTCTGAAAATTCATGTGATTGGAATCTCAAATCTGCTAACGATGAAAACTATAAAGATCTGAGAGAAGTTTTTTCTTCTTGTGAAGAAAGGGTCACATCGCTAGAATTTGAGGAAAATTCTTGTTTTGATTCATTGTTGCAACAGTTTGTATCTGAAACAATGGCACAAGAAGTTCATGATTCATCATTGGCCTCATTGCAGAATATAGACGGAGTTTCGTTTCGAGAAAATATACAAAATTCTATGGTTAATGTTGTGACAGAAGTTGATTTACCATCAAGTTCACATACACTGAATGGAATAATCTGTAATAGTTTAGAGCCGGTTGATATGTTGGAAGAGTTTTTGAAGTTCGGCTCCGTGGATGATCTTTGCGAATGGTTCGCTCCTTCTCCTGACGAGACTACTATCTGCAAAACAATGATTCAATTGGAAAAAACCCTTTCCGAACCAATAGAGTTTAATCATCCTATTCGCGCTGATCTTGGCCTGGCCGAGAAAGAAACATCGGTAGTAATACATAGTTCTGAGAACGATTTCTTGGACAACACGGAGTTTGATTTGGGAAGTGATCAAGGTAGTGAGTTGTGGGGGAATTTACTTACACCAATGGTGAATGCTGCTGGGACTGATAATATCGCCTTTTCTGAATGTGTATCCGAGTTAAATGCCGGTGCACCGACCGATAGTACTCGGAAGAGGCTATTCGCAGAGTTAGGCATTGAAGAGCTTTTGAGAGGCGAAGCGAATTACAACAATCCTTTTAGCAGTTCTAATTTCGAAAATGCGTTATCGTCTAACAAAAAACAGATGGTAGAGTTTTCGCCTACGAACAGAACTCAAGTTCATTTCGCAAACCTTATCGGATCAAACTTGATGCATCCTGTTTCTGACTTGGAAGAGTCGAAAAGTGTTTTAACTAAGAAAGATACATTCTCAAAACTACAAGTTGGAATATCGGTTAATGACCGAAACCGCATCAATGTCAAGAGGGCCGTTCCAGCACACGCGAAAAGGCTTGAACAGCCTGCAAAGCACACCAAGAAGAAGGCTAAACCGGGGGAAAGCACTCGTCGGCCAAAAGATCGGCAGCAGATTCAAGACTGTATTAAAGAGTTGAGAGGAATCATCCCTCATGGTGGAAAGGTAAACAAAGCCTCAATTCAATTATACTAACAATAAAGTTTCTCATATAACTTTCTGACAAATGTTTTCATGATTTTTTCGACAGTGTAGCATCGATTCGTTGTTAGACCGCACGATCCGATACATGCTTTTCTTAGGCAGTGTTATTAAATATGCAGACAAATTACAAGAGCCTAATGAACCAAAGGTAACTAACTCTAATCAAACTAATTTCTACTTTTTTAATTAAGCATATGCTTAATCTTCATTAGTCATTATCATAATTGATATTGGAACTTTTTGTTGCATGATTAGCTTATTGATCAAGCAAATGGAGTGATTCCAAAAGACAAAAACCATGGTGCCACATGGGCGTTTGAAGTATCAAACCCAACAATGTTATGTCCAATTATAGTCGAGGACATGAATCCGCCTGGCCAAATGCTTATCGAGGTAAGAAACCGAATAAAAACGAATGTGGATCAAAATTTTTTACAATCTTTGCGAATTCATTAGTATTCTTCTGTTGCAGATGCTTTGCGAGGATCAAGGTTTCTTTGAAATAGTCGACATTATTAGAGGTTTCGGGCTGAATATCTTGAAAGCGAAGATGAATTTACGGAAGAATAAACTATGGGCGCGCTTTATTGTCGAGGTAACTAAATCGAATAACAGTTGCATACGCGAGTTTCGTAAATTTCATAGGTCATTTTATCCTCTACTAAGTGCTGGTTTACATATTTTGCAACAGGCAAATAGACATGTGACAAGGATAGATGTGTTTTGGTCCCTTCTCCATCTTCTTCAACAACCAAACAGCGTCGGAATCGATTCTTCGAACAAGCATAGCAATGTTATTGATGCAAACGTCGCGTAACCGTGGCGATTAAGAGGTGCAATGGTAAATGGTAGGTTAGGATACACTTAGCAGAAACTTGATTGATAAACAATGGTAGCTTCTTCTCTTGGGTTAACTTGGAAAATTTAAGCTTCATGCTTTTAACATTATGATTCTATATAGGCCAAAGTTAGTGAAGAACAGTTAGAATATCTACATAGTTTAGTTATATTTGAAGAAACTTTTACATGTTTTAAGAGTTTATTGTTAGATTCTTATGGGTCCATGTGAATGAGAAATAAATTAATCTGTTTGATATCCCAAATCTCAAGTGCCAAATATAGCTCTTTCATCAGCATGCACCCAAAATGATTTCCAATTATAGTATCACAATTATTAGGTTCTTGTTAAGTTGATTTAAGAATTTTAAAATTTGGGTTGAATTTGATCAACTTTAACTAAACCAAATTTTAAAATGAGTGGCATCTTCATTTATAAATTCTTTAATAAAGATTTTATTTCAGAGATATAAGATTTTTAACATATTTTGTCGAAAATTGGACATCTGGAGCTTAGAGCGTGATCTAATGGTCTGATAAAAGCGACATGATAACAAGTGACTTAATGAATTTTTAATAAAACCTCAACGTCCATTATAAACTCATTTTTAAACCGTATTTCATTGCATATCGTAATCTTAACATATAAGACACCGACAGACACCAATTACAATTGCAACATTAATATATTGACATTGATAATAATCTTAAAAATAATAAAATCAATGTAATTATTTGTGTCTATAAGCACCAAATATATATATATATATATATATATATATATATATATATATATATATATATATATATATATATATATATATATATATATATATATATATATATATATATATATATATATATATATATATATATATATATAGATTGTGTGCTTAGAGATATGTTAGGATTTAAAATATTTTAATACTAGAGAATATTCAATGATGACAAGTCCTAACAAATTGGGACACATCTATTGTGCTAATAAAATAGTGAATGAAAAAGGCTACATATTTTTATTGTTGCCATTAAAAATTAAACTAAACATGGTTAAGAGCAAAGTTAGGAGTGGAAGAAAATAGTGACCAAAGAAAGAAGTGAAAAGTACTTATGATAAGTGCTATACAATAAGAAGGAGTGTGGCCATTATAAAAGCTACCAACCTTTAATTATCTTCCCACTAAAATTTGTCAAACTTTTAACTTTATAAAATGAAAATATCATTAACTTGCCTCTAACTTGTTGATTCCATTTGGCCTCCTTGTAGAAAAAATCCATAGTTTTTGGTGACACATGGAATCTCTCTACTTTAAATTATGATCCTTCCTTTATCTCCAAATGTTATATGCTTAAGTAAAATAATAATAGGTCCTATTCATGACCTAATTAAGTGGGTTGTTGTGCATGTTTTTTCCTCTTCAATTGACTAGGGAACTTCAACTATATTAGATGGTTGACCGTTGGATTAAGATTGGACAAGGCAGATTTTAAGCAAATTGTTTTATAACAAAAATTAAAATTCCAATCTTTAAATTTATAGTATGATTTTGATCCAATGGTCATTGATCGAGTAATTTATGAAAGTGAGATTTTCGCATATATAGAGAATTTGAATTTCTTGCTTTGGTTTTTATTGAAAATGAAATCATTAGCTTGCAATTACTCTTCTTCTTAAACATAGTTTTGTTATGGCAGAAATACAAGTTAAAACAATTTATTTATTCTAAAAAAAAAAGTAGTTGAAGATCGACTAATATTTTTTAATAGTAATTTTTAAGTGATGTAGGAGCAATGTTTTTTATTTGTGATTTTTTAACAATGTCACTTAATTACAAAATGTATAAAAGTAAAGTAATAAAGATAAAAAATGTATAAAATGACTTGATTTGATTGATGGTGTCTTTGAAATAATTATATGGTTCAGTATTTAAAGGCAAACACTAGTATTATTGATGATAGATCGTGATGATCTAGAGATTTGTAGGTGGTTGTAGTGCCCCATATTCGGTTTAATGTTTTCTATATTGCAACATGTTCTGTTGATCATATTTTTACATACACAACTTTCTTCAAATTGTGGTTCCACAATATTGGTCATTATGTTTGAGTGTGCTCATTCTCATGTGGCTTGCTCGGTTAAGGGTGTTGGACTTTCAACTAGGGAGCATTGAACATAGTGGGACTTTTTTTTTCTAGAGCAACCTTTATGAGAGACACACCACATACTCACCCAAAACCATACCACTGTTGAACTTTCAACTAGGGAGCATCGAACATAGTGGGAGTTTTTCTAGAGCAACATTTGTGAGAGACACACCACATACTCACCCAAAACCTTAAGGTGATAGGTGTATGGATTCTCTCACTTATAAATGCTCAAGTCACCACATTTCTATCCAATGTGGGACTATTATCCACCCTACTTACACTTGTTAATACTTAACACTCTCCCTCAAGTGTGAGTCTATCCTAATGCTCTCCCTTAAGCGGAAACTTTAACTGGCGCCGTTGACATTCTTCAACGAGACACTCAACCCACAACCTATGGGGATACTTTCGATACAAGTAAGTCGTTCTCTTTATTCGAACCAAAGGCTCATGATACCACTGTTGGACTTTCAACTAGGGAGCATTGAACATAGTGAGACTTTTTTTTTCTAGAGCAACCTTTGTGAGAGACACACTACATACTCACCCAAAACCTTAAGGTTTTGGGTGAGTATGTGGTGTGTCTCTCACAAAGGTTGCTCTAGAAAGAAAAAAAAAGTCTCACTATGTTCAATGCTCCCTAGTTTAAAGTCCAACAAAGGGGAGTTCGTGTATATATATATATATATATATATATATATATATATATATATATATATATATATATATATATATATATATATATATATATATATATATATATATATATATATATATATATATATATATATATATATATATATATATATATATATATATATATATATATATATATATATATATATATATATATATATATATATATATATATATATATATATATATATATATTAATCACATGTATTTTCAATTTTGAATAACATGTAATATACTTTTATATCTACACAAAATGTCCACCGTGCGTTGTATTATTGACTAACCTTAAGTCATAATAAAATGCTACACAATCAATAATTACTTTGCATAAATATGATTAACATTCTACTGTAAAACAGAAAACTATCCATTAGATAACATACCTCAACTTGCGAATGGTCAAAATCTTTTTAACCATTACTGATTCAATTACCCCATGGTAATATTTACTTTCAAACTACTTCAACGACCATCTTTCCTAATCATGAACACACAAGATAAAATATCCACTACCACTATCTATCATATTTTGTCAATTCTTTCTTTATTTTAAGCCCAATGGGATGTCGTTCGAATCTGAACCATATGTTAGAAATCATAAAAATTCCACTATTAAGAAACCTATTTTATTTCTAGGGATCCAAAACATAAGTTGTTTTCTACTAAACTCACGTGCCCTTATTGATAAAGAACCTAGCATGGGCGAGATGGCCAAGAAACGATCTTTGATATGAGGGAAACATTCAAAATTTTATATTTCCAAGACTCTGAAGAACCCACCCACGAAGGTAGATCATCAATTTGTTCTTAGGAAAATGAAGTTACTTGGTTTTAGCTAATCAATTGTTTAATTTCTTCTTTCAAGTCAAAAGAAGCCACATTGCACGTGCATTAGAGAGATTATTAGTTGTGTCCAAAGCTTGAATGAGAATTGTGATCACACACAATAGAGGTTGATCTCCTATTATCTATTCTTCTTCTACCACCTTTAGTAGGTGGCAAAGTTCATGCGACACTAACAAGTGAAGTTTTAAGATCAAACAATAAGATCTCTTCTAGGAGAGGGACAAAGTGAAAAATTTAGATAATAAATAATGGTAGGGTATAAATGGCTTTGAAAAAGAGGATGAGGCATCTGAGACCCATTTTCTATAATCTTTATCGAATCGATTAAGTAATCGGTCTTTGTGGCTACCAATTATTCAAAATATAAATAGAATTTCATTCGGATTTTCAAGTCTTTCCCACCTAATAATATAATAATTCTTTAGATAATTTCTATTGATGTTTCTATTAAGTTAACCGCCTTCTATATTTACTGGCCAATAGGATCTTCCATTGTATACCTTACTAATAATGAATGTTTCTTACCATTTCTTAAATTCAGAGTCTTTAATCCGAATTAGTAAAATAATTTTCCAGACCAAATCACCTTCAATGAATCTCTTGAGTTTGACTTTCTTATTGTAAGCTTTGGTAATTTTCTTCTTTTAATTATCGATTCTATCTAAGGCCATCAAATAATATTCATCTAGAGAGTTCATCTCTATTAACACATCTTGTTGATACTCATCAATAACGACTTTATTTGTTTGGAAACTCTAAGAAAACCTACATTAATTTCTAATGGTAACACAATATCTTGACAATATGCTAGCCAATTGTTGAGAAGTATTTTAGGTGGGTGTTTTATCGTATCCACAAGGATTTTACGCAAGATATATAGATGTTCGCAGTTCAATAGTTTAATGTTCTAAGTAAAGAGTTTTCAAAAGATTTCTTGTTTTGTAACATAAGTTTGTTACAAATAGTAAATTAGAGAAAAACTGTTTTGTTTAAAGAAAAGCATGTCAAAATTAAATTTCGTTAATCCTTTTCAAATGTATCTGGTTAATCAAGTATGTGAACTTAGTTTCGACCAATACAATTGCATATCCTCGCAAATTTGTTCATTTCTAAAGCAGCTCCGTGAATATTATTATTTTAAGCGCTAGATGATTTCTCGAAATAGCAATCGAAACAATAAACATAAAGATCAATACAAAAAAAATATTAACTTTCAAATCTATGTCTAGAGTTTGTTGGTTAATAGATGAATAAATTAGATAAAGACTTGGAAAATCTATGTCTAGAGTGATTCAAACCATAAATACATCATTAAAAGCAAATATCTTCATCATCTATTGATCATAAACCTTATTCACATACAAAAGATCAAAAGAAATACATAAAAGCAAGATTAACTACCTCTAATCTTGACACAAAAGCGTTTAGCTATCCATCACCATGGCAGCTTAATCAACAAGTAAGAAAAGAAGCTTTGCTAGCATCAAAGTCGAAGAATCGAGGATTGATGTTCCAAAGATTTGATTCTCACTTCTCCTTTAGTTTCTAAGGTTTTTGACCTAGAAAACCCTTTCTATTCTTTAAAAATGCTGAAAAGTGTAAAAGTACAAGAGTTGGTGAAAATATCTCCAAAAGAAGATATTTATAGCAAGTCCACAAAGTGCAGTAAGTGGCACCGTGCTAAGCGCCATCAGGAGCGCGCTAAGCGCGTTCATAAAAAATACACTCAATTTCTCAGGAAGCATGCTAAGCATGGTAGCAGACCGCTTAGCGCGGTTGGAGACTTTAGCTACTGGAGTTGGCAGAAAAGGCGCGCTGATTCCGTGTTGAAAAGCTCGCTTAGCGCGATTTACCAACGCGAACTCTTTGAAAATTAACTTTTAGGCCTTCTTTCCTTCACCAATTGTTCCTATCATCAAATATAAGCAAGAAGACCTATCAAAGAGCATCAAAATGATCATAATTCACAATATTTACAACAAAATAGAAAATTAACATAAATGTACTAAAACTACTAGATATTATACTAACTTATCAAGGAAACCAATTGAAAGTGTCATAAAATAAAGTCAAAAGTATGTACAATTTGACCCTTAACAACTCTCCCCAACTTATTATTTTGTTTGTCCTCAAACAAAAGTGTCTGAAAGTAGAGACAAACCCGAAAACCCGCACAAGAAATCAGAACCAACTCAAATGTACAATGACAATTTCATGGTTCAGAAAGTAAAAGTAACAACAAGATAACTTATCAAACTCCAAACTCCTCATGAAGATGAAACTAATGCTAAGTGCAAAAACACACTTTCAGACTTCTTGAGCAATACAAGTTCATAATTGAATCACACCTAGGTACACATTCCTCAATGGATGAAAATAAAATAAGGTTTTATCACTCACCAAACAATCATGTAAACATCCTAAACCAATTATGCATTCAACAAACAACATGCATTAATGAGTGAAAAAGAAGGAATTACAAGGTCTTTTAGGGTTGTAACTTGGCTTGCCTACAAGGAAGGGTCATTTATCAAAGTCATTGAAACAAAATTGTCTATTCGTAAAGAGCATTCTAATCTCAATGTCAAAGCACTTCAAGATCTCAACCTTCTTATTTTCTTTCTTCAGAAGCATCAATATAACTTTGAGCTTTTTGATGGCAATTCATGCCAAATTCCCTTTCTTTTTCACTTGTTTCTTTCTTTCAAGCTCTTTCATCATTCAAAACCACATTATGTTTTTTTTTCATGATGCCTCAATCTACCTTTTTCTCCCCAACTTTGAACACGACCAAAACATGATAGTTAGGAATACTCTCACACATCTAAGGTAAGGAACAAACTGCGCAACCATACTTAAGGTTAGGTTCGAAAAATTTCACAACAAATCCAAGATCCATTTCAAAATTTTTTTCGTATGCACAATATTTACACATTTCAATTATTCACACAGATCTTGAAATTAAGGCTCAAAAGGGGTTTATCAAATGTTCACTCACTCGCATGGTAGATTGGTCATTATTAATTGATCAAGTGGTTTTTCTCAAAATGCACAATAATTGCCTTAATCTTTTTCTTCCTTTTTCATAAATTAACACACATGCATGATATCAACATAAAATATCGATGTATTAGCCAAACAAATAATATCAACATAAAAAAAAATCCTAAAAAGATTCAAAATAAATAATTATAAACTAAAATATCGACGTATTAGCCAAACAAAAGGAATGTGATAGATGTAAGGTTATGTTTCCATGTCTATGAACATATCCCTTTCACATATATTCTAATGGGATTTTATGTCCCAAAGTTTAGAAGGATTAACCAATTTATATCAGTCACACTACATTTTTATTACTTAAAGGAGTTGTTTTAAAGAACTTTTACTATTAATGCATTTACGTTTGTAGGTTTTAATAAAGAATATGAAGATTTGTGGATAAGATCAAATATTGTCAAATAATCATAACTTGAAAAATTTCATATTATTTTACTATGGAGTTTACAAATAAGGAGGAAGGAAAGTGATGGAACACGAAGAATTTAAGAAAATTAAAGAAAAGTACAAAATATACAATAGCAGTGTCCTTCTAATCAATATCAGGAATATTAAACGTCATCAAGTAAATGCGGTGCTAAACAGATTCTACAAGGCAATCAAAACCCTGTTTTTTAAGTGCAAAAAAGACCAAATCATGTCTCATCCAAGAAACATAATAATGCTATCAAGACCTAGATGGATAAAGCAGCACACTCATCAACATAATGACATTATACCAACTTTATTCCAGGACATGAATGCATTTTAAATGAGAAATTGTAGAGAACAAGCCCACATCGCATATCGATTACGTGATATCTAAATTTTCTATAAATAGAAAAATGTGTTTAGCCATTAGGGTATTTTTCTACGTAAGGTTAGGTTGAAATGAAGGATATCCTTAGGTTATTTTTCGTAATCATTGTAAGTCTTGATTGGAAAGCCCAATCTGCAGCTAGAAAGCACCTATCCTTTCCTCATAAGAATATAAAGACGCGAAACTATGCACGATAAAACGTTTGTCATCCGTTTTCACCATTGGTTCCTAGTAAGAGTAAGGAGATAAAGAAAGTTACTACCAAAATCACTAGGGCTCTTACTTCCCATATGGTATAATTAACGATGTGAAAATAACAACCACTCTTTAAAATGCCCAAAATCAAATAACTACCGCTGAGAATAGAATGATTAAGGGAATAACATAGTCATACTTGCAACCACAATTAAGAACCTATGGAATAAATGTACTATTCACTTGTAGGAAACCTTAAATATATAACTATATGGGTGTTAAGTGCAAATTTTACCTATTTTTGTATATAAGTTTTGTTGCACTTAACGTTACTTTATGTTAAAATCGTTCGAATAAACCCCGCTTTGTTTATAAATGCGTTTACTTTACGTTATAGTGTATATATTATGTTTTCCTGTAAATATCATTGAGTTTAATTGAATTTCGTTCATTTTTGTAGGTAATAAAGCATTGATGTTGGAGCATTGTTAGATAGAGCATTGAATAAGCTTTCCAACGCTTCGAACCGGGCGAAAAACGGAGTTACGGTTAAAAAGTTATGGTCGAAACAAGTTGGTTTGCTGTCATGTTCGCCAAAGCTCGCCAGGCGAATGTTCGCCAGGCGAACAAAAGTTCGCCAGGCGAACCGAAAGTTCAAAAACGCGTGAAAAACACTGTTTTTACAGAAGCAAAAGTTGTATATGTTCGCCAGGCGAACGGGACTTCGCCAGGCGAATACTGGGACCTTTTTTTTGTCTATTTAAGTGACTTTTCAGCATTTTTTAGGTTATGATGTTTGGGAACTTTTTACCCCAACTTCATCAAACACATTCTTGAGTAGATTTAGCTTAGAAACAACATTGGAGGGTGCATCTTGACGATCCGGAGTCGAATCCACTTCAATCGGAGTTGACAAACCGTGAGATTTGTGTTCTTCTTCCTTCCTCTCTATGTATTTTTCATTTGTTGGGGTTTTGTATGTAAGTTTATCTTGATTGTATGTATATTTATGGGTCTTTGTATAAAATCTCTTTTACAACTCTTTATCGATGGTTATCTTGATTTTTTACTTAATGGGTTTGGATTGTGATAGAGATATACGGTTCGAAATCGATCTAAGATGAACATCTGTTAGATTCTGAATGCTAGAGATAGATTTAGGACTAATATTCACGTGGGTATCGATTCTTAATGCTCCGTGTTGTCAAGTTGTGTGAGAGATCAACAATTAGACGATACGGTTGATCTCTCGACTTTGTGTTAGAGATAAACTCTGTTGTGAGCGATACGTAATGATATTGACGAGCGAATTAGGTTGCGTGCATTTGATCCATATATTTTTTAGTACATGATGGGTAGAAACGAAATACAACTCCTGACGAGTTTTCTCATTTCTTAAGAATGTACTTATTTTCTTGTTTTATGTTTTTCCTTTTGAAATTTTATCCCAAACCATTCAAACCCAAGCTTAGAGACGTAGAGATTGTCGAACGGTATTCTTTCCCTCACACTGATCCCTGTGGAGACGATAAATCCCGGAGGAAATTCTTCCGAAAATAATATTTTTGCTTGCTGCTTTACCGCTTCAACAAAATGGCGCCGTTGCCGGGGATTGGTTTTGATATTGAGTTGCATTGCGATAGTTTCTATATTTCTAAGCTTTGCACATAATTGTATATATATATGCTTGTATAGATACTTGTTTTGCTTTTGTCTTCCAGTATGTTTGTTTAAATGTTGTATATATTTTGTTCTCGTAACATTTGTTCAAGTGGTTGGTTAGGACACTTGCTTTTGGTTTGCGCGGTGAGACATCAGATGGCATGAAGGAAGGAAGTTACTAGCTAAGAACAATAAAGGCGTAGAGCTTACGACGTAAAACAAGCATGTTTTTTCCATTTTTGTTTCGTTATTACTTTTTCCTTCTAGCTTAGGTAGTGTGGTGAACATTCATTAAACAAGTTGTTCTCGGATTATTCGTAAAATTCTCAAATCTTCACTTTACAACTTGTTTAATCCATTTTCACCCGGTATTTTATTGTTGTTTGGACTCAAATTTTTGTTTGGTAGCTTGAGGTATTTGAGGTGATTTTCCAAGTTTGAGTGTTTCAACTTGCGAATGCGTGGTAATGATAGTGTTTAAAGTTTTGTACACGTTCAAGGTATGTGTTTATCGCTTTCTAGGCTTTAGCATATTCATGATACTTAGACTTTTTACAATTTCCATGCCATTCATTCTTTTGTATACTTGTTCATTTTGTGAATCACTTTAGTTCCCACCTTTTTGTGAGGAAGACTTTCGTTGTTCATATATGCTCGGAGTACCAATATTCTTGTTTTAACTGGATTTTATTATGCTTAATCTTTTGTTTGTGTTGATTATATGAAAGCATGAAAAGGATTAAGGCACTTGTTTCATTTTGAGCACAACTACCTAGCCAAATAGTCAGTTCACCTTGTGAGTGTGTGATCATTTGTAACCCCTTTGAGCCTTTGGTCATTATCCATGTTGTTTGAGTTTTATTCTTGTCTATGAGTATCAAATTCATTTTTTGTGTGGATCTTGATTGTTGTTTTTTTTCTTGAGCCTTCAACTTTGTGTTGTTGTATGAATTTTTACCTTGCCTTAGAAAGTAGGGAGTATTCACATGATGATGTGGTTGAATTCAAGTTGGGGAGATGATGATCGTTCACTTGTGTTGTTGATTGCTATGAGGTTGAAAAATAGACAAGAAAAGAAAAATGAGAAAAATATGAAAAAGAAAAGAAAAGAAAAGAAAAAAAAATTGAAAAAGCTTAGAAAAAGATAAACAAAAAGAGTAGAATAATGTTGTGCTAATAAGTTCTATGTGTTTGGTATAACACTTGGGATTCTGGAAGAAGTTTGATTGGAATTTTGGTGTTTGAAACTTTGTGAGTTTATCACTCCCTTAGGTTTAGGCAAGTTTTTGTTTCGATTAGCTTTAGGAATTATCCCTTGTTTGTTCACCCGACCACATTACAACCCTGAAAGTTCTTTTGATTCTTGCTTTTGTGTTTTCAACATGATTTTTGGATGATTGCATAATTTAGTCTTTTGTTTGCAAGATTATTGTGTGAGTGAAAAAAGCCCTCATTTTGTGTTTTTCATCTACCGATGATTGTTTTTGCTAGGTGTGATTCACGTTTGAGCTTGTGTTGTTTTAGAATGTTTGGCATGACTTTTGTATTTAGCATTTGTTTCGTGATTATGTTATCGTTGAAGTTTAGTGGTAAGTATTCACTTTGTGTGTATCAATTTTTGATTGAACCATTGCATTTGTTTTCCGTTTGTCAAAACTTGTTGTTACGTGATTTCTTGGATTTCGCTTTTGTTCCTTTAGTTGTCGACTTTGTTTGAGGACAAACAATTAGGTAAGTTGGGGAGAGTTGTTAAGTGCAAATTTTACCTATTTTTGTATATAAGTTTTGTTGAACTTAACGTTACTTTATGTTAAAATCGTTCGAATAAACCCCGCTTTGTTTATAAATGCGTTTACTTTACGTTATAGTGTATATATTATGTTTTCCTGTAAATATCATTGAGTTTAATTGAATTTCGTTCATTTTTTTAGGTAATAAAGCATTGATGTTGGAGCATTGTTAGATAGAGCATTGAATAAGCTTTCCAACGCTTCGAACCGGGCGAAAAACGGAGTTACGGTTAAAAAGTTATGGTCGAAACAAGTTGGTTTGCTGTCATGTTCGCCAAAGCTCGCCAGGCGAATGTTCGCCAGGCGAACAAAAGTTCGCCAGGCGAACCGAAAGTTCAAAAACGCGTGAAAAACACTGTTTTTACAGAAGCAAAAGTTGTATATGTTCGCCAGGCGAACGGGACTTCGCCAGGCGAATACTGGGACCTTTTTTTGTCTATTTAAGTGACTTTTCAACATTTTTTAGGTTATGATGTTTGGGAACTTTTTACCCCAACTTAATCAAACACATTCTTGAGTAGATTTAGCTTAGAAACAACATTGGAGGGTGCATCTTGACGATCCGGAGTCGAATCCACTTCAATCGGAGTTGACAAACCGTGAGATTTGTGTTCTTCTTCCTTCCTCTCTATGTATTTTTCATTTGTTGGGGTTTTGTATGTAAGTTTATCTTGATTGTATGTATATTTATGGGTCTTTGTATAAAATCTCTTTTACAACTCTTTATCGATGGTTATCTTGATTTTTTACTTAATGGGTTTGGATTGTGATAGAGATATACGGTTCGAAATCGATCTAAGATGAACATCTGTTAGATTCTGAATGCTAGAGATAGATTTAGGACTAATATTCACGTGGGTATCGATTCTTAATGCTCCGTGTTGTCAAGTTGTGTGAGAGATCAACAATTAGACGATACGGTTGATCTCTCGACTTTGTGTTAGAGATAAACTCTGTTGTGAGCGATACGTGATGATATTGACGAGCGAATTAGGTTGCGTGCATTTGATCCATATATTTTTTAGTACATGATGGGTAGAAACGAAATACAACTCCTGACGAGTTTTCTCATTTCTTAAGAATGTACTTATTTTCTTGTTTTATGTTTTTCCTTTTGAAATTTTATCCCAAACCATTCAAACCCAAGCTTAGAGACGTAGAGATTGTCGAACGGTATTCTTTCCCTCACACTGATCCCTGTGGAGACGATAAATCCCGGAGGAAATTCTTCCGAAAATAATATTTTTGCTTGCTGCTTTACCGCTTCAACAAAATGGCGCCGTTGCCGGGGATTGGTTTTGATATTGAGTTGCATTGCGATAGTTTCTATATTTCTAAGCTTTGCACATAATTGTATATATATATATGCTTGTATAGATACTTGTTTTGCTTTTGTCTTCCAGTATGTTTGTTTAAATGTTGTATATATTTTGTTCTCGTAACATTTGTTCAAGTGGTTGGTTAGGACACTTGCTTTTGGTTTGCGCGGTGAGACATCACATGGCATGAAGGAAGGAAGTTACTAGCTAAGAACAATAAAGGCGTCGAGCTTACGACGTAAAACAAGCATGTTTTTTCCATTTTTGTTTCGTTATTACTTTTTCCTTCTAGCTTAGGTAGTGTGGTGAACATTCATTAAACAAGTTGTTATCGGATTATTCGTAAAATTCTCAAATCTTCACTTTACAACTTGTTTAATCCATTTTCACCCGGTATTTTATTGTTGTTTGGACTCAAATTTTTGTTTGGTAGCTTGAGGTATTTGAGGTGATTTTCCAAGTTTGAGTGTTTCAACTTGCGAATGCGTGGTAATGATAGTGTTTAAAGTTTTGTACACGTTCAAGGTATGTGTTTATCGCTTTCTAGGCTTTAGCATATTCATGATACTTAGACTTTTTACAATTTCCATGCCATTCATTCTTTTGTATACTTGTTCATTTTGTGAATCACTTTAGTTCCCACCTTTTTGTGAGGAAGACTTTCGTTGTTCATATATGCTCGGAGTACCAATATTCTTGTTTTAACTGGATTTTATTATGCTTAATCTTTTGTTTGTGTTGATTATATGAAAGCATGAAAAGGATTAAGGCACTTGTTTCATTTTGAGCACAACTACCTAGCCAAATAGTCAGTTCACCTTGTGAGTGTGTGATCATTTGTAACCCCTTTGAGCCTTTGGTCATTATCCATGTTGTTTGAGTTTTATTCTTGTCTATGAGTATCAAATTCATTTTTTGTGTGGATCTTGATTGTTGTTTTTTTTCTTGAGCCTTCAACTTTGTGTTGTTGTATGAATTTTTACCTTGCCTTAGAAAGTAGGGAGTATTCACATGATGATGTGGTTGAATTCAAGTTGGGGAGATGATGATCGTTCACTTGTGTTGTTGATTGCTATGAGGTTGAAAAATAGACAAGAAAAGAAAAATGAGAAAAATATGAAAAAGAAAAGAAAAGAAAAGAAAAAAAAATTGAAAAAGCTTAGAAAAAGATAAACAAAAAGAGTAGAATAATGTTGTGCTAATAAGTTCTATGTGTTTGGTATAACACTTGGGATTCTGGAAGAAGTTTGATTGGAATTTTGGTGTTTGAAACTTTGTGAGTTTATCACTCCCTTAGGTTTAGGCAAGTTTTTGTTTCAATTAGCTTTAGGAATTATCCCTTGTTTGTTCACCCGACCACATTACAACCCTGAAAGTCCTTTTGATTCTTGCTTTTGTGTTTTCAACATGATTTTTGGATGATTGCATAATTTAGTCTTTTGTTTGCAAGATTATTGTGTGAGTGAAAAAAGCCCTCATTTTGTGTTTTTCATCTATCGATGATTGTTTTTGCTAGGTGTGATTCACGTTTGAGCTTGTGTTGTTTTAGAATGTTTGGCATGACTTTTGTATTTAGCATTTGTTTCGTGATTATGTTATCGTTGAAGTTTAGTGGTAAGTATTCACTTTGCGTGTATCAATTTTTGATTGAACCATTGCATTTGTTTTCCGTTTGTCAAAACTTGTTGTTACGTGATTTCTTGGATTTCGCTTTTGTTCCTTTAGTTGTCGACTTTGTTTGAGGACAAACAATTAGGTAAGTTGGGGAGAGTTGTTAAGTGAAAATTTTACCTATTTTTGTATATAAGTTTTGTTGCACTTAACGTTACTTTATGTTAAAATCGTTCGAATAAACCCCGCTTTGTTTATAAATGCGTTTACTTTACGTTATAGTGTATATATTATGTTTTCCTGTAAATATCATTGATTTTAATTGAATTTCATTCATTTTTGTAGGTAATAAAGCATTGATGTTGGAACATTGTTAGATAGAGCATTGAATAAGCTTTCCAACGCTTCGAACCGGGCGAAAAACGGAGTTACGGTTAAAAAGTTATGGTCGAAACAAGTTGGTTTGCTGTCATGTTCGCCAAAGCTCGCCAGGCGAATGTTCGCCAGGCGAACAAAAGTTCACCAGGCGAACCGAAAGTTCAAAAACGCGTGAAAAACACTATTTTTACAGAAGCAAAAGTTGTATATGTTCGCCAGGCGAACGGGACTTCGCCAGGCGAATACTGGGACCTTTTTTTGTCTATTTAAGTGACTTTTCAGCATTTTTTAGGTTACGTTGTTTGGGAACTTTTTACCCCAACTTCAGCAAACACATTCTTGAGTAGATTTAGCTTAGAAACAACATTGGAGGGTGCATCTTGACGATTCGGAGTCGAATCCACTTCAATCGGAGTTGACAAACCGTGAGATTTGTGTTCTTCTTCCTTCCTCTCTATGTATTTTTCATTTGTTGGGGTTTTGTATGTAAGTTTATCTTGATTGTATGTATATTTATGGATCTTTGTATAAAATCTCTTTTACAACTTTTTATCGATGCTTATCTTGATTTTTTACTTAATGGGTTTGGATTGTGATAGACATATACTGTTCGAACTCGATCTTAGATGAACATCTATTAGATTCTAAATGCTAGAGATAGATTTAGGACTAATATTCATGTGGGTATCGATTCTTAATGCTCCGTGTTGTCGATTTGTGTGAGAGATCAACAATGAGACGATACGGTTGATCTCTCGACTTTGTGTTAGAGATAAACTCTGTTGTGAGCGATACGTGATGATATTGACGAGTGAATTAGGTTGCGTGCATTTGATCCATATATTTTTTAGTACATGATGGGTAGAACGAAATACAACTCCCGACGAGTTTTCTCATTTCTTAAGAATGTACTTATTTTCTAGTTTTATGTTTTTCCTTTTGAATTTTTATTCCAAACCATTCAAACCCAAGCTTAGAGACGTAGAGATTGTCGAATGGCATTCTTTCCCTCACACTGATCCCTGTGGAGACGATAAATCCCGGAGGAAATTCTTCCGAAAATAATATTTTTGCTTGCTGCTTTACCGCTTCAACAATGGGTGAAGGTTTGGATGAAGAGAGTGCAGAGAAAAATCAAAGAAAGAAAATGAAAATATTTTTATAGAGGGGAAGACTGAGTATTAGGAGTAACCTATTGTTTCCCAATGAGCACCTCAAAAGTTACAAGAAAAGAAAAATATTCCTTGCATCCGATACACCAGTAACTATTAACCAAGTTTGACTTCCCAAAAAAATCATCATCGATTGCATTTAATGTAACACATGCTTCCCCCAATTTATATTTTGATTTCCCTCAACTAACTGACATTTGATATCCTTTAGCTAAAACATTCAAAATCCTTCGAGTGAAATATGGATAACATCACTGACACTTAGACACATGTCCAGAGTCATCCTATGCATGAGGGAACCTTCCTACGCGTTAGAGAGTTGACCCATATCTGAGGGATTCATCATTGTAAGAGGAGGAGAACAAAGCTAAATAACTTCGTCTTTTCTAAGTCATCATGCTTGAGGGACCGTGTATTAGTATATTTGTAACGGGCCCATGAGAGGAAACGAGAGTCATGCATCTCATCACCCATAAAGCCATGTAGATCTCACATCTATCACATTGAACACCCATGTGTTAGATATGCCACCTTCCTCTAGGTGGAGTGGCCTGAGGTGGGATATCGAGGAAATTACGTGCTCGTATTCAATAACGATACAGAAGAAGTCATTTAACCGTCCACCCCCACATCCTTTTATGATGGTTGCTATTTCCAAAGGATCTAGGATCCAAACCCAAGACTTCTATTAATATCTTAATAATGAAATTGAGAAGGAGAATTAGATTTGCATAGAGAAAACTACATATAGAAATATTCTTACCCCATACGTGAGCTAACACTTAACCCTACAACGATCCTATATCATATGACATCCCTTAATTATGAGGGGGTTGTCATATATTTTACTTTTAGCAAATACAATACATATTTCACGTCATGAAATTGAACGAACATTTTTATCATTATTTTTTTTAACCTTTCAATGAAATATGTAACATATTCATCTACTTATTGTTCCAAGTTCATAATATCAGACGGTGCAATTTCAGGATAAACCCAATAAAACTTGTCATGGAAACATCTTCCATGTCTTTCTAAAATTACCATAAAATAACCGTTGTTTAAGAATTCTAGCCTCTAATGCAACTAGTTAGATCCATGCATTGTCCAGAGGTTTAGAGTATTATCTTGGAGCACATATGCATACCAAAGACACATGACTAGGTGAATGTATTTTTTTAAGGCTTCCAATTGAATTGTCCTACCAGCATGCCAAATTTATAGTTAAACTTAAAAGTTATTCAAAGGATCGATCGCCAAGTCTCAATAGTGGTTTTCTTTTCTTCAAGCAACAATATGGAGGAAATAGCTTTGTCCCTTCAAATGATGTGTTGGACATGAAGTTATTATATCATAAAATGCATATAGTTTTATGGTTGGGAAAACATCAGTCCTATATATTGGAGAAATTTGTTATGGCACTGAGAGCTTAGCCTTGCTCATTCATATATTGGTGAAATTTGTTGTGTCATTGAGAGCTTAGCCTTACTCATTTATTTACGTGAAAAATGTTGGAATTCCCTTTTTATGAGTGGCTGTGGCCCCACGTTCGACACACTATCTTCTTTTTACCGATATGTTCTATTTATCGTATCTATAAGTGTTTTGTTTTCTTCACATTGCAGTTCTGCAATCTCCATCCTCTTTGATTGGTGGAACTATTAACATGGAATATGATCGTACTATCCAATTGTTCAATTCTACTACATTTTGACGAAACCAAAAGTCTCACTGACTATGATAAAATCTAATAAACTTAAAAATTGAGTTGACTCACATTCACATGTGGAGATATCCACTTGACTTATTATCAACTTGCAATCACCTAAAATCACCTAATGAATGTTCACCAATATATTGCCGATTTTAACTAACATGTAATTTTAAATTAGATATAAATATCATTTAATAGTGTTACAATTGCAATTTGAAAATGTTGGGAAAGGTGAACAAAATATTATAATATAACAAAAGATATGGTAAACATAGATAATATAATATTAGTCATAGTCACATATATGATTCAACCACACAGGTAAACCGGATCCGGACATGTTATTTGTACGAATGGTTTTCCAAAGTAGAATAACAAAGTTATGTTGCTGCAACATGCAATTTAAAACGTTAAATCAAGGACTAACTAAGTTAGGACATGTGAACAAAAGCAACTTTCTACTAACTTTTCAAAAACTATAGTGCGCAAGATAAGGGCTCTTTTCTAAATGTTATCGGAAGAGACCAATATTTAATCCATATTTTAAATTCCACGGTACTCATTTGTTGTCAAAATGTTAAAGCTTTTTAAATTAAACAAGTTCTATTCATGACCTAATTCATTCCGTTAATGTCCGAGATTTGTTTTTCTATATTGTTTTTGTAAAAAAGAGCATAAAAAGAACATCTACTCAAAGAGCCACTAAGAATCAGGTGAAGTCTGTGTGTGCGTTACAACAGGCGAGCAATGCTAGACATGGTGCTTCATCCAATATATATATATATATATATATATATATATATATATATATATATATATATATATATATATATATATATATATATATATATATATATATATATATATATATATATATATATATATATATATATATATATATATATATATATATATATATATATATATATATATATATATATATATATATATATATATATGATTTAGTTATCTCGTTCTGTTACAATAATCTTGTTTTAGGTCATGCTAAAGGAAAATAAGAATTCGGCTAAAAGCTAAATAAAGTTTGACCTACAACTGTTCAAATGCCAATTTGAAATCAAATTCTCTTGAACTATTTGTCTCAATCAAATATAGATTTTATTGATTTATAGTTTTAGGTGTAAGCGCCTTGTGACTTGCAATAAATATCATCTATGTATACATTAAGGGTGATAAGGTGACTTAATGGGGTGGAGAAATAACCAAAGGTTAAAGTGATAAGTAGGTCATGGTTCAATTCCTCTCCCTAATAAAATAACAAATAAGAATTTAAAATAATGAAAGTAATTATCAAGTAACATTTGATATTTCAAAACAAATAAAACAAGGATGAATAATATTTCGACCATTAAGTTTATTGTATCTCTGTGTTTTTGATTTGACATCTGATCTTAGTGTGACTTTGTCAAGAGTAGGTTTATTGGTGTTAATATTGAATTGGATTTTTTTTTTATAGATTTGACAGATGATTTTCTACACTGTCAATATGATTCACTCCCTTTTAAGTATTTTGAACTTCTGGTTTGTGGCAATCCTCGTTTTTAGGGTACTTGAGAGTCGCTCATTAGATTGATATCTAGACGATTTCTCTCTTTTTCTAGTTTAGGGGGGGGGGGGGGGGGGGTTCTCCTCAATTCTATTTTGATCTTCAATCTCTCTTTCCTAAACATGTTTATCAAGGTACAAAAGGTAACCATTTAGATCTAAAAAAAATTCTTTGTGGATGGGTTAAAGGTGAGTCTAAAATCTTTGGATTTAGACAAGCCAATGTTTTCAAACCTAAGCAAAAATGTTATTTTGGAGTTTCAGATATTCGTCTAGTCAATTTAATCTTTCTTTGGAGGCTGATATTAAATGCGTATGGTGTGGTGTGAGATCTTTGTTGCCATATATGGCTCTCATAAGGTTTTGTCCCTTGAAAGGGGTATGTCGTTTGCTTGTAGGTCAACCTTCCCCTAGTGGAAAATGATCTCTCCTTTGAGATTGGTTCTGCCCGCCGAGTCTGATTTATTTTTGAAGGGTATGTCTAAAAAGGTGATATTGATTCTTTTAACCTCTTTTAGAATGATCTATGGATAGGCCACAATCCTTTAAATGTTACTGTTTCTAGGATCTTTTAGATGCCACTTCATCAACATTAAAAATTAAGGGAGGTAAGTCGTTGTGTAAATGATGTTTTGATTTGAGACTTTTAACGAAGAAAATGCCTTTTTGTTTGGGAACACGAGATGATCAATAATCTTCATCTTCTTATTTAGGGTATTACTTTCTCCCCAGATAAGGATCACATGTGGCTAGTATAAGTGAGGGTACCTCACGAATTCTTATCAACCCGATCATACCCCGTCATTTGGGAGAATTCAGCTCCCTCCAATGTGGTTTCCTTTTCCTAGAAACTTCTTTAAGAAAAGATCCCCAATATAGCAGATTTTCTCAAGAGTCATGTTATTTTGTACCTTGATGATATGTCTTGTAATTTGTATTTAGGTAGTTTGAAAATGTCTTCCCATCTCTCTATGACCCGTGACACAACAAATGTTTTATTGTATAGGATTTTTAGTTGTCTTAGTTGACTTTTAGTTTTACCTAGTGATCTTTGAATCTTCGTAAGGATCTTATCGATTAACTAAGGTCTTAATTCAATTATAAATTCTATTTAAAAAATTTATTCAATCAAATATCTTTTGGACCAAATCACTCTGATTTTGTATTATTTTTCATTCAAAAAATAGATTAGAAACTCGCTATATAAAGGTACGCACTCCTCTCCTTTTATTCATCCCATGTTTTTTCTCTTCTTTTATTTTTGTAAGTGCCTACCTTTGTTACTATTATCGTCATTACTATGGATCCATTAAAGAGTCTTCATATTGGAAATCATTCACCTTCCTCAAAGGCTTCTTCATCCCAACTTCAAAATGCAAAGGATTTCTCTAACCACCAAGTACTTAAGTCCTTCTACATGGATGAAAAGTTTGGCAAATATTTCTCCCCCTATGAAAGTGATTGTCATGGGTTCCTCACAAAAGTCTTCAAAAAAACCAAACTAGTGTATCAAATGATTATCCAAATTTTCTATGAAAATATCAAGTATGAAGGCATGTTTGTTACATCAAGAATTGGCAAAACAAATATTAGTTTCACCATGGAGGAATTTGGTTTTTTGTGTGTGTGTGTAAAATATCAACTTTTGGGAGAACCTGCAATGTTAATGCTCCTAACGACTCTCTCAATTTTAATCTTGTTGTTGCAATTGGAACTTTCCTTATCTTGGTACCAATCGATTAGTTACCAAGATAAAAATATTTGAAAAATATATTTTAAAGTGTGTGTGTGAGTTGCCTTAGTACTTCTAAGTTACTTCCTTAGTTTTACAAAACTCGGGTCACTCAAACAGACAGACAAACATGTCCTGCCGAGCTTTCACACTTTATTTGAGGATTCAAGATTCTTTGCGATAATTCTTCTGATCATATAATAAATTTAATCTTTAGTCTCATTTTGTTTATGAGGAATGAGATGTTTCTCTGGTTAGATTACCATCATCAAGGTTGAAAGCTATTACCATCGAATTTAATCATCGTTGTTAACATTGTTTAGTGGCATTGTCAAATTTATACCTGTAAGAACTAATATCCATATCTCCCTTTTTTATGATAACAACACATCTCTCAGGGGAGGTGGTAAAAGAAATAAAGAAATATATTTGGAGTGATTAAACTCCCCTTAAAATAAGTAAAAAGTATATTCTACTTCCACTAAGAGAATACTTATCCTCATTTGTCATAATCTAAAAGGTAAAGAATAATCAAAGCACATATATTCCATGTAAAAGGAACATGCAACCTTATAGAGATGGACATAAGTAGTCCATAGTAAGGAGTAAAAAAATAGAATCGACAGTGTAGCATCGATTCGTTGTTAGACCGCACGATCCGATACATGCTTTTCTTAGGCAGTGTTATTAAATATGCAGACAAATTACAAGAGCCTAATGAACCAAAGGTAACTAACTCTAATCAAACTAATTTTTACTTTTTTAATTAAGCATATGCTTAATCTTCATTAGTCATTATCATAATTGATATTGGAACTTTTTGTTGCATGATTAGCTTATTGATCAAGCAAATGGAGTGATTCCAAAAGACAAAAACCATGGTGCCACATGGGCGTTTGAAGTATCAAACCCAACAATGTTATGTCCAATTATAGTCGAGGACATGAATCCGCCTGGCCAAATGCTTATCGAGGTAAGAAACCGAATAAAAACGAATGTGGATCAAATTTTTACAATCTTTGAGAATTCATTAGTATTCTTCTGTTGCAGATGCTTTGTGAGGATCAAGGTTTCTTTGAAATAGTCCACATTATTAGAGGTTTCGGGCTGAATATCTTGAAAGCGAAGATGGATTTACGGAAGAATAAACTATGGGCGCGCTTTATTGTCGAGGTAACTAAATCGAATAACAGTTGCATACCCGAGTTTCGTAAATTTCATAGGTCACTTTATCCTCTACTAAGTGCTGGTTTACATATTTTGCAACAGGCAAATAGACATGTGACAAGGATAGATGTGTTTTGGTCCCTTCTCCATCTTCTTCAACAACCAAACAAGGTCGGAATCGATTCTTCGAATAAGCATAGCAATGTTATTGATGCCAACGTCGCGTAACCATGGCGATTAAGAGGTGCAATGGTAAATGGTAGGTTAGGATACACTTAGCAGAAACTTGATTGATAAACAATGGTAGCTTCTTCTCTTGGGTTAACTTGGAAACTTTAAGCTTCATGCTTTTAACATTATGATTCTATATAGGCCAAAGTTAGTGAAAAACAGTTAGAATATCTACATAGTTTAGTTATATTTGAAGAAACTTTTACATGTTTTAAGAGTTTATTGTTAGATTCTTATGTGTCCATGTGAATGAGAAATAAATTAATCTGTTTGATATCCCAAATCTCAAGTGCCAAATATAGCTCTTTCATCAGCATGTCCCCAAAACGATTTCCAATTATAGTATCACAATTATTAGGTTCTTGTTAAGTTGATTTAAGAATTTTAAAATTTGGGTTAAATTTGATCAACTTTAACTAAACCAAATTTTAAAATGAGTGGCATCTTCATTTATAAATTCTTTAATAAAGATTTTATCTCAGAGATATAAGATTTTTAACATATTTTGTCGAAAATTGGACATCTGGAGCTTAGAGCGTGATCTAATGGTCTTATAAAAGCGACATGATAACACGCGGCTTAATGAATTTTTAATAAAACTCAACGTCCATCATAAACTCATTTTTAAACCGTATTTCATTGCATATCGTAATCTTAACATACACCGACAGACACCAATTACAATTGCAACATTAATATATTGACATTGATAATAATCTTAAAAATAATAAAATCAATGTAATTATTTGTGTCTATAAGCACCAATATATATATATATATATATATATATATATATATATATATATATATATATATATATATATATATATATATATATATATATATATATATATATATATATATATATATATATATATATATATATATTTGGTGCCTACAGACACAATACTAAGCATGCTAAAGTAGCATTAGTGACATAAGATTGTGTGCTTAGAGATATGTTAGGATTTCAAATATTTTAATACTAGAGAATATTCAATGATGACAAGTCCTAACAAATTAGGACACATCTATTGTGCTAATAAAATAGTGAATGAAAAAAGGCTACATATTTTTATTGTTGCCATTAAAAATTAAACTAAACATGGTTAAGAGCAAAGTTAGGAGTGGAAGAAAATAGTGACCAAAGAAAGAAGTGAAAAGTACTTATGATAAGTGCTATACAATAAGAAGGAGTGTGGCCATTATAAAAGCTACCAATCTCTCTACTTTAAATTATGATCCTTCCTTTATCTCCAAATGTTATATGCTTAAGTAAAATAATAATAGGTCCTATTCATGACCTAATTAAGTGGGTTGTTGTGCATGTTTTTTCCTCTTCAATTGACTAGGGAACTTCAACTATATTAGATGGTTGACCGTTGGATTAAGATTGGACAAGGCAGATTTTAAGCATATTGTTTTATAACAAAAATTAAAATTCCAATCTTTAAATTTATACTATGATTTTGATCCAATGGTCATTGATAGAGTAATTTATGAAAGTGAGATTTTCGCATATATAGAGAATTTGAATTTCTTGCTTTGGTTTTTATTGAAAAAGAAACCATTACCTTGCAATTACTCTTCTTCTTAAACATAGTTTTGTTATGGACTTATGGCAGAAATACAAGTTAAAACAATTTATTTATTCTCCAAAAAAAAGTAGTTGAAGATCGACTAATATTTTTTAATAGTAATTTTTTAAGTGATGTAGGAGCAATGTTCTTTATTTGTGATTTTTTAACAATGTCACTTAATTACAAAATGTATAAAAGTAAAGTAATAAAGATAAAAAATATATACAATGACTTGATTTGATTGAGGGTGTCTTTGAAATAATTACATGGTTCAGTATTTAAAGGCAAACACTAGTATTATTGAAGAGAGATTGTGATGATCTAGAGATTTTAGTCTTGCTTGACTATAGGTAATATGTGAATCCGTATTTGTAGGTGGTTGTAGTGCCCCATATTCGGTTTAATGTTTTCTATATTGCAGCATGGTCTGTTGATCATATTTTTACATACACAACTTTCTTTAAATTGTGGTTCCACAATATTGGTCATCTTTAGTTAGTGACATCATCAACATGAAACATGATTGTAATGCCCAATTATCCACTTATATTTCATATTAACTAAGTCTAAAGTCACGTCAATCTTGATAAATCTTAGTAGACTTGAGAAAGACGGTTCACTCATGTTTGAGTGTGCTCATTCTCATGTGGCTTGCTCGGTTAAGGGGAGGTCACATATATATTAATGACATGTATTCCCAAATTTGAATAACATGTAATATACTTTTATGTTTACACAAAATGTCCCCCGTGCGTTGTATTATTGACTAACCTTAAGTCGTAATAAAATTTACACAATCAATAATTACTTTGCATAAATATGATTAACATTCTACGGTAAAACAGAAAACTATCCATTAGAAAACATACCTCGACTTGCAAATGGTCAAAAGCTTTTTAACCATTACTGATTCAATTACCCCATGGTAATATTTACTTTCAAACTACTTCAACGATTATCTTTCCTAATCATGAACACACAAGACAAAGTATCCACTACCACTATCTATCATATTTTGTCAATTCTTTCTTTATTTTAATCCCAATGGGATGCCGTTCAAATCTGAACCATATGTTAGAAATCATAAAAATTCCACTATTAAGAAACCTATTTTATTTCTAGGGATCCAAAACATAAGTTGTTTTCTTCTAAATTCGCGCGCCCTTATTGATAAAGAACCTAGTATGGACGAGATGGCCAAGCAAGGATCTTTTATATGAGGGAAACATTCAAAATTTTATATTTCCGAGACTCCGAAGAACCCACCCACGAAGGTAGATCATCAATTTGTTCTTAGGAAAATAAAGTTACTTGGTTTTAGATAATCAATTGTTTATTTTCTTCTTTCAAGTCAAAAGAAGTCCCATTGCACGTGCATTAGAGAGATTATTATTTGTGTCCAAAGTTCGAATGAGAATTGCGGTCACACACAATAGAGGATGATCTCCTATTATATATTCTTCTTCTACCACCATTAGTAGGTGGCGAAGTTCATGCGACACTAACAAGTGAGATTTTAAGATCAAACAATAAGATCTCTTCTAGGAGTGGGACAAAGTGGAAAATTTAGTTAATAAATAATGGTAGGGTATAAATGGCTTTGAAAAAGAGGATGAGGCATCCGAGACCCATTTTCTATATTTTTTTATCGAATTGATTAAGTAATTGGTCTTTGTGGCTACAAATTATTCAAAATATCAATAGAATTTCATTCAGATTTTCAAGTCTTTCCCACATAATAGTATAATAATTCTTTAGATGATTTCTATCGATGTTTCTATTAAGTTAATCGCCTTTTATATTTACTGACCAATAGGATCCTCCATTGTATACCTTACTAATAATGAAGGTTTTTTTTTTACCATTTCCTAAATTCAGAGTCTTTAATCTGAATTAGTAAAATAATTTTCCAGACCAAATCACCTTCAATAAATCTCTTGAGTTTGACTTTCTTATTGTAAGCTTTGGTAATTTTCTTATTTTAATTGTAGATTCTATCTAAGGCCATCAATTAATATTCATCTAGAGAGTTCATCTCCATTAACACATCTTGTTGATACTCATCAATAACGACTTTATTTGTTTGGAAACTCTAAGAGAACCTACATTAATTTCTAATGGTAACACAATATCCTGACAATAGGCTAGCCAATTATTGAGAAGTATTTTAGGTGAGTGTTTTATCGTATCCGCAGGGATTGTACGCAAGATATATAGATGCTCACCGTTCAATAGTTTAACGTTCTAAGTAAAGAGCTTTCAAAAGATTTCTTGTTTTGTAACATAAGTTTGTTGCAAAGAGTAAATTAGGGAAAATATGTTTTGCTTAAAGAAAAGCATGTCAAAATTAGATTTCGTTAATCCTTTTCAAACGTATCCGATTAATCAAGCATGTGAACTTAGTATCGACCAATACAATTGTGTATCCTCACGAATCCGTTTATTTCTAAAGCGGCTCCGTGAATACTATTATTTTAATCGCTAGATGATTTCTCGATATAGCAATCGAAACAATAAACATAAAGATCAATACAAATAAAATATTAACTTTCAAATCTATGTCTAGAGTTTGTTGGTTAATAGATGAAGAAATTAGATCAAGACATAGAAAATCTATGTCTAGAGTGATTCAAACCATAAATACATCATTAAAAGCAAATATCTTCATCATCTATTGATCATAAATCTTGTTCACATGCAAAAGATTAAAAGAAATACATAAAAGGAAGATTAACTACCTCTAGTCTTTTGTGTTTAGCTACCCATCACCATGGTAGCTTAATCAACAACTAAGAAAAGAAGCTTTGCTAGCATCAAAGTCGAAGAATCGAGGATTGACGCTCCAAAGATTTGATTCTCACTTCTCCTTTAGTTCCTAAGGTTTTTGACCTAGAAAACACTTTATATTCTCTAAAAATGCTGAAAAGTGTAAAATTATAAGAATTGATGAGAATATCTCCAAAAGAAGATATTTATAGCAAGTGCACAAAGTGCTGTAAGTGGCACCACACTAAGCGCCATCAGGAGCGCGCTAAGTGCGGTCAGTAAAAATATAGTTAATTTCCCCGGAAGCGCGCTAAGCGCAGTAGCAGACCGCTTAGCGCGGTTGGAGACTTTAGCTACTGAAGTTGGCAGAAAGGACGCGTTGATTCCGTGCTGAAAAGCTCGCTTAGCACGATTTATCGACGCGAATTCTTTGAAAATCAACTTTTAGGCCTTCTTTCCTTCACCAATTATTCCTATCATCAAATATAAGCAAGAAGACATGTCAAAGAGCATCAAAATGATCATAATTCACATTATTTACAATAAAATAAAAAATTAACATAAATGTACTAAAACTATTAGATATTATACTAGCTTATCAAGGAAACCAATTGAAAGTTCCATAAAATAAAGTCAAAAGTATGCACAATTTGGCCCTTAACAACTCTCCCCAACTAATTATTGTTTGTCCTCAAACAAAAGTGTCTCAAACTAGAAATGAACTCGAAAACCCGCACAAGAAATCAGAACCAACTCAAATGTACAATGACAATTTCATGGTTCAAAAAGTAAAAGTAACAACAAGATAACTTATCAAACTCCAAACTCCTCATAAATATGAAACTAATGCTAAGTGCAAAAACACACTTCTAGACTTCTTGAGCAATACAAGTTCATAATTGAATCACACCTAGACACACATTCATCAACGGATGAAAACAAAATAAGGTTTTATCACTCACCAAGCAATCATGCAAACATCCAGAACCAATTATGCATTCAACAAACAACATGCATTAATGAGTGAAAAAGAAGGAATTACAAGGTCTTTTAGTGATGTAACTTGGCTTGGCTATAAGGAAGGGTCATTTATCAAAGTCATCGAAACAAAATTGCCTATTACTAAAGAGCATTCCAATCTCAATGTCAAAGCACTTCAAGATCTTAACCTTCTTGTTTTCTTTCTTTAGAAGCATCAATACAACTTTGAGCTTTTTGATGGCAATTCATGCCCAATTCCCTTTCTTTTTCACTTGTTTCTTTCTTTCAAGCTCTTTCATCATTCAAAACCATATTATATTGTTTTTCATGATGCCTCAATCTACCTTTTTCTCCCCAACTTTGAACACGACCAAAAAAATGATAATTAGGAATGCTCTCACACATCTAAGGCAAGGAATAAACTGCGCAACCATATTTAAGATTGGGTTCAAAAAGTTTCACAACAAAATTCCAAGATCCATTTCAAAATTTTTCTCGTATGCACAATAATTACATATTTCAGTTATCCACATGGATATTGAAATTAAGGCTCAAAAGGGGTTTATCAAATGCTTACTTACTCGCATGGTAGATTTATCATTATTATTTGGTCAAGTGGTTTTTCTCAAAATGCACAAAAATTGCCTTGATCTTTTTCTTCCTTTTTCACAAATTAATACACATGCATGATTTCAACATAAAATATCGATGTATTAGCCAAACAAATAATATCAACATAAAAAAATCCTAAAAAGATTAAAAATAAATAATTATAAACTAAAGTATCGATGTATTAGCCAAACAAATAATATTTTAAACTATCAAAATCAAATGTTCTAAATTATCAACGAGATGAGTTTGAGGACAGGTCTTAGATGGGTACTATTGTCCCAATTACCCATTGCCTACCTAATTTTTAAAATTGTAGAAAATGTTATCTTAGACTCAAACCCAGTTAAAATTGATTTTTCCCGTCAAACTAAAGGAAGGTGCTAGATGTAAGGTTATGTTTCCATGTCTACGAACATATCCCTTTCACATATATTCTAATGGGATTTTATGTTCCAAAGTTTAGGAAGGATTAAACTAATTGATATCAGTCACACTACATTTTTATTACTTAAAGTTGCTATTTTAAAGAACTTTTACTATTAATGCATTTACGTTTGTAGGTTTTTGTTCTGGCCTGGGCCCCGGCCTGGCAACGCGGGCCCAGCCCAATAATATTCCACCAAGCACAGTCCAACTTGGACCACAACGTCGGGCACAGGATCCCCAACGAGCAGGAAATGTCCCCCGCGGGCAGGACCTACCCCAACTACGTCGGACATGAGACTCCCCTTTCGACCAAACACTGCCCTCTCCGCGGGCAGAACCCGCCCCCCTGTCGGGCAAGACAACGTGTCCTTCACACGTTCTCCACGTGCTCCCCTTCGCGGGGACACGTCATCAACCAACCGCCCACCTTCGAAAGAGCAGGTCAACCCACTTTTCGGAGATCACAGGACAGTTGGACTAGGGCGAAGACCACGTCTTGGTCTTCACTACACCACGTAAGCCCTATCAGTCACCCGGGTTGGGCTTGGCAATCCAGCCCAACTCAAGTGACCGTTGGCCCAGCGCTGGGGCCTCTCTATAATAACCCTCTTTCACAAGAGGGTCAGGTAATTCACTTCTTACCCCTTTTTCTGTGCTTGTGACCACTCTGCCCATATACTTACTTTGGCATCGGAGTGCCTTGCAGGTACACCCCCTCCTCCTCATCATCACCGGTGAACAGGAAGCAGTCCAACAGAATGTGGCCAGCTTGTGATCCTCTTCTGATCAGGTTAGTTCAGTGGCGCCGTCTGTGGGAAGCCGCACTCGGCGCTATAACCCAAGCTCCTGACGAGCCTCTCCAGAAGTACATCGAAAGATTCACACGGGAGGCAATGCAGGTGACGACGTCAGACGAAATGAAGCGCTACCTAATGGAGCAGGGCCTGCACCGCGACTCCAAATTCTACGAGGCCGTGGGCGTACACCGGCCAGCCTTCCTACAGGACTTCCTCGATAGAGCCACGCATTTTCGGAACTCGCCACACCCACCTCAAAGAAATCCATACAATCCCTCAACGGAGTCCTCGCCTCACTCTCCCGGTTCATCGCCAAATCGGCACAGCACGCCCTCCCTTTCTTTAAGCTGCTCAGAAAGGAGACCACGTTCGAATGGACAGAGGAATGCGAGCAAGCCCTCCGTCACCTCAAACGTGTCCTGTCCGAACCTTCGGTGCTGACGCGACCCATAACGGGAGAAACCCTATACCTATACCTGACCGTAGCTAACGAGGCCGTCAGCATCGTCCTGATCAGGGAAACCCAAGAAGGGCAAAATCCAATCTACTTCACGAGCAAAGCCCTCCACGGGCCTGAAGTCTGATACCAGCTGATCGAAAAAGTCTCCTTAGCTCTCATTACCGTTGCACGACGTCTCCGACATTACTTCTTAGCACACACCATCGTGCTCCGAATCGACCAGCCCGTCTGACAGCTCCTCGGCCGACAAGACATGGCTGGACGCATGTTAAAATGGTCATTAGAACTATCTGAGTTCGACATCGTCTATGAAGGCAGGAAAGCCCTCAAGGCCCAAGCCCTGGCCGATTTTGTAGCCGAGATGACCCCCTCGTCAGACCCTACCACGGAGAGCCACAAATGGACTATCTTTGTCGACGGCTCCTCAAACTCCACGGGCATCGGAACGGGCATCATCCTTGACAACGAGGAAGGCACCATCATAGAGGTCTCCCTGACGTTGGCCTTCCCGATGACGAACAACCAAGCCGAGTACGAGGCATTCTTGGCCGGACTTCGCTTGGCATCAGACCTCGGGGCCAAAGAGATTAAAATCTATACAGATTCCCAGCGGGTCGCCTCGCAAGTACGGGGAGAATATCAGGTGAAAAACGATAACCTCGCCGAATACTTGGCACTCATTACCAAAAAAATGCAAAGTTTCGACTCCACGGAAGTTCAACACGTCCCTCGCGAGTAGAACATGCGAGCCGATATTCACTCAAAACTAGCGAGCACCAAAAAGAAAGGTGGACATAAATCGGTCATCCAAGAAGTCCTATCACAACCGAGCACTAAGAAGGCCGACGCCCCACTCGATGTCAACGCTATAGGAGATACCAACTGTTGGATGATACCACTACACGCCTACCTCAGCGCGGGCTGCCTCCCAGCTGACCCCAAAGAGGCCAGCGCGATCAAACGACGCTCCTGCTCATACGTCCTCCTCTAAGGCAAACTGTATCGCAGGGGCTTCGCGGTCCCACTCCTCAAAGGCATCGACGCCTCCCAGGCCCTAGACGTCCTAGAGGAAATCCACGAAGGTATCAACGTGCAGCACCTCGGGGGACGATCCTTGGCAAGAAAGGCCTTGCGAGCAGGATAATACTGGCCGTCGATGCAAACAGATGCGAGGGAGCACATACGGAGATGCGACAGATGCCAACGACACGGGGACATGCACCTCGCCCCACCGACCGACCTCAAATCCCTCTCCTCACCGTGGCTGTTCGCCTGGTAGGGGATGGATATCCTCGGCCCCTTCACCCTAGGTTCCTATCAGAATAAGTACCTCATCGTGGGCGTCGACTACTTCACCAAATGGATTGAGGCCGAAGCCCTGGCCAAAATCACAACCCACAACATACTCCGATTCTACAAAAGAAATATCCTCGCGAGGTTTGGGGTCCCGCTCGCCATCATCACCGACAACGACACACAGTTCACGAATAAAAACTTCCGGGACTTCGTCACCAAGCTCGGGACCAAGCACCACTTCACCTCGGTCAAACACCCTTAGACAAACGGCCAGGATGAATCAGCGAACAGGGTAATACTCAGAGGGCTAAAACGAAGACTCGTCGACGCCAAGAGGGCATGGGTCGAGGAACTCCACAGCGTCCTATGGGCATACAGAACTACACCTCACTCAACCACGGGGGAGACACCATTCCGCCTCACATATGGAACCGAGGCAGTGATCCCGGTCGAGATGCGAGAGCTATCCAGACGAATTGAAGCTCCCCTCGAAGCCGACGACAATGACGAGGCCCTCCGAGAGGAACTCTACCTAGTCGAGGAAATTCGATCGGGAGCAGCTCTTCGAGAAGCCCGACTGAAACAGCAGGTGGCGCTCCGCCACGACAGCAGAGTCCTAAAACGCGAATTTCAGATCGGCGATTTAGTCTTGCGAAGAAACCAGAAATACTCCCACGAGGGTAAACTAGTTGCGAACTGGAAAGGCCCCTACTGCGTCCGCGACAAGACGGAGCACAGGGCCCACTACCTCGAAAACCTACACGGGGAACAACTAGCTCGACCATGGAACACCGCGAAGCTGAGACGGTACTACAGTTAAAAACTGCCTGTGACGCCAAGACGTCACAACCACTAGGGGGACGACATGGTACCACCGCACCTCCTCGCGTCTTCTAAAGACCAACGAAAAAGCAAGCTCTGCCTTTGTGTGCGCGGGTATATGGCTCTGCTCAGCGGGGAACACCTCGATCGAGACCCTTCACCCCCGTACCAACACCGGCAGGACACCCAGCTCACGATGGGACGTCCACGCCGCGGGGAGAACGACCCCCGGAATGGTCAGGCAACAAAGCCGGCCAACCGGCCAGTTCCCCACACTGCCGGAAACAATTGTCGTCGAGCTACTACCCCGGACGGGTCCAAAAACACACATACATTTCAAACATACAAACATATATTTCGAGCATATAAAAGTGCAGAAATAAAACGAGCATAACAACATGCGAAAACGAGGTGCACACTTAGACAATTCTCAAAATATATTACTCAAAAGCGGGCACCAGCCCAGTAATCAATATTACATCACCAATAAGGGCGCGCAGGCCCGGCAAAGAAAACAACAAAATATAAAGTATTGGCGCATGCCAGGATATGCGGGCACGCAGACCCGGGGCTAATCTATGCTCCTTCCTCTTCCTCCGCTTCAGGCTCGACGAAAGGGACGACGGGGCCAGTATCCTTGATGCTCGGGTCGACCATCCGACCATCGATTATCTCGTGGAAGGGCCCGATTCCATCCTCGACGAAGGCGACGCCGAAGTTTACCACTCTAAGCTGCGCGACAGCACCATTGAAGCCTGCGGCGAAAGCATCCAGACAATCACCTTCCAACACCCGTATCCTAGCGAGCAAGTCAGCCCGGGTAACCAGCAGCCTATCATCATCAGTCTCATCGTCGGTAGGACGAAGATCGCTCTCAAGCTCCCCCACACGAGCCTTCGATGCCCGCAGTTCCTCCTCAGCTGCCTTCAGCTTCTCCTCGACGCTGTCGCCCCTCTTGCGCTCAAGAGCTACCTCCCTGCGATTTTTCTCCAGCTCTTCGGTCAGTTGAGTCACCTTCCCCTGGCTCACCTCCAGGTCCTCGACTGCCTTGTTCAGAAGGGACTGCGTGAAAGCGAGGTCACCCTGCAGCTTGGACAGCTCGATGGTCGAGCAGATTTCTTCGCTCAGGACCATTGTTATAGTGAAAGTCCACATCAGCGCGACCAAGTCCTCGGTCAAGACCTGCCTCCGCATAGCCCGATCAGCACTCAAGACCGCCTTCGCCTCCCCGGCAGGAATACTGGGTGAACTAGCCCCATGAAAATATCCGGGGTGTTGGTGACAGGGAGCGATGGCATAACCCTCCTTGGAAGAATCCACCGATAAGTCAACCACGACTGCCTCCTCCTGATCTCTTGCCCTCTTCGGGGCCTGTTAAAACAGTGGTTAAGTGTCGGGTTTTTGTTATCGTCTCCACAGGGAATATGAAATTTTGCAGCCTTTCTACAGTTGTTAAATTCGTAACTTTGTAGTAACAAAGTGTTTGGTTTTAAAACAATGGTAACTTTTGCATGTGAGTAATAAATGCGGTAAAATAATGATTTGAACGGTTTTAATAAATATTGCCAAAGTTAGGGTTCGGTAATCACTTTGCATGCATATTTCCAATCAACATTTAACAAACTCCTTTTAATGATCAATACATCCACAAAATCCTCTCAATATGATTATCTCTAACTCATATTGTGAGATTTACCATTTTGATCCATTGTTGATCTCTCACACAATCTATCAAATGACAACTTTAAAGTTCAACATTATAAGTGAACAAAACATTTCAAGACTATCTCTAGCTCAAGAAAAGAGAAGGATGAAAACCTAGGTCTAGAGTTGGAAAATATTTCTCAATCATCAACCAACACAAAAGATTGTAAATGAAACAAAGTTTTCACCATATATTAATCATCCAAGAGTTTACAAATGAGGATCATCCATACACATACAAAGTTTAATAATCACCTACATCTAACCTTGACAAAAGATGAGTTTAGCTACACATTTTCATGGTAGCTTTAACAAGAAGAAAGGAGAAGATGAAGAACATCCACTTTGAAGAAACAATGAAGGATGTGCTTCCACTTCTCTTGATTACAAAAATAGTAAAGATGAAGAAGAACTCAAGTATTTAGGGTTCTAGAGCTATCCAATAATGTCTTCCTTTTGATTTTTCAAGATGATCCTTTTTCAAGTACCAAGTATGGGCTAAATAGAGCAACCAATAAAGTAAAAATGATGTGCTGTCTGCGCACATTCGCCTGGCGAAGGCATTCATTCGCCCGGAGAACCAACTTAACATGGCACTTCAAAGTGCCTTTGATTAGCAAACCGCCCTTAGGAATCGTGCATTCGCCAGGCGAATAAACACTCGCCGGGCGAACATTCGCTGGCTTCACTCGCCAGGCGAACTTTGGGTGGTTTTGCTACTGGAATCTGCATGAGGAAAGCTACCACTTCTTCGCCAGCACCTTCGCCAGGCGAATGGTAGCGAAGCTTCGCTGGAACCTTCGCCTGGAGAACTTCCTATCCTTTGGGTCTGGGAGTTAAATCTGATTTATTCGCCCCAGTTCGCCTGCACTCGCCTGGCGAATATTCGCTGGCACTCGTTGTGGCTCGCCAGGCGAATGTCTTGATTTGCAACATCTCCCAACTGCTTTGCCTTGATCCCAAGTGCTCTTAATAGTGTCAATCCTGCACACTAACAACAATATTACAAACATTCTTCGCTTGGATCGCATAAAATCAAACTAAACCAATTCAACTACGAAATCAAACATTATTAGATAAAATTGAGTGAAAATACTACCAAAAAGAAACCAAATATCTAATCTAAATGGGATCTAACAACTCTCCCCAACTACCTATTTGCGTGCCCTCAAGCAAAGTATGCCTCTCAAAACAAAATGAGGATTTGCTCAAGACCAATTCAACTCAAGTGAAACTATATGGCTCAAATACACAATATGTGCAACAAGGTCACAAAATATTACATAATTCCACAATAGATAATGTTTAAGAACTAAATTCTAAGAACAAATTTTAAACAATGCTTCAAGCAACAACTAAATCTCATGACAAGTCATTCTAACACTCCACTTCGAAAAAGGATTGAAGCAAAAACACGTGCAAGCGTGGGACAAAAATTCACTCCAATGATGAACAATGCAATACTACATAATTCATAAAATATCTACATATTCACCACAAAATTATGGAAGTTCAAGATCACAAAGGTCTTCAAAGGTTATAGCTTGATCGGGTTAACAAACAAGGGACATATCTAAAGCCATTGAACGAGATTTCCGATGTAGGAGAGACATTCACTCTACACTTATTTACACATCTTCAACTTGTTTAACAAGTTCCTCATTTGAAACCCTTCACAACTCATATTTCACAACTAACTTTGTTTTTCAATATTTTTCTACCAACAAGCAAATATTTTCATATATATATATTTATTTTTTTTTCTACACTGTAATCGCAAAAACGAGTGTTGTTTTTTTTTTTTTATATTTTCTTTTCAATGCTTGCTTGGTTTCTCAATAGTTGTGAAAACTTGACCACCTTACTTTCATTCTCCCCAACTTGTCTGTTCTCGTCCCCTAAGTGAATGCTCTTACTTTTTTTTTAGCAAAAGAACAATGAATCAAAATCTCCAAGGTTTTAAGAACAAGATTTTTGAACTCTTGCTTTTTAAGCAAGGATTCAATTGTTTAGGCTCAAAATGGTTTACGAATGCTCACAACTCACAGGAATATTTGAATTTAGAACTGGTTGTGCTCAACAGAAACAAGTGCCTTGATCCTCTCAAGAACTTCCACAAAATTATACGAAACAAAAGACAAAGTATGAATTACAAGTATACACAAAATTCACCATTCATCCATAGCATTTGTACATAGAACAAGAAGCTTCTTACATTTGTGGTAAAGGACCTAAATGACATGTCAATTAATAAAGTTGCAAAACGAAACAAAGTTTCAAGAGTTGTTCCTAAACTAACAAGTTCCTCAACATTTTCTAGAATAAAGTCACTAAATGCCTTGTTAACACCTTTGTGGTAACGATACTATCATCGCCGTCCCACTTGAGAGAATTCATGCACAACATTAAACTAAAACTGAAAACTTAATATCAAAGATTAAATAATTAAAAGCTCAAACCAATTAACTAAAAATAAAATGCATAACCATAAAAAAAAAACTGAACACCAATACTGTCGGAAGTACCATGAAAGGTACAAGTACAACAACATCACAACAAACAAAGTACACTGCAAAATAACCGAATAAACTATAACATAAAAAAGGAAACTTCACTTTGTAGCTCAAAGTGAATCAACGAAACAAACGAGCAATCAATCCTCCTCAGACAAATCATACTCATCTCCACCGTCATCATCATTCTCAGCATCATTATCATCATCCTCAGCATCATCATCATCATCATCATCAGCATCATCATCAGCATCATCCCCCCCCCACCAAAACTAGGCCTGTCCACAGGCCATCCAGCGTGTGCAAGGAATTGCTCCCTTGTCATCATAGAGTGGGTGCCGGTGGGGTCGCGAATCTGAAGCTGCAACATCTGCATCGAGTCATGAATATCACACATGGCTCGTTGCTGAGAGGCCATCCAATCCCAGTTATAGTTGCAGACTTCCTGATGGAAAGGGCTAAAAGAAGAATATGCCTGATCAGAAACGGCAGGACCACTGGCCTGTCCACCAGCAGTAGTATCGGCACCAGAACTCGCACCAGCTACGGGCTTGACTCTACAGAACTTATCCACATATTTGTCGTTGATCGCGGCTGGGATAGTAACCTGTCTTCTCTGAGGAATGTCTACCCTAGCTTCAGCACATAAAGACATGATCAGACAAGGAAAAGCTAACGGGGCATTTTTGCGAGCCGCTATCCCGCCCCGTCCACTAAGCACAACAGCCCGTAATTCATCCGCAATGATGCGGGCAATGTCGATCTGAACGTTCAGCAGAATGGAATGGATAAGGTGTGCAATAGGCACGGGCACCGAACTATGGTGGGACCTTGGTACAACATTTGTCAGCACAAACAATAAGATCAGCTGTACCAATGGTTTCATGTCAGCTCTCAGATATCTGACAACAACCCCAGATGAATTGCGCACTGGCTCGCGGCCTTCCACTAATAGGTCTCTGGTCATGGCCTCTTGATCACGATGCTTGTTAAGGTCCCGGTGGTAGTCATCAATCTGGCTACCTGTCAATGTCAGAGGGTCACCCAAAACAGCATTAATCGATCATCGATCGAATCTTACCATAACGCCTCGGACCATTGAGGTCCAACTGAAAACTTCACCATCATCCGGGAGGGCATTTGCATAAAACTCCCGCACTATCTCGGCGTTGTAGCCGTCAAGTGGAGTCATCACCCGGTGCCACCTCTTTGCCGCGAAGAGAGCCTCAATGGTGCGGTAGTCGCCGGTGTCACTCAGATTAAACCTTTTTTCAGGGACAATGTTCCGCTTCTCAAGAGCTTCGTAACGGGCAGCGTGCGTGGCTCCTCTGAAACGGTCCTGATCGAAACGGATCGGAACCGTGCGAGAGGTGGTGGCCTTCCTTTTTAGAGGGTTGGTCATTCTAGGTCCCATTCTGCAAACACAACACAACAAAACAGCCAACAACACAGCAAACAAACATGTTAAACGAAATAAAACAAATCACAGTAAGAAAAGAAAACATACTGCAGCGTTCGTCTAGGTTCGCCGGGCGAATCCTGGCGAAGCTTCGCTTCCCTTCGCCAGGCGAATGCCAGCGAAGGTGCAAAAATGCACATACAACCAGAACTTCTGCAATGGTTTTATTCTTTAAAACAATGATGTTCTACCACCATCTCATTACCAGATGTAATTTTGACATGCAATGGCAAATTTCCACAGAAAATCGAAAAGGGTTTAACATGCAATCACTAATTTCCCAATGCAGAAGTTCGAATCCTAAACAAATTTGGAACAAAAATATATTTGCCTAGAAGTACAAGAACAAGACCTAACAAATTACAAATTGAAAAAGGGAAACAAGAACACTTACCTTTTGGATTGTTAGTGATGAATCTGCAGCAAAGGATTGAAAGAAGGTTGGAAGGGATTGTGAGAGTGAGGCAGAAGAAAACCGTTTAGGGTTTCTGATGCAATGAAAAGGTGAAACGGTTTTTGGGCCCAGGTGGCCCTTTATATTTTTTTTCCTGATACCGCATATTCGCCAGGCGAATGCCAGCGAAAGCTCGCTAAGGCTCGCTAGGCGAATACTCGCCTTCATTCGCGAGGCGAACGCTAGCAAACATGACAGGTTTTGCTTAGTTCCACTGCATTGCCCACTTCACTAGTCCACTTCCAACACTTTCCAAAAATGCATAAAATGACATAAAAAAGGGTAAATACTTACAATGTTGAGGTGCCTCTCAACAAGCGCTTGTTTAACGTCGGATAAGCTCGACGATCCATGATGCTCACAACGGACCATCAAGAAGATACGCACAGCTGTCTCGGTTCACCTGACCGCCGAGATATATCTTGAGGCGCTGACCATTTACAGTCCAACTGTCTTTCTTTTCCAAATCCTCAATTACCACCGCTCCGAAAGATTTGACTTCTTTGACTCGGAAAGGTCCGGACCACTTAGATTTTAATTTTCCAGGGAAAAGCCTCAACCTGGAATTAAACAACAGCACAAGCTGCCCGGATGCGAATTCTTTCTTGCGGAGCTTTTTGTCGTGGTACTCTTTCACCTTTTCTTTGTACAACCAACTTGAGTGGTATGCGACATTGCGCATCTCTTCCAGCTCAAGAAGTTGCACTTTCCTTTTATCACCGGCCAGCTCTTGATCAAAATTTAAAAATTTTAAAGCCCACAAGGCCTTGTGCTCCATTTCAACTGATAAATGGCAGGTTTTACCAAAAACCAATTGAAATGGAGTTAGCCCAATTGGAGCTTTATAGGCCGTGCGGTACGCCTACAAAGCTTCATCCAATTTTTGTGACCAATCCTTCCTAGAGTTAGACACAGTTTTTTCCAGAATTTTTTTTATCTCTCTATTCGAGACCTCGGCTTGACCATTAGCCTGTGGGTGATACGGAGTTGTCACCTTATGCGTTACACCGTAATGTTGTAAGACTTTTTCTAACGGTGCATTGCAAAAGTGTGATCCTCCGTCACTTATCAACACTCGAGGGGTACCAAAACGGGAACAAATATTTCTTTTTAAAAAACTTATTACCGTCTTAGCATCCGCTCTCGGTGAGGCAATCGCCTCAACCCACTTAGACACATAATCAACAACCACCAATAAGTATTCATTTCCGAAAGATGGTGGGAATGGTCCGACAAAGTCAATGCCCCAGCAATCAAACAACTCCACCTCTTGAATATTTTGAAGAGGCATCTCATCTCTCTTTCCAATACCACCTATCCTTTGGCAACTATCACAATTTTGCGCATGGGCATTTGCGTCTTTAAAAATAGAAGGCCAATAGAATCCCGATTGAAGGACTTTATTCGTCGTTCTTGCCCCATTAAAATGCCCGCCATAAGGCGAATTGTGACAGTGCCATAGGATACTTTGGGCCTCATCACCCGTAACACATCGCCTCAACAAATTATCACCTCCCAGCTTAAACAGGTATGGATCATCCCACACATAGTACTTGGCATCCGATAAGAGTTTCCTTTTTTGGTTGGGAGTTAGGTCGAGCGGCACGAAACCGCTCGCCTTGTGGTTTGCGAAATCCGCAAACCACGGTCTCACTTGCACTTTAAAAAGTTTTTCGTCGGGAAACTCTTCTCGGATGTCCTGTTCTAAGGTAGTCACCTCAGTGTTGACAAGGCGAGACAAATGGTCTGCTACCACATTTTCGGATCCTTTTTTGTCTTTAATTCCAACATCGAATTCTTGCAATAAAAGGATCCACCGGATAAGCCTTTGCTTAGAATCCGGCTTGGTTAGCAGAAATTTGATCACCGCATGATCAGTGTAAACAATAACTTTCGAGCCAATGAGATATGACCGAAATTTTTCGAGAGCATACACTATTGCGAGCAATTCTTTTTCTGTTGTGGCGTAATTAACTTGAGCCTCATTAAGAACTTTGCTCGCATAGTGTATGGTATGAAATTTTTTTTCTTTCCGTTGGCCAAACACCGCTCTGATAGCATAGTCGCTAGCGTCACACATCAGTTCAAAATTGAAATTCCAATTTGGAGCGACTATGATTGGAGCGGTGACTAACTTTTTTTTTAATATCTCAAAGGCTTCTAAACATTCATCAGTAAGGAGAAATACCTGGTCTTTGGCGAGCAAATTGCTCAAAGGTCTAGCCACCTTTGAAAAGTCTTTGATGAATCGCCGGTAGAAACCGGCATGCCCTAGAAAGCTTCTGATTCCCTTTAAGTTAGATGGAGGAGGCAATTTCTCTATCACATCTACCTTTGCACGATCCACTTCTAGTCCTTTTGACGAGACTTTGTGGCCGAGAACAATCCCCTCCGTAACCATAAAGTGGCACTTCTCCCAATTTAGCACTAGATTGGTCTTCACACGCCTTTCAAGGACAGTTTTCAAATTTTCCAAGCATAAACCGAATGATCCCCCAAACACCGAAAAGTCATCCATAAAAACTTCCATTGTCTTCTCTATAAGATCGGCAAAAATGGCTTGCATGCATCTTTGAAAAGTTGCTGGTGCATTACACAATCCAAATGGCATTTTGCGGTAGGCGAAGATTCCAAATGGACATGTGAATGCGGTCTTCTCGTGATCGGCCGGGTCAACCGCAATTTGGTTGTATCCGGAATAGCCATCTAGAAAACAATAGAATTCTTGTCCCGAGAGTCTCTCTAGCATTTGGTCCATGAACGGAAGTGGGAAGTGGTCTTTTCTAGTTGCGGTATTTAACCGCCTATAGTCTATGCACATCCTCCACCCCGTTGCTATCTTTGTGGGAATCAACTCATTTTTCTCGTTGCGGATTACGGTAATGCCTCCCTTCTTAGGAACCACATGTACCGGACTCACCCAAGGACTATCCGAGATCGGGTAGATCATTCCCGCATCCAAAAGCTTTACAACTTCTTTCCTAACAACCTCCTTCATTGTAGGATTCAAACGGCGTTGCGGTTGAGCTACCGGCTTGAAATCCTCCTCCATTAAAATTTTGTGCATACAATAAGAAGGACTAATTCCTTTTAGATCGGAAAGAGTCCATCCCATTGCTTCTTGATTTTTCTTCAACACATCAATTAAAAGAGTTTCTTCATGTTTTGACAAGTGGTTGCTAATGATAACCGGCTTCTCCTTGGTTTCATCTAAAAATGCATATTTCAAATTACTTGGTAGGTCCTTCAATTCAATGATTGGCTTTTCATCCTTGTCCTCTTTTTTTAAGACTTCTTCCTCCACTTCCCATGGGTGCAAATCCTTAAGACTATCAAGCTCTCTCAAACATTCATCTAGAGCTTCCTCTTCTTCAAGAGTGAACACTTGAAAGGAGTCATTAAGGGCTAGCTCAATAGGAGTGATGTTGTGAACATGCTTTGCAACTTCATCGGTTGCTTCCTCAATTACGTCAACTCGGAAACTATCATGCTTGTCCTTTGAATGCTTCATTGCTTCAAAAAGGTCAAAAGTGACCTCTTCGTTTTGTACTCTCACTTTCATCAAACCGTCATCTACATCAATCATCATCCGAGCGGTTTTCATGAAAGGCCTTCCAAGAATCAAAGGCGCATCATCATCTTCCTCCATATCGATCACAATAAAATCCACCGGAAAAAAGAACTTGTCCACTTTTACCAACACGTCTTGAGCTACTCCATGAGGATGAGTAGTGGACTTATCGGCTAGTTGTAACGTCATTCGGATGGCTTTAATCTCAATGTTGCCAAGCTTTTTCACAATAGACAAAGGAATAAGATTGATGCTTGACCCCAAATCAATTAATCCTTTTCCCACATAAAAGTCACCAATGGTAACCGGCAATGTGACTCTCCCCGGATCAACTTCCTTTCTTGGTAGAGTACGTTGGATGATGGCGCTACAACTTGCATCTAGTACTATTGTTTCCGGCTCCGTGTACCTCCGCTTTTTCGTAAGTATGTCCTTCATGAATTTGGCATACTTCGGCATTTGTTCCAAAGCTTCGGCGAACGGAATGTTGATTTGCAATTGTTTGAAAATATCCATGAACCGGGCGTAATGCCGTTCATTTTCTCTCTTAGATGGGGAATGAGGATACGATAAATTTTGAATCGGAGTAGTGCTCACTACCTCCTTCCCTCTAGACGCTCTTGCGTTTCTTTCTCTTTGCTTTTTCACTTCATCCACTTTCACTTTCTCACTTTCGTTATTTTCTACTACTTCATTTGTATTGTTTTCAACTTCAACCTTTTTTTCTTTTTCAACTTCACCATTTTTTTCATTATTTTCCATTTCCTCCTCACTCCATTCACCAACCTCTCCATCAAGTTTCTCATCAATTTTTTTCTCCACCTCTCTTTTTTTACTCTCGTCAATCAACTCCCTCCCACTTCTCGTCCTTATCGCCTTACAATGCTCCTTCGGATTTGTTTGCGTATTTGCCGAGAAAGATGGTTCGGCTTGTTGTTCCGCTAATTGCTTAGCGAGTTGCCCAACTTGAGTTTCAAGATTTTTTATCGCCGCATCATTACTTTTTTGATTTGCTATAGACATTTGCATGAATTGCGTCAATGTATCTTCTAGCTTAGAAGTTGCGACCGGCGGTTGTTGAGGTGCATACGGATTTTGACGGTTAGAGTTACCACCTCCATAACCTTGGTTATTTTGGTAGTTACCTCTAGATTGGTATCCTTGATTACCTTGATAGTTTTGTTGGTGTTGTTGTTGAGGATGTTGATATGGTTGTTGTTGTTGAGGTTGCCTTTGTTGATAATCTCTTTGGTTTGCCATGTAGTTAACTTCTTCAAATCCGGGAGGCGGACAATATCCGGTATCGTGTTCGCCTTTACAAAGTTCACAACAAGCTATTTGTTTAGCTTTTGATGGTTCTTTCAACTCCTTGATTTGTTGAGTTAAAAGTTCCACTTGTTGTGAAATGAGCTTGTTTTGGGCAAGAATTGCATCATTCGTCCCCAACTCGAGCACTCCCGATTTTCTTTGAGTTACCCCTCGGTTATGGTTCCCTTGATGATCATTAAGTGCCATCTTTTCTATAATAGATGTTGCATCATCGGCACTCTTTGACATCAAAGATCCCCCCGCCGTGGCATCCAATAAGGTCTTGTGAACCGAAAGGAGTCCGTTGCGGAAAATATGCACTTGAGTAAGCTCATCGAAACCATGGCCTTTGCACTTCCTTAACATGGACTTGTAGCGCTCCCAGGCTTCATTTAGCGATTCATTCGCTCCTTGGGAAAATACCGCGATTGCCGTCTTAGCTTCCATGAACCGGTTATGTGGGAAAAACCGTTCAAGGAACTTCTCCTCCAATAAATTCCAGTCCGTCATAATTGTCGTTGATTGATCAAGATACCACTCTTTCGCTTTCCCAATTAGGGAGTGAGGGAATAGTCTCCTGAACAATGACTCTTCATCAGCCTCAGTAGCTCCAGTTGCGCCCGCAATCTCATAGAACTTGGTAAGATGTGTGAATGGGTCCTCGTGGTCTAATTCTGTGAAAGGATTTTGATAGACTAGAGCAAGGATCCCCGTCTTCATCTCCGCTTGTCTTCCATTTTGGAGATTTCGTGCGAACTGAGCCGTGTGTCTCGGACTATTTGTACATGGAGTTGAAACTGGAGGTGGTGGTGGTTCTACCATAACTGGTGTGAAATGTATTGGTGGTGTTGTAGTAGAAGAACTTTCTCCTTGTTCTCGGCTTTGCTTCGCAAGTTGCCTCCTTCGTCTTGTTTTGCTATTCAATCTTCTCGCGGTCCTCTCGATTTCGGGATCAAAAAGGAGTTGGTCCTCGAGAATTTGTCCTCGCATAAACAAGGGCTGCACACTAAACCAAACAAATTACAAGCACAAGTCAAAAATTCAAAGCTAAAAATTCAACAACTATTGCGATTCTTGCAATATCAATTTATATTCCCCGGCAACGGCGCCAATTTGTTAAAACAGTGGTTAAGTGTCGGGTTTTTGTTATCGTCTCCACAGGGAATATGAAATTTTGCAGCCTTTCTACAGTTGTTAAATTCGTAACTTTGTAGTAACAAAGTGTTTGGTTTTAAAACAATGGTAACTTTTTCATGTGAGTAATAAATGCGGTAAAATAATGATTTGAACGGTTTTAATAAATATTGCCAAAGTTAGGGTTCGGTAATCACTTTGTATGCATATTTCCAATCAACATTTAACAAACTCCTTTTAATGATCAATACATCCACAAAATCCTCTCAATATGATTATCTCTAACTCATATTGTGAGATTTACCATTTTGATCCATTGTTGATCTCTCACACAATCTATCAAATGACAACTTTAAAGTTCAACATTATAAGTGAACAAAACATTTCAAGACTATCTCTAGCTCAAGAAAAGAGAAGGATGAAAACCTAGGTCTAGAGTTGGAAAATATTTCTCAATCATCAACCAACACAAAAGATTGTAAATGAAACAAAGTTTTCACCATATATTAATCATCCAAGAGTTTACAAATGAGGATCATCCATACACATACAAAGTTTAATAATCACCTACATCTAACCTTGACAAAAGATGAGTTTAGCTACACATTTTCATGGTAGCTTTAACAAGAAGAAAGGAGAAGATGAAGAACATCCACTTTGAAGAAACAATGAAGGATGTGCTTCCACTTCTCTTGATTACAAAAATAGTAAAGATGAAGAAGAACTCAAGTATTTAGGGTTCTAGAGCTATCCAATAATGTCTTCCTTTTGATTTTTCAAGATGATCCTTTTTCAAGTACCAAGTATGGGCTAAATAGAGCAACCAATAAAGTAAAAATGATGTGCTGTCTGCGCACATTCGCCTGGCGAAGGCATTCATTCGCCCGGCGAACCAACTTAACATGGCACTTCAAAGTGCCTTTGATCAGCAAACCGCCCTTAGGAATCGTGCATTCGCCAGGCGAATAAACACTCGCCGGGCGAACATTCGCTGGCTTCACTCGCCAGGCGAACTTTGGGTGGTTTTGCTACTGGAATCTGCATGAGGAAAGCTACCACTTCTTCGCCAGCACCTTCGCCAGGCGAATGGTAGCAAAGCTTCGCTGGAATCTTCGCCTGGCGAACTTCCTATCCTTTGGGTCTGGGAGTTAAATCTGATTTATTCGCCCCAGTTCGCCTGCACTCGCCTGGCGAATATTCGCTGGCACTCGCTGTGGCTCTCCAGGCGAATGTCTTGATTTGCAACATCTCCCAACTGCTTTGCCTTGATCCCAAGTGCTCTTAATAGTGTCAATCCTGCACACTAACAGCAATATTACAAACATTCTTCGCTTGGATCGCATAAAATCAAACTAAACCAATTCAACTACGAAATCAAACATTATTAGATAAAATTGAGTGAAAATACTACCAAAAAGAAACCAAATATCTAATCTAAATGGGATCTAACAGGGCCCCTAGCGAAGTAGGCGATTGGCTGCTGGGCGGAGAAGACGACCCTCGTCCGTCCTGTTCTACGGAAGACTGCTCGACCAGTTGGGAGACCCGCGTCTTCGAAGGAACAACTGCCCTTGAGGTGCAAAACTTTTTCACCCGCTCCTCGACGGAAGACATGTTCCCTGTAAAACAAAGAAAACTGGTTAATAAAAGATAAAGAGTATTAGATCGTGAGAAGGAGAGGCGTCCACCACCTAGATAGCGCAGGGCATCCTCCTCCGAGGGACACTCGAGCAGGGCCTTCGTATTAATCAACCTCGGCGTCTCACGAACATTCCCATGGCTGTCGAGGATGTACCGGCCGTCGGGGGTCACCAGCTTCGAGGGTGGCAAGTTGCGCACGAACGAAACTATCTTCAGGTAGCTGGCCATATCCTCTTCGTCGAGCGACCCCGCACGCACGATGTACCGACCTGTTCCCCGAGAAAAGTGCTCTAGAGACCATTCCACATGCACCCGGGGCAGCATGACGGCCTCGCGACGACCATCCACGATCCTCTCCCCCTCTGAATATAAAGAACGAACCCCTTCATGCGTGATCGGGCTGACCACGAAGAAATGACCTTTGAAGTCCCGGACAGAATCCATATACGTTCTGAAAAGCCTGTCTGGTTGCTTGAACGATACCCGGCCATGCCGACCATTCACCGTCTGTCGTTGCAGATGGAAGATACGAAAGAACAACGACAGCGTGACGCCGACCTGGAGATAATGACATACAACCTCGAAGGCCCAAATAAAAGCCAGGGCGTTTGGATGCAACTGCAACGGGGCCAACCTCAGCCAGTCGAAGAGGCCCAGGTGTAAGTCCGAGAATGGCAACCTGAGTCTGGCCTCTTTGAAGTAAAACTCATACATCGGGAAGCGCATCCTCCCATATTTCGAGCAGACTCGATGGCCTGGCCGGGGACGATAGACTTTCCAGTTCTGGGGATCCCCTTCTCGCCGGTCCTCCACGGTGGCATAGACCCCTGTCGGGTCAGAAGCAAAGCAGGAGGGCATAGTCAGAGGCTCCTCGACCACCCAGTCCTCGAGTGGAACGACACGCTCGTCAAAATGTGGGACGTCCGGTTCACTATCCTCGACCATTGTGCCCAGGACAAACGTAGTCATTAACACCTGAAAAGCAGAAGGTAACGGTGAATTCGATGACAAAGATCAAATTCACCCTTCCACCGCAAGTCAAGTGAAAGGACGACGAGGACACACCGAGCATCGTCCCCGGTGGATCTACCCGAAACCTACCACCTCCCCAGGGAACCAGCATGGCCCAACCTACAAACTCTCCCCGGGGGCGTCCATCGGAATAAACGTCGCTCCCCGGGACGTTCATCGGAGTAAGAATCTCCCCCCGAGGCATTCATCGGAACAAGCGTCCTTCCCCGGGACATTCATCGGAACTAGCATCTCTCCTCGGGACGCTCATGATAAAAACCCTAGAAAACCCCCCTACAACGACGGAGATCTTCACCTCTCCTAGGGGCATTCAAACTGCCCCGACCACAGTCGTAAAACAAACAAGAAAACGAAAGAAAGAAGAAAGAAAATTTACTGCGATACGATCTGCGGCGGAGTAAGTGGCGGCGGAACAGAAAAGCAGAAAACTTGAGAGCAAGAGGGCGAAAAGTGGAGAATGAGCGGGGGCTCGTTTACTTATACCCCAGCATGGGACTCGAAGCGTCGCTAGGCACTCGAGTACCCTAGGGTGGCCGCCCTAGCAGCCACCCAACATGTGACACGTGGCGAAAGCTGAACAGTCGCGTCCCCTCACATTTCCTCGCCAACACATGTCTTCAATCCCGGGAAACCGACGACGTGGAAAGGAACACGAGCTAGAGGGTTTTTCCTCGGGCCAATTCCCTTTCCCGGAACAACGTCATAAAGTCCTCGCTCCCCTCCTCGGAGCTACGACTTGGGGGGCTCCTGTTTTGGCCTGGGCCCCAGCCTGGCAATGCGGGCCCAGCCCAATAATATTCCGCCAAGCCCAGTCCAGCTTGGACCACAGCGTTGGGCACAAGATCCCCAACGAGCAGGAAATGTCCCCCGTGGGCAGGACCTGCCCCAACTACGTCGGACATGAGACTCCCCTTTCGACCAAATACTTCCCTCTCCGCGGGCAGAACCCGCCCCCATGTCGGGCAAGACAACGTGCCCTTCACACGTTCTCCACGTGCTCGCTCCGCGGGGACACGTCATCAACCAACCGCTCACCTCCGAAAGAGCAGGTCAAACCCACTTTCCGGAGATCACAGGATAGTTGGACTAGGGCGAAGACCACGTCCTGATCTTCACTATACCATGTAAGCTCTAGCAGTCACCCGGGTTGGGCCTGACAATCCAGCCCAACTCAGGTGACCGTTGGCCCAGCGCTGAGGTCTCTCTATAAATACCCTCTTTCACAAGAGGGTCAGGTAATTCACTTCTTACCCCTTGTTGCACCCCAAAATTTGCCCTCTTTCAAGGATTGACTCATTTCTTCAAATTCAATGACATAAGGGAAGCCCATCATTCCAAATTCAAGATTCATGAATTCAAGGCTAGATTCAAGAATATTACAAAGAAAATTTCATGACATTTACAAGAATGTCACACTTGTTACAAAATCCAAACTCTTGGTAATACTTGGGAAATTAAGTTATTTCTAGTCTTAATTCAAGTTTCCAAAAATAACTTCATGTCATGGTATCCCCCCATGCTCCATCAAGTCCACATGACCCTCTTTGTGCTTACAAATATGCAAGGAAAATATTTAAGAGCTAATTCAATGTTGGAATATCTCAAGATCAATACCATGCATGTTCAACCATGAGCAATATGAATGCAATCCAAAACAGCCCCATGCAAGAAGTGGCAATGTGTATCATATTACAAAATCATTTTATGTCACAAAACCAAGGCTATGAGCTTATGTTGATACATCTACACATCAAAAATCAGAATTTGAAAATGCTGTCAAAAGGTAGTGGTATAGACTACATGAGTAGATCCAAGCATAACCAACCAATGGACACAAGGATGGATAGCAAGGTGGAGTGATGCAGAAAAAATACAACAAAAGCAGCATACTAGAAGTGGAAAAAGTGGGGCTGCACCAAGAAAGTGGCCATAATTATTGCCAAGAATGGAAATTCTGAAAATTGAAGCTTGTGCAAGAGCCATTGGTTTGGTACAGCAGAAAAAGCAGCAGAAAAAGTGAGATGAGAGGGGAAAGGGGCTGTCAACAAAAGGAAGGAGCTGCAAACAAATCCATCATTCACTATCATTCACATACATAACATTGAGAGAGTAAGAGAGAAGAGAAAAACAGAAAATAGTGAGAGCAACACACATTGCAAAAAAAACCAGAAAAATAGTAAGAGAGAAAACAAAAAAAAAGAGTTCCATAGAAAGACAAGGAACCTTTGAAGATCAAAACTTTCACCATATAGAGTGAAGAGGGGGAGCACAGCCAACCAAAACCAGTTTAGTATTCGCGAGAAGGATAAAAGCTCTTGGGGTATCCATTTCTTTAAACTTTTCCCTCTTCATATCTTGCATTTGTCTTTTATTTTATATGTTGTTGTACTAAGTATACCATGTAAGATTCTAAGGGGACCAAAAAACCTTTTGAAAGAACCACAAAAAGAAGCAAAAAACAAGAGAAAAGTTTTGATTTTTCATCTGGTAACCCAACACGGGCCGTGTCACACGACACGGCCGGCCGTGTCACACGACACGGCCGACCGTGTTGCATCTCTGTGTGGCTTTTTCAAAGTGCAAAGTGCCCTGGGCTCACAACACGGGCCGTGTCACACAACACGGGCACCCGTGTTGTACCTCTATTTGAAATTTTAACTTGTATCTGGCCCAGACCTTGTGACACAGGCCATGTCACACAACACGGCCATCCGTGTCACACAACACGGCCGTGTCACACCGCTGTTTAACCCAAAACTCACCTTTTTTCCTGGAACTGTGACACGGGTCGTGTCACACAACACGACCGCCCGTGTCAGACCCCTGTTTTTCATGTTTTTTTGACTTTTTTTTACCTCAAAATTTTTTTTCTCAAGGAGTTCGCACGGCGAACTCCTTGATGTGCCGTTTTTTTTGTGTTTCGTTTTTTTTAGCCGATTAATCCGTTGTGTTTGGTATGGTTTTTGTGCATATTTATTGTTGGTCATTGTTTTTACCTTTGGTTCTAAAATACTGTTTTCAAGAAAACAAACTCTCGATTCTCATCGAGCCATTTTTGACCTTGTAAGCCGATTGCCTTGTGCGTCGCCATCGACCTTGTTCGCTTCACCTCAAGCCTTTTTAAGCAAATTAAACCCTTGACCCAACGTCAAGCGGATTTTCTCAAATAATGGTTAAACCAACTCACCATATTTAACAAAACGATAAAGTTCACTTTGTATTGAACTAAAGAGAGAGGATTGAGTGTAGACTTCTTCCTCTCCGAGTGTTGAGATGCTCACTGTAGTGTGGGTGGTTTTGACACTCGTCTTTCAATACGAAGATGTTTTCATCCACACCTTTTTCTCCTAAAAAACCCTCGGCCCCATACCGAGTGCATTTTCAAAACACTTACTATAAATAAATCGATTCTCTTTGTATTAAACTAAAGAGAGAGGATTGAGTGTAGACTTATTCCTCTCCGAGTGTTGGGATATTCACTGTAGTGTGGGTGGTCTCGATACTCGTCTTTCAAATACGAAGACGTGACTTTGTCCGCCACCTATCTCCCTCTACAACTTCTTTCCGCAACCTTTGTCACCTAAAAACCTCGGTCCCGTACCGAGCGCATTTTTAAACTCTTTTCATAACAAAAATTTGAATGGTCGTGGAGTGGTTAGGCGTAGGCCTTCTCCTATCCCGAGTGTTGACGTTTACCGTAGGGTTCTCTGTCGCAAAAGCACTTACCATTCAAAACCAAAAAACACTTTAATAGGAGAATGAAGCTCTCTTTATATTGAACTAAAAAGAGAGGATTGAGTGTAGACTTCTTCCTCTCCGAGTGTCGAGATACTCACTGTAGTGCGTGTGGTTTTGATACTCGTCTTTTAATACGAAGACGCTATGTTCGCCACACCCTTTCATAACAAAAACTTTGAGATAAAGAATTGGGTACTACCCGTAGGGGTTACTATCCGAGGACCTATCTCGCCCCCTTAAAAAAAACAATTCAACAAATCAAATGTGACATCCTGCCTCGCATGGCGAAAACTTATCTTTCGAAAAGGATATGATACGTCCGTTCTACCGCAATCAGGTAACGCCTAAGTCTCCAACGAGCGAGCAGCAATACACCTAACTGCTAGAATGCGTACGATAACATCATCCATAAAAAGATCAAAAAATCGTAGGCCGAACTACGGATACTCTGATTTCTCATACCAGATGAGGATACGTAGGCACAAGACGATGATGTCTTGCCGAGCACAACCCCTCATACCCGTAGTTTCCCGAACTACGTCGACTTTGGTTTTCTCATATCCGTTGAGAATACGTAGGCCTAGGACCGCGAAGTCCTACCGAGTCTTTTTTTTTTCTTTTCTTCCCCGTTATTCCTCTTTCTCTCTCCCTAGGAACACACTTTTATAGAAAATGAATCACACATGACAAACAAATGGTTCCCATCGAGTACGATGGATGCGAGGGGTGCTAATACCTTCCCCTCGCATAACCGGCTTCCGAACCCGTTCTTGGTTGCGAGACCATCTTATCCGTTCTTTTCTTAAGGTTTTCTCGATATTTCCCTTTCCCCTCATGGGATCAACAAAGTTCGGTGGCGACTCTTCTGTCCTTTTCCTCTTCGCCCTCCCCGTCGTTGCGCGTATTTTTCGAGCGGCGACACCCCTTTTTCTGTGCTTGTGACCACTCTGCCCATATACTTACTTTGGCATCGGAGTGCCTTGCAGGTACACCCTCTCCTCCTCCTCATCACCGGTGAACAGGAAGTAGTCCAACAGAGTGTGGCCAGCTTGTGATCCCCTTCTGGTCAGGTCAGATCAGTTTTAATAAAGAATCTGAAGATTTGTGGATAAGACCAAATATTTTCAAATAATCATAACTAGAAAATTTTCATATTATTTTACTATGGAATTTACAAATAAGGAGAAAGTAAAGTGATGGAGCACGAAGAATTTAAGAAAATCAAAGAAAAGTACAAAATATACAATAGCAGTGCCCTTCTAGTCAATATCGGTAATATTAAACGTCATCAAGTAAATGCGGTGCTAAAAAGATTCTACAAGGCGATCAAAACCCTTTTTTTAAGTGAAAAAATATCAAATCATGTCTCATCCAAGAAACATAATAGTGCTATCAAGAATTAGATGGACAAAGCAGCACACTCATCAACATAATAACATTATACCAACTTTATTCCAGGACATGGATGCATTTTAAATGAGAAATTGTAGAGGAACAAGCCCACATCGCATATCGATTACGTGATATCTGAATTTTCTATAAATAGAAACATGTGTTTAGTCATTAGGGTATTTTTCTAGGTAAGGTTAGGTTGAAATGAAGGATATCCTTAGGATATTTTTCGTAATCATTGTAAGTCTTGATTGGAAAGCCCAATCTGCAGCTAGAAAGCAATTATCCTTTCCTCATAAGAATATAAAGACGTGAAACCATGCATGCTAAAACGTTTGTCATCCGTTTTCACCATTGGTTCCTAGTAACAATAAGGAGAGAAAGAAAGTTACTACCAAAATCACTCGGGCTCTTACTTCCCATATGACCTAATTAACAATGTGAAAATAACAACCACTCTTTAAAACACCCAAAGTCAAATAACTACCCCTGAGAATAAAATGATTAAGGGAATAACATAGTCATACTTGCAACCACAATTAAGAACCTATGGAATAAATGTACTATTCACTTGTAGGAACCCTTAAATATATAACTATATGAGTGAAGGTTTGGATGAAGAGAATGCAGGAAAAAATCAAAGAAGGAAAATGAAAATATTTTTATAGAAGGGAATATTGAGTATTAGGAGTAACCTATTGTTTTCCAATGAGCACCTCAAAAGTTACAAGAAAATAAAAATATTCCCCGCGTCCGATACACTAGTAACTATTAAAGCCGAGTTTGACTTCCCAAAAAAAATCATCATCGATTGCATTTAATGTAACACACGCTTCCCCCGATTTATGTTTTGATTTCCTCAACTAACTGAAATTTGATCTCCTTTAGCTAAGACATTCAAAATTCCTCGGGTGAGATGTGGATAACATCACTGACACTTAGAGACATGTCCAGAGTCATCCCTAGCATGAGGGAACCTTCCTACACGTTAGAGAGTCGCCCCATATCTGAGGGATTCATCATTTTAAGAGGAGGAGAACAAAACTAAATAACTTCATCTTTTCTAAGCCCTCGTGCTTGAGGGAACGTGTATTAGTATATTTGTAAGGGGCCCATGAGAGGAAATGAGAGTGATGCATCTCATCACCCATAAAGCCATACAAATCTCACATCTATCATATTGAACACCCGTGTGTTAGATATGTCGTCTTCCTCTAGGTGGAGTGGCCTGAGGTGGGATAGTGAGGAAATTACGTGCCCGTATTCAATAACGATATAATAGAAGTCATTTAACCGTTCACTCCCACATCCTTTTAGTGATGGTTTCTATTTCCTAGGGATCTAGGATCCAAACCCAAGATTGCTATTAATATCTTAATAATGAAATTGAGAAGGAGAATCAGATTCACATAGAGAAAACCACATATATAAAGATTCTTATCCCATACGTGAGCTAACACTTAACCCTACAACAATCCTATAACCTATGACATCCCTTAATCACGAGGGGTTGTCATATATTTTACTTTTAGCAAATACAATACATATTTCACGTCATTAAATTGAACGAACATTTTTATCATTATTTTTTTAACCTTTCAATGAAATATGTAACATATTCATCTACTTATTGTTTCAAGTTCATACTATCAGACGGTGTAACTTCCAGATGAACCCAATAAAACTTGTCATGGAAACATCTTCCATGTCTTTCTAAGATTACCACAAAATATTGTTCTTGTCAACCATAAAAGGATAACTATAGTTTGTGGAAATCTTTATGGCTTTCCACACTGAACTTCACAATAAACCTACCAATGTGCTCCATAATTGACTTGTAATCTTCCCTATAAAAGATAGAAAAGTATAGGTTTTATAACCTTTGGGAAGATTCACCAATTTGTCAACACATTAATGAAATAGCTTCCTATACATTGACATACCCATGAGCTTAAGTTGTATCCAAAATTACGTCTTGATTATATCAACAGTAAGGTTAGGATACAATAACTGTTGGCTAACAATTCTAGCCTCTAATGCAACTAGTTAGATTCATGCATTGCCCATGGATTTAGAGTAATATATTAGAGCACATATGCATACCAAAGACACATGACTAGGTGAATGTATTTTTTTAAGGGTTCTAATTGAATTGTCTTACCAGCATGTCAAATTTATAATTAAACTTAAAATTTATCCAAAGGATCAATCACCAAGTCTCAATAGTGATTTTCTTTTCTTCAAGCAACAATATGGAGGAAATAGATTTGTCCCTTCAAATGATGTGTTGGATATGAAGCTATTATATCACAAAATGCATATAACATTATGGTTGGAAAAACACCAGTCTTATATATTGGTGAAATTTGCCGTGGCATTGAGAGCTTAGCCTTGCTCATCCATATATTGGTGAAATTTGTTGTGGCGTTGAGAGCTTAGCCTTGCTCATCTATTAGATGTGAAAAATATTGAAATTCCCTTTTTATGGGTGGCCATGGCCCCCACGTTCGACACACTATCTTCTTTTTAACGATATGTTCTATTTATCGTATCTATAAGTGTTTTGTTTTCTTCACATTGCATTTCTGCAATCTCCATCCTCTTTGATTGGTGGAACTATTAACATGGAACATGATCGTACTATTCAATTGTTCAATTCTACTGCATTTTGACTAAACCAAAAATTTCACCGACTATGATAGAATCTAATAAACTTATAAATTGAGTTGACTCACACTCACATGTGGAGATATCCACTTGACTTATTATCAACTTGCAATCACCTAATGAATGTTCACCAATATATTGCCGATTTTAACTAACATGTAATTTTAAATTAGATATAAATATCATTTAATAGTGTTACAATTGCAATTTGAAAATGTTGGGAAAGGTGAACAAAATATTATAATATAACAAAAGATATGGTAAACATAGATAATATAATATTAGTCATAGTCACATATATGATTCAACCACACAGGTAAACCGGATCCGGACATGTTATTTGTACGAATGGTTTTCCAAAGTAGAATAACAAAGTTATGTTGCTGCAACATGCAATTTAAAACGTTAAATCAAGGACTAACTAAGTTAGGACATGTGAACAAAAGCAACTTTCTACTAACTTTTCAAAAACTATAGTGCGCAAGATAAGGGCTCTTTTCTAAATGTTATCGGAAGAGACCAATATTTAATCCATATTTTAAATTCCACGGTACTCATTTGTTGTCAAAATGTTAAAGCTTTTTAAATTAAACAAGTTCTATTCATGACCTAATTCATTCCGTTAATGTCCGAGATTTGTTTTTCTATATTGTTTTTGTAAAAAAGAGCATAAAAAGAACATCTACTCAAAGAGCCACTAAGAATCAGGTGAAGTCTGTGTGTGCGTTACAACAGGCGAGCAATGCTAGACATGGTGCTTCATCCAATATATATATATATATATATATATATATATATATATATATATATATATATATATATATATATATATATATATATATATATATATATATATATATATATATATATATATATATATATATATATATATATATATATATATATATTTACAGTAATCTTGTTTTAGGTCATGCTAAAGGAAAATAAGAATTCGGCTAAAAGCTAAATAAAGTTTGACCTACAACTGTTCAAATGCCAATTTGAAATCAAATTCTTTTGAACTATTTGTCTCGATCAAATATAGATTTTATTGATTTATAGTTTTAGGTGTAAGCGCCCTGTGACTTGCAATAAATATCATCTATGTATATATTAAGGGTGATAAGGTGACTTAATGGGGTTGAGAAATAACCAAAGGTTAAAGTGATAAGTAGGTCATGGTTCAATTCCTCCCCCTAATAAAATAACAAATAAAACTTTAAAACAATGAAGTAATTATCAAGTAACATTTTACATTTCAAAATAAATAAAACAAGGATGAATAATATTTCGACCATTAAGTTCATTGTATCTCTGTGTTTTTGATTTGGCATCTGATCTTAGTGTGACTTTGTCAAGAGTAGGTTTATTGGTGTTAATATTGAATTGGATTTTTTTATTTTATAGATTTGACAGATGATTTTCTACACTGTCAATATGATTCACTCCCTTTTAAGTATTTTGAACTTCTGGTTTGTGGCAATCCTCGTTTTTAGGGTACTTGAGAGTCGCTCATTAGATTGATATCTAGACGATTTCTCTCTTGGAGCCACTTTTCTAGTTCGGGGGGGGGGGGGGGGGGGTTCTCCTCAATTCTATTTTGATCTTCAATCTCTCTTTCCTAAACATGTCTATCAAGGTACAAAAGGTAACCATTTAGATCTAAAAAAAATTCTTTGTGGATGGGTTAAAGGTGAGTCTAAAATCTTTGGATTTAAACAAGCCAATGTTTTCAAACCTAAGCAAAAATGTTATTTTGGAGTTTCAGATATTCGTCTAGTCAATTTAATCTTTCTTTGGAGGCTGATATTAAATGCGTATGGTGTGGTGTGAGATCTTTGTTGCCATATATGGCTCTCATAAGGTTTTGTCCCTTGAAAGGGGTATGTCGTTTGCTTGTAGGTCAACCTTCCCCTAGTGGAAAATGATCTCTCTTTTGAGATCGGTTCTGCCCGCCGAGTCTGATTTATTTTTGAAGGGTATGTCTAAAAAGGTGGTATTGATTATTTTAACCTCTTTTAGGATGATCTATGGATAGGCCACAATCCTTTAAATGTTACTGTTTCTAGGATCTTTTAGATGCCACTTCATCAACATTAAAAATTAAGGGAGGTAAGTCGTTGTGTAAATGATGTTTTGATTTGAGACTTTTAACAAAGAAAATGCCTTTTTGTTTGGGAACACGAGATGATCAATAATCTTCATCTTCTTATTTAGGGTATTAGTTTCTCCCCAGATAAGGATCACATGTGGCTAGTATAAGTGAGGGTACCTCACGAATTCTTATCAACCTGATCACACCCCGTCATTTGGGAGAATTCAGCTCCCTCCAATGTGGTTTCCTTTTCCTAGAAACTTCTTCAAGAAAAGATCCCCAATATAGCAGATTTTCTCAAGAGTCATGTTATTTTATACCTTGATGATATGTCTTGTAATTTGTATTTAGGTAGTTTGAAAATGTCTTCTCATCTCTCTATGACCCGTGACACAACAAATATTTTATTGTATAGGATTTTTAGTTGTCTTAGTTGACTTTTAGTTTTACCTAGTGATCTTTGAATCTTCGTAAGGATCTTATCGATTAACTAAGGTCTTAATTCAATTATAAATTCTATTTTAAAAATTTATTCAATCAAATATCTTTTGGACCAAATCACTCTGATTTTGTATTATTTTCCATTCAAAAAATAGATTAGAAACTCGCTATATAAAGGTACACACTCCTCTCCTTTTATTCATCCCATGTTTTTTCTCTTCTTTTATTTTTGTAAGTGCCTACCTTTGTTACTATTATCGTCATTACTATGGATCCATTAAAGAGTCTTTATATTGGAAATCATTCACCTTCCTCAAAGGCTTCTTCATCCTAACTTCAAAATGCAAAGGATTTCTCTAACCACCAAGTACTTAAGTCCTTCTACATGGATGAAAAGTTTGGCAAATATTTCTCCCCCTATGAAAGTGATTGTCATGGGTTCCTCACAAAAGTCTTCAAAAAAACCAAACTAGTGTATCAAATGATTATCCAAATTTTCTATGAAAATATCAAGTATGAAGGCATGTTTGTTACATCAAGAATTGGAAAAACAAATATTAGTTTCACCATGGAGGAATTTGGTTTTTTTTGTGTGTGTAAAATATCAACTTTTGGGAGAACCTGCAATGTTAATGCTCCTAACGATTCTCTCAATTTTAATCTTGTCGTTGCAATTGGAACTTTCCTTATCTTGGTACCAACCGATTAGTTACCAAGATAAAAATATTTGAAAAATATATTTTAAAGTGTGTGTGAGTTGCCTTAGTACTTCTAAGTTACTTCCTTAGATTTACAAAACTCGGGTCACTCAAACAGACAGACAAACATGTCCTGCCGAGCTTTCACACTTTATTTGAGGATTCAAGATTCTTTGCGATAATTCTTCTGATCATATAATAAATTTAATCTTTAGTCTCATTTTGTTTATGAGGAATGAGATGTTTCTCTGGTTAGATTACCATCATCAAGGTTGAAAGCTATTACCATCGAATTTAATCATCGTTGTTAACATTGTTTAGTGGCATTGTCAACTTTATACCTGTAAGAACTAATATCCATATTCTCTCCCTTTTTTATGATAACAACACATCTCTCAGGGGAGGTGGTAAAAGAAATAAAGAAATATATTTGGAGTGATTAAACTCCCCTTAAAATAAGTAAAAAGTATACTCTACTTCCACTGAGAGAATACTTATCCTCATTTGTCATAATCTAAAAGGTAAAGAATAATCAAAGCACATATATTCCATGTAAAAGGAACATGCAACCTTATAGAGATGGACATAAGTAGTCTATAGTAAGGAGTAAAAAAATAGAATCGTCTAAGATTTTATTTCTTCCCACAAAAGGTAGTATCCAGCTTTGAAATCCTTCAACAAAAATAATATGGATAAGAAGGAAATGTTTGGTTTTGAAAAAGGTTGTATTATTATTTCTTTTGAAATAAGATTTTTATAAAATTGGGAGAATGACAAACATATACTTTCTTATGGATGTAATAGTTTAAGAATGCACTCTTTACATCTTTTTAGAAGGTTTTGTAATAATATAATGAGAGATCTAGAAACATCCTTATGGATTTTATTTGAGCTACATGATCATATGTTTCATTGAGATTTATGTTTTGCTCTTGATTGTAACTTTTGACAACTAGCATTTCCAAAAATATCAAGCTTGATGGGAAAGATCCACTAAGATTCCAATAACTTAATTAACTTTTGGAATGAGCTCTTAACCATTGTTTCTCTCATATTAATTTAACCTTTATTGCATAGTAAGGTACCAATGTTATTTTATGATAACTTCATCAGTTTCTTTTGGCTTAATTTGTGAAATAAAAGCCACATGGTTACTTACCTTGCTAAGTGAGTCTTGATATGAATTTCATTTAGAAATATCTCCATTAACATTTGAAATGGAATGGTATTTCTTAAGTTTAATTATTCAACTTGAATCTTTCCATTTAAACTTTGGACTTCCTTCAATATGTTTCTTTCCCTTGATTGTCAACTTCCAGGGATGTTCTTTAAGGGATACCTACAAAATTAACAACCTCTACTTCTACCTATTAAAGGTGATAAGTATGAGTTCTTCCATAGTCATGGTCTTTTTTATAAGAAGTTTTAAAAGGATTAAAGTTTTATAGACCATTCATATAGATGAATTAAAACATACTCTATTACCTTTGTTTCATAACTTACTTAATACTAAGTAACTTGTGCAATGAAGGTATAATAAATTAGAACATCTAAAAGGTAATATTAGGGATCTTACCAAAAATAAAAGATTCAATAATTTTGTCTTGTTGTTATTATGAAAATAAATTTCTTCTCTCATAGGAATGTAACAATAAAACATATTTTTTTCTTTAGTTGTATAGCTTGAAGAGCAACTTTCAGTATCATCATTTACATCAGAATTTGACTTTTATACCTTTGGTACCCAAATATTTTTGGGTCCTTTGATGTTAGTGAATTACATATTATGAGCATACATATTTATATTTTTAATTTAATAGTGCTCTTTAAAAAGTGTGAGGGAGGATTTCCTTCTTTGCTTTCATGGCTCTTTTTGATTAAATAAAACATTGCAATATGACCGCCTTTATTGCAGTAATTGCATTTTAGGGTTTTACATTAAGATTTTTGTTTGGAATTGCAAATATTTCTAAAATTTTTACTATTGTTCTTAGGTTCATAACCAATATCATCCTTATTGTAAGACGCCCATTGGTAAGCTAACAAAATATTCAAGTTGTCTCTCCCTTTAGTGAATTTATCAAGTGAATTTTGAAGATCATCAATTTTATTTTTCAAAATGTCACATTTATCACACTTTATAGATTCTTCTAATACTTTATGATATGAGGAAGAATTTTCATTTAGATCATATTTTCTCTCTCTAAGAATTTCTATTTCTTCTAACAGGTTTATATTTTTCAATTCAAGGGAAGAGATAATGTCTTTAAAGGTAGGTATACTTTGTTCTAATTTACTCATTTCTTTTGTTAAATTCTTAAAAATGTGAAATCAATATTGATAAGAAAAGTAAGAGATTACCTTATCGCCTTGATGATTTACTGTGAGACAGGGGTTTGTTTATTCCTTATCGAAAGATTCTATATTATCGTTATCCCAAAATATGCATGCTCTCTTTTCTTCTCTCTAGGATTTATTGAACTTTCTTTGGTTTTGGTTTCTTATCTATTTTTGGGGGAATTTTGGTCTTATGTTCCCCTTCTCTCCGCATTGATGACATGTAGGAATGAACGAGGAACTTTCTTCACTTTGCTTTTGGAGCCTTGAGGTTTCTTTTTCATGCTTTAGGAATTAATTGAACTTACGAAACATGATTTTCATGAATTCATTACTTTGATACTCTTTATCTTTTAGCTCCATATCTTTAATACTTGTGGGTTTTAGTGAGATTTTTTTTTCCTGTTCATCTTCTTCGTCATTAGCAAGTCTTTTTAGTTCCATCTCGCGTTCCTGCAATTTTCAAAAAAGATTGTGTGCGTCCATCGTCACTAAATCCTTAGACTTTGAAATCATTGTGACTTTGAGTTTCCATCTACAATTTATTCATATAATAATTTTTCTAACTAGTTCCTCATTTGAATCTTTTCCCAAATTTTTCATATGACTCACGATATGGTTGAATCGTGTTTGCATTTAATTTATGTTCTCTTAGGTTTCATTCTGAAGAGTTCATACTCTTGGGTTAATATGACCAAACTTGCTATATTTACCTCAGTAGTTCCTTCATGGGTGATTTGGAGGATGTCACACATTTCTTTTGCAGTTTAGTAGTGACAAATTGCAAAAAATCATTAAGACCGAGAGCCGTAGTGATGTCTACTTTCGCCTTTAAACTGCATTGCACTTTTCTTTATCATATTTGGTACAATCCTTTCCAGGTATGTTAACACAAATTAACATTGTATGTAGGAACAAATGGACGTTCATTTGCAACCATCCAAATACCATAATGCATCCCTTATATGAAAAAAAAATCATTTTCTCTCTCCACAATCTATACCCTTTCCCATTAAAGAATCGTAGTTTGTTTAGTCGATAACTTGAAGTCAGTTTCTCTCCTGAGACGATTAGTCCTTAACAGGAGTCAGGCTCTAATGCCACTTGTTAGATAAGTGACTTCAAGAATAAGAGGGGGGGGGGGGGGGGTTGAATTGTGGTATTTAAAATTTGTAATTACTTTTATACTTTTCTCGATCAAGATTTTCTTAATAGTTTCTTATGGATAAATCTCAGCAGAAATAAAAAGAATAATTAAATAGCAAAAATTAAAAAGTTATGATTTGAAAGATTGCGCCCGAGATTTATACATGTTTGGCCGAACGTTCCCCTAGTCCTGTCCCCAAGAGGTTTTCTTGAGAGTTTGACTATAAACATTGAGCTTTTGAAGGTTATGCCCACAAACCTTTATACATGCTAATCTTGAGATTTTATCAAGCTTATCCCTAACTAGAAATAACTTTTAGCACATGACAAGCTAACAAACTTTCTTAGAGATTTTTAGGCCGATCTCAATAACTAAATGATAACTTTTTTTTGACAAAGCTCAATAAACCAAACTAGAGATTTTATGATTGGTTTATCTCACGAATCAAACCAAATCATCTCAAGCGTATCGCACTCCCAATAATTAAAAACAAACAAACAACATGACCACTTACGCAACTCTTTCTCACAAGAATGGTTTCGCTCACAAGTACTAAGGAAATTTTAAGTGAAAGAAATATTTTCTAGAGAGGGAGAGAGAAATAAGAGAGATAAATTCCAAAGAAAATATAAGTTGTTGGAAAGTGGAGTGAAATGAAAGAGGAAATGAGCCTCCTTTATACAAGAGTTGGAAAATTAGAGAAAGAAATAAACCATGATGTGATTTAATCAGCTAGTCGATTGGAATAAAGTTCAAATTGATTGGTAAGGTCAGTTTTAATCGATTATTATGCCCAAATAGGAAATATTTGATATAGAGTTATTTTAAGTCATTAATGTTCTATCCCAATCGTGTGGTTAATCACTTAGACATTCTATAATCGAATGATTTAACGATTCAATCGATTGACTGGCTCATAAAAGTTTTACCAATCGATTTGCACAAGTTACCAATTAATTGGTTAGTTCAAAAATTGTTTGGAAAAATATTTGGACAACTTTTTAGTCACTTGGCTTGGTTTAGAAAATAATTTTCAAAATAAAATCATTTCAAAAATATATTTTAAGGTGTGTGTGTGTGTGTGTGTGTGTGTGTGTGTGTGTGTGTGTGTGTGTGTGTGTGTGTGTGTGTGTGTGTGTGTGTGTGTGTGTGTGTGTGTGTGTGTGTGAGTGAGTTGTGTTATATTTCTAAGTTACTTCCTTATTTTTTCAAAACTTGGGTCACTCAGACAGACATACAAACATGACTGGTTAAGCTTTCACAGTATATCTGAGGCTTCAAGATTCTTTGCTAGATTTATTATGATCATGTTTAATCTTGAGTCTCATTTTGTTGATGAGGCATGAGATGTTTCTTTGGCTTGATCACCATCTTCAAGGTTGAAATCTATTTCCACTAAATTTAACCATCGTTGTTGATGTTGTCGTCACCAAAACATCATAAAGGATCTTTTGTGGGATTGTCAACTTTATACCTGCAAGCATATATGACCATTGGTTATTGATAGTTAAGAACTTCCAATAAAGAGATAAATAATCAGCTTTGTTCATTGTTTTTAATACCTCTTAAACCAAGACCTCCTTTAGAAAAAAGAACAATTAAGCTTTTAAGAGCAATAATAAAATTTCTATTATATATGATACCTTTCCACACAATATTTGTGATGCATGAATCTAGTTTGTTAAGAAAATTGATTGGCCATTAATAAATCTTAAGACTATACAGAAGCATGCCCTGTATGACTAACTGGACCAATTGACTCCTACTATCATAGAAAGAAGGATGCACTTCCAGGTAGCTATCTTGGATAATATTCTATCTCCAAGTATATGAAGATAACGAGTTATAGACTTACCTTTGAATATAGGAATTCCAATATGGTTAAATGATGTAGCGCTATTAACATTATTCCACAAGAAACACAACAAACTCTTAAAATAGCATAAGCTAACTTAAATAAAGATGAATGCAAGAGACAAACTAATAAAGCAAATTTAGCTCTTCAACGAGCTAGGACACGAGTAGAGGCTATCGTAGAGACTATGTGAGACATTGGATCGAACTCTAGTGTGGTCGAAGTCTGTTCGCAAGTAATGCGTGTTGTAGTCGAAGTTTGTTTTAACATGCATGAGTAAATATTGCTAAGGTTGTTAGCATGAGTAAATATTGCTAAGGTTGTTAGCATGAGTAAATATTGCTAAGGTTGTTAGCATGAGTAAATATTGCTAAGGTTGTTAGCATGAGTAAATATTGCTAGGGTTGTTAGCATGTGCTATTTTATTATAAATAGGATGCTAGTTTCTCAATCTTGGTATAAGGAAAAATAGGAAGATAAAATCCTAATTTCAAGGGAGAGAGGTTATTTTGTTATTCTTGTATACTTGTAATCTTGTTCAAAGAGAAAGGAAAGAATAGCAGTTTAATAACCAATCCTTGTTGTTCCTTGTTGTTTTACCTTGTTTTCTTTGTTAACCCTAACCCTTGTGTGTTTCTTGATCATTAAGAAACCGTTTATACTTTGTTTAAAGGTATCCGATTCACAACAAATTGGTGCGGTGAGCGTGGAGAAGATGCCTTCAACAAAGTATGAGATTGAAAAGTTCACCGGAGTGAACGACTTTGGTCTGTGGCGCTTGAAGATGAAAGCCCTATTGGTTCAGCAGGGTTGTTTGGAAGCGTTGAAGGGTGAGGCAGCCATGGACGCTGCATTAACGGCAAAAGAAAAGACGGGCATGATCGAGAAAGCCCACAGCGCAATATTATTGAGCCTTGGTGATAAGGTTCTTCGACAGGTATCAAAGGAGACTACAACATCGGGATTATGGGTGAAACTTGAAAGTTTGTACATGACCAAATCTCTGGTGAATCGACTATACCTGAAGCAAGCTTTATATTCATTCAAGATGAGTGAAGACATAGTGTTGGCTGAGCAGTTGGATATGTTCAACAAGCTGATTCTTGATCTTGAAAATATTGATGTGAAGATCGATGATGAAGATCAAGCACTATTGTTGCTGTGTGCTTTACCCAGAACACATGCTCACTTCAAAGAAACACTCTTGTATGGAAGGGAGTCCCTGACCTTTGAAGAAGTTCAATCAGCCTTGTATTCTAAGGACTTGAACGAACGAAAGGAGCATAAACCTTCGACGGTGGGCGAAGGTTTGGCCGTTAAGGGAAAATTCTTGCGAAAGGATGGTAAGTTCGACAAGAAAAAAGGTAAAAGTCAACAGAAGTCTTATAGTGGTGAAACATCTAGTATTCGATGTTACCATTGTAAGAAGGAGGGTCACATAAGAAAGTTGTGCCCTGAACGCTTGAAAGATCATGGAGGTAATGGCAATGCAGCCATTGTTCAAGATGACTTCGACTCATCTGATGTTCTTGTGGTTTCAAGTGGCGACTCGAGGAAAGAGTGGATTATGGATTCAGGTTGCACTTGGCACATGACTCCAAACAGAGAATTGTTCGAGGAGCTATGTGATCAAGATGGTGGATCTGTGCTGTTAGGAAACAACAAATCTTGCAAAATTGCAGGTATTGGATCTGTGAGATTCAAGCTCCATGATGAGTCAATAAGGTTATTGACTGAAGTCAGGTACGTACCTGACTTGAAGAGAAATTTGATTTCTCTTGGTGAATTCGACAGAAAAGGATATGTTTTTCAAGGAGAGAAAAGTATCCTAAGAGTCATGAAGGGGTCGAAGGAAGTTTTGAGAGGCGTGAAGAAACAAGGCTTGTATACCCTTGAGGCTGAGGTTGTAAGTGGTTCGACAAATGTTGCATCCACAAAATCTATGTCGAAGACAGAATTATGGCACATGAGATTGGGCCATGTCAGCGAAAGAGGCCTGGTCGAATTGGGGAAGCAGAACCTGCTAGGAGGTGACAAAGTCGAAAAGTTGGAATTTTGTGAATCTTGTGTATTTGGTAAATCCTGTAGGGCGAAGTTTAACAAAGGCAAGCAAAGAACACATGGATCTCTGGATTACATTCATGCTGATCTTTGGGGGCCTGCAAGGAATCCTTCACACTCAGGTGCAAGGTATTTTCTATCCATCGTTGATGACTATTCCAGAAAACTATGGGTATTCATTCAGAAGACGAAGGATGAAACTTTTGAGAATTTCAAAAGTTGGAAGATTCTAGTCGAAACTCAGACTGGCAGAAAGGTTAAGAGGTTGAGAACCGACAATGGCCTTGAATTCTGCAACGAAGCTTTCGACAGTTACTGTGTTGGGTCTGGGATTGCAAGGCATAAGACTGTAGCAGGTACTCCTCAACAAAATGGCTTAGCTGAGAGATTCAATCGGACAATCCTTGAAAGGGTTAGATGCATGTTGGTTAGTGCTGGATTGAAGAAGGTGTTTTGGGCGGAAGCTGTTTCGACAGCAGGTTACCTGATAAATAGATGTCCCTCGACTGCCTTGGGAATGAAGACACCTGAAGAATTTTGGTCGGGACAGCCACCTAGTCTCGACAGACTGAGAGTATTTGGCTGTGTGGCCTATGCTCATATTAGGCAAGACAAGGTCGAACCTAGAGCTCTGAAATGCATGTTCATGGGATACCCTGAAGGAGTCAAAGCTTATAGGCTATGGTGCCTAGAGCCAGGTCACAGGAGGTGTATCACCAGTCGAGATGTAGTTTTCAACGAAGCAGAGATGGCTTTCAAGAAAACTGATGATGCTGACGAAGAGCTGGAACAGGGAGAGATTCCTATTGAGGTGGAACATGTTGATGTTGAATTGCTTACCCCAGATAAAGTCGAAGAAGACACAGAAGATGTTGTCGAAGATGAGGAGACTGATAATGACTACCTGCTAGCAAGAGACAGGTCGAGGAGAGTCATCAAGCCACCTCAGAGACTTGGGTATGCAGATCTTATAGCTTATGCCTTAATCTCTGCAAGTGAGATTCTAGACGAAGAACCTAGAGACTATAAGGAAGTTATGAGGAATCAAAAGAAGACAAATTGGTCTTTGATGTATGCTATGGTTTGTACTAGACCCGACATAGCATATGCAGTAAGTCTTGTAAGCAGGTACATGGCGAATCCTGGAAAGGCTCACTGGCAAGCATTGAAGTGGATTTTAAGGTACATAAATGGGTCTCTAAATAGAGTCCTAATTTATGGTGGAGCCTTAGGTGAAGATAGTAAAGCAGCAATCGATGGATATGTCGACTCTGATTATGCAGGTTGTATGAATTCCAGAAAATCTATCTCTGGATATGTGTTCACTATGTTTGGGACAACAATCAGTTGGAAAGCAACACTTCAGAAGGTCGTTGCCCTATCAACCACTGAAGCGAAGTATATTGCCCTAACTGAAGCTGTGAAGGAAGCATTGTGGCTTGAAGGTTTTGCAAAGGAGCTAAAACTTCAAGGTCGAGTTATCACTGTTAAATGTGGTAGTCAAAGCGCAATACACCTGTCGAAGAATTCAGCCTATCATGAGCGAACCAAGCACATTGATGTGAGGCTGCATTTCATCAGAGGGGTAATCGAGCGTGGAGAAGTTCAAGTGCTGAAAGTTTCGACAGATCATAATGCTGCTGATATGATCACTAAGACATTGCCCAGTTGCAAGTTTTTCCACTGTATGCAGTTAATAAATCTGCATGAAGAAAGCTAGTTTCTTGATGTTATAGAGTTAGATCCAAGGTGGAGATTTGTGAGACATTGGATCGAACTCTAGTGTGGTCAAAGTCTGTTCGCAAGTAATGCGTGTTGTAGTCGAAGTTTGTTTTAACATGCATGAGTAAATATTGCTAAGGTTGTTAGCATGAGTAAATATTGCTAAGGTTGTTAGCATGAGTAAATATTGCTAAGGTTGTTAGCATGAGTAAATATTGCTAAGGTTGTTAGCATGAGTAAATATTGCTAGGGTTGTTAGCATGTGCTATTTTATTATAAATAGGATGCTAGTTTCTCAATCTTGGTATAAGGAAAAATAGGAAGATAAAATCCTAATTTCAAGGGAGAGAGGTTATTTTGTTATTCTTGTATACTTGTAATCTTGTTCAAAGAGAAAGGAAAGAATAGCAGTTTAATAACCAATCCTTGTTGTTCCTTGTTGTTTTACCTTGTTTTCTTTGTTAACCCTAACCCTTGTGTGTTTCTTGATCATTAAGAAACCGTTTATACTTTGTTTAAAGGTATCCGATTCACAACAGACTATAAAGAGGATCTTGTAACAAGTTGGTGCAACCAAAAAATTGAAAAAGATAGAAAATTACAATTAAAAAATGGTGAGTTGAAAAACTTATTTGATTTCTAAATCAATGGCATCTAATAAGTTCTACCAATACCTTACTTATTATTGGATTTGAACCAATGACTATTGGCGTATGAAAGCAATACTCTAACCACTGAGTTAAGTAGGTCATTTATCATCCTAAAAAAATAAAGTAGTTGTCAATCAAATCAATGGATTATGAATGTTATATTACTTATAAACAATACAAATGGAATATAAATAAAAAAGATTGGATCATGTATTATTTATCTTGACAAAAATTTATTTATCGAATATGATAAAATATGTATCGAAAGCTTAATGAATCCAAGCATATCTGAAATGCGCATTAGTCTAGATTCGAAACTACTTCTACTATATAGCTTACATTTAGTTGGATTGATGTGTTAACCATAGTTGTGACCATATTCTTAAAGGATATGGTTAAATACTTGAGCATTTTTTCTGGTAGCTTTGCAGAATATCAAAAGGTCATATAGAAATAAAGTGTGTCTATGAATGGTTGTCTTACCTATTGATTTAAGTGCTTGCAGGTAATAAGGATCAGCATCTCAAGTTTTGATGATGACAACACATGACAATATCCTGATAATAACCAAAACATCTTATAAGAGAACTCAAAATCAAGTGCTTATGCAAAAACAAATACTATCTAGCAAAGTCTTGAAAATACTATGATGAGAGGTGTGAAAGCTCACTAGGTCATGTCTATCAGACTATCTAACTGAACTGAGTACTGTCAAATTAAGGTAGTAGCTTAAAAAATACTAAGACAACTCTCTCTCTCTCTCTCTCTCACACACACACACACATACACACACACACACACACACACACACACACACTCTAAAATATTTTTTCTACCTTGAAAATGATTTTCTAAACCAAGACCAAGTGACTAAAAAGCTATCCAAAATTTTTTAAGCCATTTAATTGATTAGAAAGATGAGCTAATTGTTTGAGAAAACTTTTGATCTATCCAATTTATTAGAGCACTTTTACAATCGATTAGAAGGATGATAATCGATTGTACAATCAGCGAAAATAGCACATTAATAACTTGCAATGGCTATATATCCAAAATTTCCTATTCAGACTTTACAAACAATTATATTTGAGCCATCTAATCGATTAAAGCATTATGCTAATCGATTAGAAATCTAATTCAGCCCATGGCCCGTTTCCTTTCTTGTCTTTTCCAACTACTATATAAAGGAGGTTCTTCCTCACTTCAAACCATGACACTTTCCAACGTTTCCGTATTTCTTTGGAATTTATCTCTTTCTCTCCTTTTGGAAAATATTTTTTATTCACTTATAATTACCTTAGTGATACCGGGTGAAGTCTCACTTGTGAGTAAGATAATTTTGTAAGTTGTCATGCTAATTTTTCATATTCTTAAGGGTGTGATACCTTTATGAGAGTGAGTTTGTTTCTTGAGATCAACCATAAATCTCTGTTATTGTTTTATTGAGCTTTTACAGAAAAATTTGTGTTTTGGTTATTGAGATAAGCCATATATCTCTAAAAAGTTCGATAGTGTAGCCTGGGTAAAAGCTATCATTTGATTAAGGATAAGTTTGTATTAAAGATTCATGGGCATAACCTTCAAAAGCTCAAAGTTTATAGTGAAACTCTCAAGAAGACCTCTTAGGGGAGAACTAGGCCAACACTCGGTCAATCCTCTATAACTCTCCGGTGGAATCTTTCTAACCTTATCCTTTTACTTATTCACGATTTAACTTCATTGTTTAATTTTCCACTACAATTACTCACATAAAATTACTAATACGATCTTAAACGAGAAAAGGTTAAAATTAATCATGAATTTTGAATACCAAAATCCCCCCTCTTGTGCTTGAAGTCACTTGTCCAACATTACCAACTGAAATAAATGTCAATTAACCCTCATTCACAGCCATAGATAGACAGGGGATCTCATCACCTCTAGAGCAAGAAAAAAAAATCATGCAACTTTTCCATTTATCATGATTCATAGTTTGGATAAGTGGGGAATGATAAAAATTCATTCACAAAACATTTAATCAAATCCAAATTGAACAATAAATCTAATAAGATATTGTCAATCTAAAGTATCAAAGCCTTTTATGCTGTCTATCTACAAATTCATACCACCTCCAAAGAATTTCTTGTCCAACATATTAATGGCTTCTGAAGTAATTCAAATGCACTCATAAATATATTTTCCCCTAATGAAGCCTCTTTGATATTCTAAAACATATTTAAGAGTTAAGATGGTCAACCCACGTGCAATAATCTTAGTGATAAAATTTTAATTGAAAACATGCAAGTGCAAGAGGTCTATACTACTCAATAAAATTTGCTCCACGTTATTTAAGTATCAAAGTCACATTTAGTGAATTGATATTAGAAACGATCCAACTTTGTTTAGATAATTGATTCACTGAATTAATCGCGTTAGTCCCTACTTTATCCCAACATGCTTGAAAAAAATATCCCCCAAAGCCAATAGGACCTATAGCAAAATTATCATCCATATTTTGCAATGCATTCTCAATTTTTTCTAACTGAGGTATTCTAGTGAGATATTCATTATTTACAAAAATTATAACTCATGGAATAGTTCTTTCTACCAAATCAATATAAGTGCAATTGTTTTTGTAAATTAAATAAATTTGTGTAGAAATTAATAATATGATTATCTAATTCAATACTCTCCTCTAAAAAACATATCTCTATTTGACTGTGTTGTGAAAAAACTCTATATTCCTATATTTATTCTTAAACCACTTATTCCAAACTCTGTTCTTCCAAAACTAGTCCTGCATATGCATTGTATTTTCTAATAGAAGTTGGTAATTTTTTTCTTCCAACTCAATATCATCATTGTAACATGCATCATTAATCAAACTTTGTATCCTATTAACTTTATCAATAGTTTGAATGACATAAAATGAATATTTTCAAATGTATCTTTATTTCATTTCTTAAGAATAAATTTAAGAGATCTTAATTTTGGAGATAAAAAAAACATACAGAGCAACCAACCAACGACACTCATATTCCGTTTATTAGCAGTCAATTGTCTGCATTTATCATCCAAAGTCTAAACATTCCAAAATTTGAATGGCATAGCCAAATCAAACCTACCTTTGTTACAATGAAGAAGAATTAGGTAATGGTATGAGCGAATTTTGATCAAATTGGAGCAATTGAATAATGTGTTTAAGTTATCTAACCAATTCATATTACAAATGACTCGGTCAAGCCTAATAGAAGAGCAAGCACCACCTTTCATCTAATTTGTTCAAGTGTAATAGCCGTCATTAGTGTGAAAATTCATAAGCTTATTTTGATTTGCCTAACTAAAAAAAACTCATTAGTAAAACTTTTGTTTGGAGGACATCTATCAAATTTCTCATGAGAACTTATAACTGCATTGAAATCGCTACTCCTGCACGAAGGTTCAAAATTGATCCATTAAAGATTGATAAGATTATTCTCTAACAAGTTTGATTATAAATTTTGAAGAATACAACAATATTTTTAATCGAATAAAACAAATTAAATTAGATTAATTTTCTTAATTAGTATGAATTATGATTTTTCTTACTTATATTGACACGAGGGAATACTATATTATACAACATATACAAGAACTATCCATGTCCAAGCAATTTGAACACACTAAAAAGATAGCACTTAAACTTAGTTGCGGACTTACATCATCTTAATCTAAGAATAGAAATTATATAAATGTTAGCACATTCTATTATCTTTAATTAAACTAAACTTAAAGATTGAGTATTTTGTCCTGAATCTAATTAATATTCAATATCCTTTATGTTAGTGACATGCCACACGCCTCTTTGTTTCTATATAAATACAATCATATTCCTCTAAGTTTAGGTAAATCTTTACTTAGTCATATAGCATTGGGTTAAGGGTGCTTGCCATTAATTTTTCCAGCAACATAAAAGAGTAGAACAAATAGCTGGAATTTACATACAACAATCTTTAGTAGTATCAAGTAAAGATGACTAATGACAAGGGAGTGGCAAAGGAAGTTGAATGGAGAATCAAAGTTGAAGATGGTCCATGGAAAAGAGCTGGAGTTTCTTGCAACATGTGGACATTTATAACTAGTCTTTATTTCAAGCTGTGCAAATTTTTTAAGAAAGCTTGGGATATTGGTGTGAATGATCCAAGAAAATTCATCCATTGTTTGAAAGTAGGAATAGCACTCACAGCTGTTTCACTTTTCTACTATTTAAAGCCTTTGTATGATGGAGTTGGAAGAAATGCTATGTGGGCTGTCATGACCGTGATCGTCGTCTTCGAATATACGGCCGGTATGTAGTGCTGCCGTCGTAAAAATTATCCTTTTGATATGTATATATCTATATGTTAATACTATATATTAATTTGCAGGTGCTACAATATATAAAAGTATCAACAGAATTTGTGGAACTACACTTGCTGGACTTCTAGCCTTTGGTGTACATTGGGTTGCTAGTAGAGCAGGAGATCAATGGGAGCCTATAATTGTTGGAGTCTCACTCTTTCTATTAGGTATACAATTTGTATACAAAATTAATATTGTTGTTGTTATTATTATTATTATTCTGTATGGTAATGGATCTTAACTGATTACATTATTTGATCTATGTTTTCAGCTTCTGCAGCCACATTTTCAAGATTCATACCAACTATTAAAGCTCGTTTTGATTATGGTGCTATGATATTTATCTTAACTTTCAGTTTAGTTTCGGTATCCGGTTATCGGATTGACGAGTTGTTTAATATGGCGCAACAAAGAATTTCTACTATTATAATCGGAACTTCTTTGTGCATAATCGTTAGCACGACGGTTCGGCCCGTTTGGGCTGGTCTAGAACTCTATGTTTTAGTCACCGGAAACCTCGACAAACTCGCAAACTCCTTGCAAGGTCAGTCTAGCGGTGCAACAACTTGTTGTCCGTTTGTCTTCTATTTCTGTATAATCTTTATTATATAGTCCCATGCACAACTATACTAATTATTGAATATAATTATTGTGTGTATGTCTTAATTCAGGTTGTGTGGCTCAGTACTATGAAGCCCAAACTGCAAGTGAAGAGTCTAACAAAAAGATGATGGGTTACAAATGTGTGCTAAACTCTAAAGCAACAGAAGAATCATTGGTATATATATAAATATGGAACATAACATATTAACTTATGTACAATATATACCTTTAACTAATAATTTTTTGATTGTGACTAAAATAATATCAATTGATTAATATCAGGCCAATTTAGCTAGATGGGAGCCTGCACATGGAAGATTCAATTTCCGTCACCCATGGAAACAATATCTTAAAATCGGAGCCACAATGCGTAGATGTGCTTCTTGCATTGATGCTCTTATCGGATGCATACATTCAGAAAACAAGGTAATATATCAAAATACTTGTTAATTATCAGCTATCAGTTATTTTTACCAAACAGAACTTGTATAATTATCGGATAATTTTTGCAGAGCTCGAATGACATCAGGAAGATTATGAGCAAAACCTCTATTCAAGTGGGTGACATCTCTGCAAGTGTTTTGAGAGAGTTAGCAATAACAATAAAGAGTATGACAAAATCTAACAAGCTTGATATTTTGGTCATAGAGATGAATAGTGCTGCACAAGAGCTACAAGATTTATTAAAATCATATACAATCACACAAAATAATGATGATGCAAAAATGGAAATTCCAATCATGGATATTATTCAAGTGGTCACCATGGTTTCCTTGCTTACTGAAATCGTAGCACGTGTGGAAGACATTGTGAATTGTGTTGAAGAACTCTCAAATTTAGGTAAATATAAACCAGCAATGTCCAAGTGCGACAAATCTAAACAACACTCTACAGATAGCAAGATCTCTCCCGAACAACAAAATGAAGAGGAAGCAATAGTCAAAACACTTCAAGTGGTATGAATAATGAAGAAGAAATAAGCTATATATCTATTTGTGTATACAATCTTTGGTCTATGATATATTACATGTCACATGTATAAGAGATCAGTTTATATTATGTATACATGAAAAAAAATGGAACTAAGATTTACAAGATAATTATGTGTCTATGTGGGTATATGGACTTACCTCCAAAAATCATGAATATTGCATTAGTGACGAGTTTCTTTTTACGTAGAAAATAATCCATTAGAATTTCAAAACAATAATAAATATTAATGAAGTGATATTTTATGAGATATACATTGGTTTATATGAATTTAGATATTATTTAAATAATTATGTGAAATTTAATGGTGGAGAGTTCAAAGGATCTATAACACACTAATGATCTAGGTGTTGGACTTTCAACTAGGGAGCATCGAACATAGTGAGACTTTTTTTAGAGCAATCTTTGTGAGAGACACACCACATACTCACCCAAAATCTTAAGGTGATAGGTGTATGAGTTCTATCACTTATAAATACTCAAGTCACCACATGTCTATCCAATGTGAGACTATTATCCACCCTACTCACACTTGTTAATACTTAACACTAGGAAGGTAGAGTCGGAGATATCTCTCATGTATGTGTGAACCCATCTATTCATTAGGATTGCTTTCCCTAGAGCAGAAGTCTTTTCATCACTATAAAAAAAAAAAAAAATCCCTATTGTGACAGTCATTAATAGTGATGCCTTATTATTTGCCACTAAATGTTATGTTTACCTACGGTTGGTTTTCTCTATCACTTTTATTCTATTAGATAGAGAATCTAAAATTGATTTTTAACTATTAAGCAAGCAAAATTAACTTTAAGTTTTTTTAATTTAAAAAAACAATTTTTTTCTCTAACAATAATTTATTTATTTATGATAATAAAAATAAAATTAATTCTTTGTTATTTTCACTAAAATTATATATATATATATATATATATATATATATATATATATATATATATATATATATATATATATATATATATATATATATATATATATATATATATATATATATATTGTAAAAAATTATTTCTTTATATAATAATAATAATAATAAATATAAATATATTAACGTTTTTTTCTTCTTCAGTACATAAAAAAAACTCTGTATTCTCCCTTTCACAAAAAATCTAGTCGCCGCTACTACATTTTTGAATTGATCTTCGACCACTGACTCCTCCTCCTTTAATGAAAAAACAAATTTGATATTCATACTTATCCAGGTCTTTCTAAAGAACCACTTTAATTGTAATTTTATACTACCACCGTCGTACCTCCATCATACTACCACCGTCGTACCTCCATCTCCTCCTTTTCCGACCACCACGACCTCAAACGAAGAAACAATTGCTATTTTCACAATCTTCATACCCTGATCTCTATGATGAACCAATTAGATCGTTGTTTTGAGAATCATTTCTGTCGACCACTATAACGCCTGATTTATTTTATTTATTTTTATGTATTTTAATTATGTGATAATTGTGGTTGTGTTGTGCTTTGATGTGTTTGAGTTATATTAGTGTGAGGTAGTGCACTACAAGAAATCATTGAATTAGCTAGGGGCATGGGCTAGGGGGAAAACCCCTCACTAAAATAAAACCATTTGCTTGGGGTTAAACCCCTCGCAAACTGTAAAATAGGGGAGAAAAAAAATATAAACATTTAGCTAGGGGATACCCCTCGCAATGAAGGAGGAAAAAATTTTTGAATTTTGAAATGCACTTTTACTAGGGTTCAGCGCATTTTTTGGTGGAAAGACTGATCAATTTGCGAGGGGGTAGCCCCTCACCATGTTACATTCCCATTTTGCGAGGGGCAGCCCCTCACTAAATGCCCTACTTTAGTCAAATCCCACTGCAAAAGCAATTATTCATCTGCATCACTCTGCACAATGGTCTGCCACACGCAAAACGTGGCTAGGGGATGCCCCTCGCAAATGGCATGTGAATACGCTGCGTGAAGTAGCCCCTCGCAAATGCTGCCACGTCATGTGACCGTTGAGCATTGCGTGGAGTATCCCCTCGCAAACTACAACATTAAATTCTGAATTTATTTCGCAGCCCACCCATACCTCTCTCTGTCTTCTCCATTTCTCCTCCCACATTAAATCTAATTCTTTCCCATTTCATTCTTCTTCTTTCCCATTTCATTCCTCTTCTTTCCCATTTTTTTCTCAGATTTTGTTATCTTCTTCTTCCTCCTTCATCTTACATTTATAAAAGTAAGTTATTTTATTTATGTTTATTATTTTCGTATTTATAGTTTATTTTATTATTTAGATTTATTAATTAATTTTGTTTATTTATTTGTTGTATGTACTGTGAATAAAAGAAGTTATCAAGTTTTTCTAAAGAGGAACCAGCAACAAGGAAGAAGATCAAAAGGTACACACTTTTGTTATTTTTTAAAATTTTAGATAAATATCTATTTTAAAAATTATGTGTGTGGTGGCTGTTGATAAATATATATATATATATATATATATATATATATATATATATATATATATATATATATATATATATATATATATATATATTATTTTGTGGTGGCTGTTTATATATATATTATTTAAAACATATTTATCTGTTATAATATAAAACATATTAAGATTTATATTATAAACACATTTAAAACATATATTATAAACATATTTATAAACAAATTATTATAAAACAGATTTTTATTATATATTATTTATTTAAAACATAATATTTAGTATTTAAAACTGTATATTTATTTAAAGCAGAATATTATATATTATTTATGATTTATTTATTTATTAAAACTATATATTAAAACAGAATATTATATAAAACTGTATATTTATTTAAATAAAACAGAATGTTTATTTATTAAATATTAAATAGATTATATAATTAAACAGAATATATTATTTATATTATATAAAACATAATATTTAAAACAGAAAATTTATATTATATTATATTAGAACAGAATATTATTTATTTATATTATATTAAATATTAAACAGAATATAAAACAGATTTATATTATATATTGTTTATTTAAAATATAATATTTATTTAAAATAGAATATTTATTTATTTATAAACATATTTAAAACAGAATATTAAAACATATTATATATTATTTTTTAAAACAGAATATTTATTTATTTAAATTTGGAAACATATTATATATTTTTTTATAAAAGAATAGATTATACATATCAATATACACTTTTATTTAAAAAATATGAATTAAATCATAAAAATATATAATTTATAATATATTTAAGTTACATATACAAACTTTTTATATAAGGTATATAATTTGTAATATATACATTTTCTAAAATATTAATATAATTTGTAATACATTTTCTAATAACATATTTATGTATAGTTTTACATAACAGATTTTAATATTTAGATTATAAAATAAATTTTAATTAAAATATTAATATTATATATATATATATTATAAAACATATTAAGATTTATATTATAACCACATTTAAAACATATATTATAAACATATTTATAAACATATTATAAACAAAATATTATAAAACAGATTTGTATTATATATTATTTATTTAAAATAGAATATTTATTTATTTAAAACAGAATATTTAGTAATTAAAACTGTATATTTATTTAAAACAGAATATTTATTAATTAAAACTGTATATTTATTTAAAGCAGAATATTATATATTATTTATGATTTATTTATATAAAACAGAATGTTTATTTATTAAATATTAAATAGATTATATAATTAAATAGAATATATTATTTATATTATATAAAACATAATATTTAAAACAGAATATTTATAGTATATTATATTAGAACAGAATATTATTTATTTATGTTATATTAAATATTAAACAGAATATAAAACAGATTTATATTATATATTGTTTATTTAAAACATAATATTTATTTAAAATAGAATATTTATTTATTTATAAACATATTTAAAACAGAATATTAAAACATATTATATATTATTTTTTAAAACAGAATATTTATTTATTTAAATTTGAAAACATATTATATATTTTTTTATAATAGAAACTAGATTATGTATATCAATATACACTTTTATTTAAAAAGTATGAGTTAAATCATAAAAAAATATAATTTATAATATATTTAAGTTACATATACAAACTTTTTATATAAAGTATATAGTTTGTAATATATACATTTTCTAAAATATTAATATAATTTTTAATAACATATTACGTACATAATATTTGTAGAAACATATAATTTTATAATTTGTAAGTTAAAATGTTATAAAGCATGTAAATTCGTAGAAACATAATATGGTATATATTAGGTAGGTAAAGTCATAAGTTTGTAGGTAGATCAATTCCCCTTTTCTTAAATATAAATTTAAAAATGAACAACCTTATACATGTGCAGTATGGAATATTACCAGTTCTATCGTAGTTGGATGTATGATAGAACGTATCCAGGAAGACGTGGGCTTAAACCACATTTTAAAGAAGGAGTTGTTGCGTTTCTTACTTATGCGTTTGCTCAAGACTGTTGTCGAAGCGAAGGAGGGGTAAGATGCCCGTGTTTAAAGTGTGGTTGCAGAAATATAATTAGTGACCCAAATGAAGTGAAACGACACTTAGAGAAAGATGGTTTTAGGCCAAATTATTGGGTGTGGTATTCTAATGGAGAAATACTGCCAGAGATGAATAGAGAGGCTGCAAGCAGTCAAACACGTATTGGAGTTGAGATAGGCAGAGAGACATCAAGCAGTCAATCACATTTGCAAGACCATGAACAATTTAATCTCATAGATGATATGGTTGGTGATGCATTAGGGGTGAATGTGACTTATGATGAACCTCAAGATTTTGATGCAGATGAGCTCCCGAACGAGGAAGCGCAAAAGTTTTATCAACTGTTGAAAGAAATAAATATACCACTGTTTGAGGGGTCTTTTGACTCCATGTTATCCATGTGTGTGAGACTCTTGGCCGCGAAGTCAAATTGGAATGTTCCTGATCAGTGTTTAGAATTCTTTGCAAAAATGATGTTGGATGCGACTCCTGTGAAAGAAAATATGCCTAAAAGTTATTATGATGCAAAGAGAATGGTGTCGAAGTTGGGACTAAAAGTGAAAAAGATTGATTGTTGCATTGGAGGTTGTATGTTATTTTATGATAACGAGTTTGGTACAAATGATGGGGGATTGGAGGAATGTAAGTTTTGTCAGAGTCCGAGTTATTTAGTTCACAGTAAAGGTGTTGATCAAAAACAAAAACGAGTTGCAGTGAAATCCATGTTCTATCTGTCAATAATTCCTAGATTGCAAAGGATGTTTGCGTCAATTCATAGTGCAAGCCAAATGACATGGCATCATACAAATTCCAATAGTTCAGGCATGATGCGACATCCATCTGATGGCGAGGCATGGAAACACTTTGATAGAGTACATACAGATTTTGCAGCAGAACCCAGAAATGTCAGGCTCGGGTTATGCTCAGATGGTTTTACTCCTTATATCCAATCGTCAGCAATTGCCTATTCTTGTTGGCCAATTATTGTTACCCCATACAATATCCCTCCTGAGATGTGCATGACGAAACCTTACATGTTTTTGACATGCCTCATTCCAGGACCGTCGAGTCCAAAAGCGGGAATAGATGTTTATTTGCAACCTTTAATTGATGATTTGAAGAGGTTGTGGATTGGAGAATGGACTTATGATGTGTCTCGCAGACAAAACTTTAATATGCGAGCTGCTTTGATGTGGACAATTAATGACTTTCCTGCATATGGCATGTTGTCTGGTTGGGGTACGCATGGCAAAATGGGATGTCCACATTGTATGGGACACACAAAAGCGTTTACTTTGCAAATGGGTGGTAAAAGTTCATGGTTTGACTGTCACCGTAGATTCTTACCTAAGAACCATGTTTTTAGAAAAAATAAGAATGCTTTTAGAAAAGGAATAAAAGTAACAGATCTTCCTCCCCCTCGACTGTCATCGACTGAAGTATGGAATAGTGTTAGTGACCTGCCAAAATTCACAGATAATGGTAAAACATGCAGAATTCCAGGATATGGGGATACTCACAATTGGACAAAAAGAAGTATTTTTTGGGACCTCCCATATTGGAAGGATAATTTGTTGCGACATAATCTTGATGTTATGCATATTGAGAAGAATTTTTTTGATAATGTATTTAACACAGTGATGGATGTCCAAGGCAAGACAAAAGATAATGAGAAGGCTAGAAAGGACTTGGAACTTTTGTGTAATCGAAAAGACTTGGAGTTAAAACCCCAACCAAATGGAAAATTATTAAAACCCAAGGCTTGTTACACTCTTACTCCCCAAGAAGCAAAAGCAGTATGTCGATGGTTAAATGAGTTGAGGATGCCCGATGGTTATTCTTCTAACTTAGCAAGATGTGCTGATGCAAAAACAGGAAAGCTGCATGGAATGAAAAGTCATGATTGTCATGTTTTTATGGAACGATTGCTTCCAATTGCATTCAGTTCACTTCCTAAGCATGTTCTTAATCCACTAATTGAGATTAGTCAATTTTTTAAAGACATTTGTGCGTCAACTTTACGAGTGGATGACATCATTAAGTTGGACAAAAATATTCCCATCATTCTCTGCAAGTTAGAGCAAATATTTCCCCCTGGTTTCTTTGATTCTATGGAGCATCTCCCTGTGCATCTTGCTTACGAAGCTTATCTTGGTGGACCTGTTCAATATAGATGGATGTATCCATTTGAACGATTCATGGGTGATTCAAAGCGATCTGTGAAAAATAAGGCGAGAGTTGAGGGATCAATATGTGCACATTATTTACATCGAGAAACTTCACATTTTTGCTCACATTATTTCAATCATATGATGTTGACTCCGAGAATCATAAGGAATGAAGTTCACTTTAGTGAAAGAAGTCAATTCACCTTATCGGTTTTTGGCCGTCCCGGTCGTCCTTCTGGAAAGACAAGTGTGCATTGGTTGTCCGAAAAAGAAATGCAATCTGCTCATGTTCATGTGTTGATTAACTGCGTTGAAGTTAAACCATATCTTGAGTAAGTATATTAAATTAAGTTTGTATTTCTTTTTGTTAAATATACTTATTTAACATAGATTTTTTCTTCTTTGAAATAGGGCATTTAATACTTATTATTTTCAAAGCACGGGTGAACAACCATCGACAGGTTACACACATGCCTATTTTCCAGCATGGTTCAAGCAACAGTTATATTGCATTGTTGCACCAAGTCCTGAAATAATTCATTTGAGAAGTTTATCTGAAGGCCCTCATCAGCGTGCAAATGAATGGCACACTTACTTTGTAAACGGATATAAATTCCACACTCAAACATGGACAGAAGGGAAGAAAACAATAAACAGTGGTGTAGTTGTAAAAGGAGTTACAGAGGGTGGTGAGGACGACTTTTATGGTGTTGTCACACATATTTATGAGTTGGTATATAATTATATGGACTCGGAAAATAAAGTTGTCCTATTTTATTGTGATTGGTATGATCCATCTTCCAGAGGAACTAAAATAGATAAAAAATATAACACTGTTGAGATACGAATAGATCAAAAGTACAAAGAGTATGACCCTTTCATAATGGCACATAATGTTAGGCAAGTTTACTATGTTCCTTATCCGTCAATTCAACCAAGTAAACGAGGATGGTGTGTTGTAATCAAGTCCAATCCAATGGGTTATATTGAATCTGACGGTGTAATGGAAGATGATGTTGCATACCAAGATGATGAGATTTCACCAGTGAATGGGGTAATTGAAATTGAGGAGATTACAAGTTTGGGTGATACTGTGGTTGTGGGTCAACAAGTTGATGCAACCATCTTGTTATCAGCAAATCATGTGGAAGAAGAGGAGGAAGAGTCAGGAGACTCTGAAGACGACAATATCGTATCTGATGAAGATAGTGACGATTACAATGATGAATAATACTACTATGTAATTATACTATTGTGTAATAATACTACTATGTAATATGTATTGTTATATATATATGTATATTATTTACTTTTGTGTAATTTATTGAATTAATTTACTTTTTTGTCATTTTATGAAATATTTTAGTTTAAAAATGCCACCCCGAAGTGAGGAAAAGGGTAAGGGTAAGGCTCGCCGCACAAGGTTTGTTGTAGAAGAGGTTCCAGATTCGTCTATGTTTATTTCTATGCCACTTTCGAGTCAGGTGCATCCTACTCCATTGCCTGTGCCCCCTACTCCACCTCCTATGCAGACTTCACCCATGTCTGGCGGATCTTTCACCGGATTACTATCCACACCTGATTTTCCTTCATTCCCATCGATATCTGCGCCGGCCTTTATTAGTCCTCCTGGATATGCGCCTATTATGCATCCCAGTACCCCGCATCCCTCATATTTTCCGATGCCTTCCATGAATCCTAGCGGCCCTAGTGTTCCGATGCCTTCCATGCAGTATTCAAGCGGGCCTAGTGTTCCGATGCCTTCCATGCAGTATTCTAGGCCATATACGGAGGCTGGTGGATCTGGCATGCCACATTCATCACCTGTGCATTCTACACATGATGAGCAGGGTGAGGAGGGTGATACTAGTGCTCATGGTCATGGAGGTACCAGTTCTTATGATCATGGAGATACTAGTGCTCCTGATAGTTCTCATGAGGAGCGACGGAGGGCACGCATTTTGAGAAATGCAAAGCCCCAAACAATTAGAAAATACAAGGGCAGATATGTCATTCATTGCGATGGAGGAAGGTATGTTTTATATATTATTTTTTTATAATTTAAATTTGTGTTTTTTTGGTAGGTAACTTAAGATTTTTTTGGTTAGCCTTATACCATCACACCAGGCAGTATCGTGTATAACAGAAGTTATTAAAGAAAAGTATAAAAAGTTTTGGCCGACATATGGAGCACTAGACGAAACAGAAAAGGAAGATTGGTTTAGTTTATTTCAGGTATAAAAGTAACTATTATTTTAATTTCTTATATATTTAGTTTATTTCATGTTTAACATTATTTAATTTTTTAAAATTCATAAAACAATGCAGGAGAAATGTGTTTGGGACTTTACAGAGCAGCAACAAGTAAGAGAAAATTTTGATACAAAATGTGCTGCCCGATTATCCGACACACTTAGACGTGTTCGAATTAATTGGGAAAATAAAAGAACACGTCCTTGTTGGATAGGTGAAGATGTATTTAAGCAACTTATTGACCATTGGAATTCGGAATCCTTTAAGCAAATATCTGAAAAAGCAAAAAAAAAACAGGGCATCTGAAATTGGTGGCTGCAACTACGCAGCAGGAAGTATTAGTGTTGCTGAAATTGCACATAGGCTGGTAAATATATTTATTTTTCTTAAGTTTTCATTTAAAATTTAGATTATAACAAAGTATTTTTTCACTTATATGTTTTATTTTATTAGCGTGATGAGTTGGGTAGAACTCCGATGCTTAATGAGATCCATCTAGAGACTCATATCAAGAAAAATGGGGAGTTTGTCGATAAACGCTCAAAGAAAACTCAAGTAAGTTTTGCTAAAATTTAGTCATTCTATTTCTTTCTTTTATAACATGTTATTTAGTCATGTTATTTAAATTATTATAACATCTAAATTTTTTATATAGGAGGAGTATGATCGAAGACTTGCACTTTCTTTATCTGAGCATCCTGAGTTACCTCCACCACCACAGGGATACTCTGTTGATCCTTGTCTAGGTTTTCAGACTTGGTATGATGCTGCTCGCGGGAAGAGGAAAAATGGAAGGGTGTATGGTGCTGGAGGGTATGCCAAAACAATTAAGCGGCGTGATAGGACTTTCAGGATGAGACTTGATGATGGAGAAGCATCATCATGTCCACCTATATTAACCGCTGATATGCTTGAAACTGTGAGAAATTTGGCTCAGACCGAGGCAGCACGTGAGGCAGCAGCTAGACAAGCAGAGATGGAGGAAATGAGGAGAAGACAAGCTCAGATGGAGGAAGAATTGAAGAGAAAAACAGCGGAGTATGAGGAAGCAATGCGGATTGCAAATGAGCGCGCATTGAAATTTGAACAATTTATGGCAATGCATATGAATCAAGGTGTGGGAGGAAGAAATGAGGAAGATGAGGAGGATGAGGAGGATGAGGGGGATGATGAAGAAGTTGACTAAATGTGTTATGAATTATATATATATTTTTATATTTTATTTTAATTGTCATGAATTATTTTTATTTTAATGATAGATTTGAATATTTACTTTTATTATACTTTTAGTTCTAAATTATTATTTTACAAAATATATATTTTTATTTATTATATCATTATATTAAAATATATTTTTATTTATTATATAATTTTATTATTTTAATTATAATAATATAATTATAAAATGTAATAAAAATTTATTATATAATATATTATTATTCTAATATATATTTTTTATTATATAATTATATTATTCTAGGTATAATAATAGAATTATAAAATATAATAAAAATTTATTATATATTATATTATTCTATAATATAATTATTTCAATACAATTATTAAATTTAAAAAAAAATAATATAACTGTTGGCTAGGGGCTAACCCCTCGCAAATCCAAAAATGGGGGACACCTGGCTAGGGGCTATACCCCTCGCAAGTGCATTAGACAGCTAGCTAGGGGATTCGCCCCTCACTAATTTAAAGAATCACGTTATTTAGCTAGGGGCTTAACCCCTCGCAATTTGCTGTGACATGTCTGAACCCCTCTCTGGCTCTACTCTGTGGCTACGTCTGTGGTGCAGAAGTGGGATTTTTTTAAATTACATTTTGCGAGGGGCTTATCCCCTCACCATTTTTGCGAGGTGCTTAACCCCTCACCAATCATTTGCGATGCCCTGATTAGCTAGGGGCTCTGTCCCCTCGCAAATGTTGGTTTTGTGATGGATTTTTTGACTTAGTGAGGGGTTTAACCCCTAGCTAATTCCAGTTTTTCTTGTAGTGGTGATCTTAAGAATAAATTTTAAAATATTGTAGAAGTGCGTGAGCAATTGTGTAGAAATGAGTGGTGTCGAGAATAAAACTAATTAATAATATTAATTAGTAATTATTTATTTAAATAATATAAACGGAATATTATTTAGATTAAATAGTTAGTTTTATTATTATTATTTATTATTATATTAATTAGAATGGATTAATATTAATAATAAGCAAATAACACACCACACCGTATGAAAGATAAGCAACACAAATTTACAGCACCAACATGAAATCAAATAACACTCGTACAAAAAATGAAAAGGTCTTTTATACCATTCATAGTAGTTACATTTGACCTTACTTTTAGTAGCTATACCTATCCACCACCACACCGTATGAATGATTATAAAGAAAATCACTTTAGAAACAGCAAAATCATCATTAAAGATTCCTTGATTCTTATACCACCATAAATTCCAACAAGTGGACAACCATACTAGAAGTGCAAATTGATTAGATAGATAATCTTCAAATGATTCCAACAAATAATCGACACAATTCGTAGCTACCGAAACCTCACAACCTAACCAATTATCCACTTCTTGCCACACTAATTTGGTTTTAGGACAATAGAATGATTGAGTGTTTCCACATTGTTAAATCAGAAAAAATATACATTGTCATGTTCATTCGAAATAATACCTCTAGCCTCCAAATTGACCGCATCGGTAATCTATTTTAAATAAGTCTTCAATCAAATATCTTAATCTTTAATGGTATCTTAGATTTCCACAACCGATTCAGTGCACTTAGTTCGTGTTGATCCAACGTTAGAGGAGAATTTTCCACAACTAAAAAGGAATGACATTTCTTAACTGTAAAGATGTTTGCAATTCCCACGTACATATCTTCCCGGCTTGGCAGAAACTCCTCAAGTAATGGCAATAACCTGTTAATTTCCTGCGTGATAAACTCAGTCTGCTGCGAAAATTGTGCATTCAGATTCCACATACATGTATAAGCATTCTAGAATCTCCAGTCTTTCACAACAACTTCTTTATTAACAAAAGCATCAAACAGAATCGGGAACTCAACTCTTAAAGGGAATCCTATCCAATTAGCAAACCAAAATGGAGTGTGTGAGTCATCTCCCATTTTCCATGACAGTTGGTTAAGTAAACCATCTAAAAAATCTGCACTACCCAATCTCATTAAATCCTTCCACCAATTAAATTCCCACCTTGCATTCGCGCCAACATTATTCGTGAGAATTCTACGTCTAATATTACCATATTTAACTTCAAGTATGTCACTCCATAATAATTTGGGCTCATTTACTATTCTCCATAACCACTTCATCAACAAAGCTTTGTTAAACATTTTTAGACATGTAGAAACAAGAGAAAGTGAGAAGAAAGACTAGGACAAGAGGGAAAAGAAGAATCCATTATTGAGGAAGAAGCAGGTTTTGCAAGAACTCTAAGGTAAGGGTGGGGTTCTAATTATCTAAGGTTTAACATGATGATGGTGGGTAGATTATGCCATGTAGGGTTTATGCTTTTCCTCGCTTTTCATAAATTGATGAATTGGTAATTGTTGGATTTGATTAATTGCTTGATGAATTGTGTGTGGTGTGTCGATGTTGTGACTGATTTTAGAATGATGCATTATTGCAATTATTTTTATTGGAATCCTATAATTGATAGTTGTATGATGTTGATGTTGTTTGTTGTGTGTGATCACGAGTCAGAGTCATAACAAAGTTATGAGTAATTTTAATGAAAAGAATTTGGAGTTTGAACTTTAGACAAATGCTTTTTCGTGTTAAAAAGTAGTACAAACGATTTGGTAAAAAATGGAGTTTTGGGATGGTTTAAACATGATTTTCATGTGAAAAGTTGCATAAAAAGTGAATCTGCATACAGTGTAATCGGTTACCACTGTGGGCGTAATCGGTTACAATGTCCAAATGCTGCGTTTTTGGGTAATTCTGTGAGGGTGTAACCGGTTACCTTGATCGTGGTAACCGATTACACCATAAAACAGTAGCGAAGGTAGCTGGTTACAAGGGTTGGAACCAGTTACCTCATTTGGAGTAACCGATTACATTGGGACCATTTTTGAAAATTTTCTAAAATTCATAACTTTAGTTTCGGGTGTCCGATTCAAGTGACGTTTGGAGCATTAGAACGGTGACCCGACGAACTTTATTCGAAAAATGGTTTATGTACCATAAGTTGAATAATTTTGTTGTTTGATGGTGTTAAGCGCATTATTATCGTTATATTATGTTGTGACATAATTGTAAATGTCTTTGTAGTTGCTCGCTAAGTTGTATGTCGATGTTGTTGAACTGTTATGACATGTTGTGTTGTGGTCTGTAGTATAACGATTCATTAAATGACATGTTGTGTTATGACATGTTGTGTGATAGATTCATTAAATGAAGGTCATTGTATGTTTTTCTTTTTTAATGCATTTCATGATTGCATGAGTTGTGAGATAAGTCATCTGTCCAGGCGGGGTGTGAGCGTCTTATTTGGATTCTAGTTGTAGAATCGTGTTATTGTTGAGGTGATCGTGTACCCGGGTGGGATGTGAAAGATCATGGAGGTCATGTGCCCGATGGGGTGTGAGCGATGTAATGGAAATTCTGACGGGAATTGTGATTCTAAAATAGGGATCAGGTTCTGAAATAGGAATCAAATGGTACAACAAGCATTGAGTCTCATTGCATTGCATCTTGCTTGTATTTTATTGTTGTGTTTGGATATTAGTTTTATTGGATATGTGAATGTATGTTATGGAATGGGTGATTGTGCATGTGATAATCCAATGCTTGCTTATTATCATGCTTTCCTTTATAGAATTATGATATCCCACCCCTTCTGTTTGAATGTTACTTTTACATGGGTATCGTGCAGATAATTCACAGTAAAGGAGTTGATGTGAGTGGAAGCTGGAGCCTTCTGTTTTATTTTAGTGTCGGCGTCTGCTTTGATGTGTAATACTGAGGTTATGGAACATTTATGTTCTCTTATGCTTTGTTGGATATTTTTGGATATCTCTTGAGTTGTGATTATTTATGTTAATTTTGAAAAACATGGTTAAGTTCTGAATAATGACCTGATAACGATGTTTCCACTGTTTTAATAAATGTCGGTGTTTCAGACATGTTGTGTTGTTATTATTATTATTATTAATAATATTTATAATTCATATGTTACATATCATGTTTTATGATTAGATGTTTGTTGAAAGTAGCATCCTAGATGTCTTATGTTTTATTTTACTCTAATAATTTATTTATAATTACGCAGGGGTTATTCAGGGTGTTATAATAATGGTATCAGAGTAGGCCAGTCTGCCCGACCAAGTTGTTGAGTCAGTGTTGGATTGACAATTGAATACCGTTGATGTTGTCTTCTAACCATTGTTGTTGTTGGTGGTGGAAAAACAGAAATGACTGGAAGAAACGATGTTGTGATTGTTGCTACTTTGCATGTTGTTGCTCAGGCTATTCTGAATCAGCCTAAGACTGGTGGGAATGATGAGTTCCTTCACTCGTCAGGTGTTGGGGACTTCAGGTGAAGTTGTTTCCTGGGTCGTGTTCCTTAGAGAGTTTTTAAGGAAGTATTTTCCAGAAGATGCTCGTGGGAAGAAGGAGTTTGAGTTTCTGGAGCTAAAGCATGGTAATCTGACTGTACTGAGTATGCTGCCAGATTTGTGAAACTTGCTAAGTTTTATCCGCACTATAGTGAGGCGACTGCTGAGTTCTCAAAGTGCATCAAGTTTGAGAATGGTTTGCATCTTGAGATTAAGCAGGAGATTGGATACCAACAGATCAGGAGACTTCCAGAGTTGGTGAACAACTGTAGAACCTTTAAAGATGCCAATAAAGCTCGGTATTATAAGAGTATGAGTGAGAAGAGGGGAAAGCAGAATGTGAATCGTGGGAAGCCATATAATACTCCAGCTAATAAAGTTAAATAGAGAGTTGTTGATGGTAAGAGGCCATGTGGGGGAGGTTTTCCTGCTCCTCTTAAGTGTTACAAGTGTGATGAGTTGGGTCATCATGTTAGTGAGTGCACGAGTGACGTGAAGAAGTGTTACAAGTGGGGGCAGTGAGCACATCTGATTGCTGACTACAAGGTTAATGTGGTGACTTGCTACAACTATGGAGAGCCAGGACATATCAGTACTTGTTTCCAGAAGCCAAAGCAAGCTTCAATTGGAAACAAGGTATTTGCTCTGTCGGTGACTCAAATTGCCAGTGATGACAGATTGATCAGCGGTATATGTTACATTAATAATATACATTTGATTGTTATTATTGATACTCATGATACTCATTATTTTATTGATGTTTATTGTGTGAAAAGGTTAGGCCTTGTTGTGTCTGCTATGAGGGGAGAAATGGTTATCGAGACTCCTGCTAAGGGATCAATGACTACTTCCCTGGTTTGTTTGAATTGTCCTCTATCGATCTTTGATATAGACTTTGGTGTTGATCTTATTTGCTTTCCGTTGGGAAATCTTAATGTTATATTGGTAATGAACTGGTTGGAGTTCAATCATGTTCATATCAACTGTTATAACAAGTCGATGCGGTTTCTTGCTCCTGATGATGAGAAAGAAGCTGGTTTTCTGTCTGCTAGAGAGTTGAAAGAGCTTTTGGAAGAGGAAGCTCAAGTGCTTGCATTGTTTATGTCCTTATCTATGAAGATTCAAGTTGTGGTTGATGAATTGCAAGTGGTGTGCGAATTCCCATAAGTGTTTCCAGATGATATTTCAGATGTACCGCCAGAAAGAGAGGCAGAGTTTGCTATTGATCTTGTCCCTGGTACCAGGTCGTTTCTATGGCACCATATAGGATATTGGCATTGGAGTTAGCAGAGTTGAAGAAGCAATTAGAAGAGTTGCTAGAATAGAAATTTGTGACACCAATTGTGTCGCCTTGGGGAGCTCCGGTGTTGTTGGTTAAGAAGAAAGACGGTAGTATGAAGTTGTGTGTGGATTACTAATAGTTGAATAAAGTGACAATTAAGAACAAATATGCGCTTCCAAGAATAGATGACTTGATGGATCAGTTGGTGGGTGCAGGTGTGTTTAGTAAAATTGACTTAAGATCGAGTTATCATCAGACTCGAGTGAAGGATGAGGATATTCAGAAGACGACTTTCAGAACTCTGTATGGACATTATGAGTATTTGGTGATGTCGTTCAGAGTGTCTAATGCACCTGGAGTATTTATAGATATATGAATCGTATTTTTTACACTTACTTGGATCAATTTGTAGTAGTTTTCATTAATGATATTCTGATCTATTCTAAATCAGGAGAAGAACATGCTTAACATTTGCGGATGGTATTACAAGTGTTGAAAGAGAAGAAGCTTTATGCTAAGTTGTCGAAGTGTGAATTATGGTTGTATGATGTTGATGTTGTTTGTTGTGTGTGATCGCAAGTCAGATTCGGAACAAAGTTATAAGTAGTTTTACTGAAAAGAATTTGGTGTTTGAACTTTTGAAAATTGCTTTTTCGTGATAAAATGTAGCAGAAATGATTCGTAAGAAAAAAAGGTGTTTTGGGATAGGTTAAAAGCGATTTTCGTGTGAAAAGATGCAGAAAAAGTGATTCTGCATACAGTGTAATTGGTTACCACTGTGGGCGTAACCGATTACACTATCCAAAAGCTGCGTTTCTAGGCAATTATGTGAGGTTGTAATCAGTTACCTTAATTGTGGTAACCGATTACATCATAAAACAATAGCGAATGGTGGCTGGTTACAAGGAGTGTAACTGGTTACCTCATTTGAAGTAACCGGTTAAACTTGGACCATCTTTGAAATTTTTTTAAATTCATAACTTTAGTTTCAGGTGTTCGGTTCTAGTGTCGTTCGAAACGTTAGGAAGCTGACGCGATGATCTTTATTCTAAAAATTGTTTTTGTACCAGAAGTTAAATAATTTTGTTGTATGATGGTGTTAAGCGCATTATTATCGTTATGTTATGGTGTGACATAATTGTAAATGCCTTTGTAGTTGCTCACTATGATTTATGTCGATGTTGCTGGATTGTTATGGCATGTTGTGTTGTGGTCTATAGTGGCGTGATACATTTATTAAATGAAGGTCATTGTATGTTGTTGTTTTCATGCATTTCATGATTGCATGAGTTGTTAGATAAGCTGTGTGTCCAGGTGGGGTGTGAGTGTCTTATCCAGATTCTAGTTGTAGAATCGTGTTGTTGTTGAGGTGATCGTGTGTTCGGTGGGGTGTGAGCAATCATGGAGGTCATATGCCCGATGGGATGTGAGCGACGTAATGGAAATTTCGACAGCAATTGTGATTTTGAAATAGGGATCGAGTTCTTAAATAGGAACCGAATGATATCACATGCATTGAGTCAAGTTGTGAGTCTCATTTCATTGCATCTTAGGGATATTTGTTGTTGTATTTGGATATTAGTTGTGTTGGATGTGGGAATGTATGTTATAGAATGGGTGATTGCGCATGTGATAATCTAATGCTTGCTTACTATCATGCTTTCCTTTATATAATTATGATATCTCACCCCTTCAGTTTGAATGTTTCCTTTACATGGACATCGTGCAGATAACTCGCAGTAGTGGAGTTGATGTGAGTGGAAGTTGGAGTCTTCCATTTTATTTTAGTGTCGGCGTCTGCTCTAATGTGTAACACGGGAGTTATGGAACGTTTATGTTCTCTTATGCTTTGTTGGAGATTTTTGGGTATCTCTTGAGTTGTGATTATTTATGTTCATTTTGAAAATATGGTTAAGTTCTGAATAATTATTTAATAAAAGTCGATGTTTCAAATATGTTTTGCAGTTATTATTATTATTAATAATAATTTTTATAATTCATATGTTACTGTCACACCCTAATTTTTGACCATAAGATCCCACCTCTTTGTGCATTTTTTTTCCTTTTCTTTATTCTTTTTACTCTTGTGTGCATGCTTGTTGCTACTAACAGGTTTGTGCAGGTGTGACAATTTCAAGCGGAGATAGCTTTCATTCTCATAAATAATTATGTCAAAGACGTGGTAAGGGGTTTTCTATTGGCTTCTGTCAGTATTTCTCAAAAGCTTCATTACCCATTCGTGAAGAGAAGTGGATTTGCCTTGGACTTAAACGTAGTCATTTAAGGATTGTTCTTGGTTTTGTGGCAAGAAGAATTTCGAGTTGTAACCCTTCAGGATGAGGGTCACGTCTTAAAAGAGTTTTGAATTCAAGGTTCCTTTGCATACAAATGACAGTTTGAAGTATCAAGATCAGGTGGTGTTTGATTTGTGTTTTGGGTCGGTGAGAGAGCACACCGTTTGAGTAGTTTTACTAGGATCTTTTTTCATTTGAAGTTTTAATCTAATTATTATTGTGGCTGGAATATCTAAGAGATTTCACTGTGTAAGGCTGGACTACAAAAAGCGCAGGAGCTTACGGTCTTTGATGCTACATTATAGACCTTGAGGAGATTACATACCATTTATAATAAGAAGGAGGGGTAGAGTTCAAGATTTAAAATTCTTGTCACAAGATTATTCCAAAAGAAATGCGGTACAAGGATTACCATTACAGGTTCGGCCCATACAATCTCAGTTCAACCCCTACAACATTTGAACTCAACATTCCAATGGCATCATTCATTATCTCTAATTCCCAAACAAGTATATAGGCTCTAAAGAAAAGAAGGAGGGGGGCCTGCCACAAAATCCTTTCTTCCTTTAACATTGCTGCTAGTCTTTGACGCATCGTTGGATTCAGTGCTTCGCTTCTCGACCTCCCGCATCCGCTGAAGGATCACATGACAGCAGTTTGACGGTTGGAAATGTAGGCAGTGGTCCTCTTGTTTTTTCCCCAACCGTTTGTCAGATAACTTGCACATAAAACACAATGTTCTTCAACAGGCGGCACGTTATGCTCCAACTCAATCTCGACCTGCTTGTTGGCAACCGAGTTCCCCTGCTGCATATTTAGAAGTGAAGATTCATGTTAAAACATCTAAGAATCGAACCAAGCAAAGGATACGAATTTTAAATAAAGGAACTTGGCTACTAAACTTGAGGAATGTGGCACTCTTTATGAACAACTGAAACCCCGCCGCAAATGTCGAGGTCTGAATAAGTAGAAGCTACACCTGAAACAAAGAAGGCCATATCACCATTAGATATCCATCTGCCACAGACTTTTCACATTCGACTCTGCTTGCGCCATAAACGGTTAAACCAAGTCTCGATGCATCCTCATTGTTTGTATCTTGCACTTAATCAACAAGGCAATCTCATGTACCTGCAACATTAGCACAACAGTTAATACAATCGGTAACAACGTGCATCATCAGCAAAACAGGAAAGCAAATTCTGCATAACAGGTCCGTTGTTCATTACCCTCTCAATTTGACATACTGCTCCGCCGGAGATCTACGTGCAGAAAAAACCCATCATGAGTCCCAGACCAAGCTTCTACGGCTACCAGTTTGTCCTCACAACAAGGGCTGAAAGACGACGTGCTTTGTGCTCCTAAGACCCGAGTGAATCATTCTTAGAAGGCATTCCATTTCACTCTTTTCGCGTAGTTCTTCAAGGTAGTGGCAGCAGTAAACCGGCACAGCAAAATCATGACCACAACAAACTCACGGTTATGCTAATCCCAGCCCCAACCTGGTGTTTCATCAAACCCTGTTACAACAAGAGTTAATGAGTATGAATGAATATGTTAAACAAACAGAAGGCATCCAAGAGATCGAAACTCTACAACACCATCACAACAACATTCCAACTTTTTTTCTTACTTCAAAAGTGACTGTTACCATAAGGCACAGTGAATACCTTACACCATTTCTCGGTCACACTTCCCAAACACCTTCTCAACCTGCACTTCAAGACTGTTTTTAAGAAACCCTGCATACCTTTGTTGTTTCACTTTGGAAGATTACACTACCTCAAAATTTGTCCTAGATCACCAACCTCAAGTGACAAGGAAATTTATGATTTGAACCAATAAGCAAGATATCATTGGTATGCTCATTAATGACGTGCTGTGGCAAGGTGCTAAAATACACAAGCACAAAGAATAATCAGGTCATAATCACAACACACAAAGGTTACAAGGATCACATCAGTGCTTAACAAGACACGAAGCAATACAAAACCATTGGTTACGAACTTTCACGAGCAAAGAAAGTAAACCTTGAAATGAGAAGCCTTGTACCTGTTATGCAAAGGGAGGATTGTTGTTTTCAATAGGAGGTGGATAAAGCCAACTTCAGTGCCCAAAACAAGTCAGTATATCTGTAAGAGGAACCATACCAACCACTATGCCAAACTCTATATCAATTTGCTCCACCAAGTCTTCATGATTATATCCCTCAAGTTGCTAGTTCCAACCTAAAGCCTTGAGCCGAGATTGTGCCCAATGTCTCATACCAAACACATTGCATACATTAAAGATCAATGAAGAAAATAACTAGTACAGTAAAACAGTACATGTACAAGTGCAAAATCAATTCATAATTTGAAAGAATTCAAGAGCATAATACCTCCCTTATGTGTGCAAACGCCGACACCAAGACGGGACCAAAACTTAAGAACTATTGCAAACAAGAGGAAGATGTTAGTAAACTCGGTACCACCCTTAACTCAAGCCCAAGGATAGAATTACCACCTGTCCACCATCACAACCACAAGAAAAATCAAGGAAGTAACTAGCCTACCCCATGATGAGGATGTTGCAAAAGCCTAATGAACGGGATCCCAACTTGCTATGATGATGAAGGAATTGGATTTGAGAAACTACTGAAACTGGCAGCAGAAGATACTAAGTCTCAAGCTAAATTTCTTCTGGTATATTGGTGCACCAAAGACGTTGAGTTATCTATCCATGCTTCTGAATTCAGTAACATGGCCTGCAATATATTTGATATAAAGGAGCTTTTTGTCAAGTACTATATGTTAATTGAACAATTGAAAACATAACATTCTTTTTCGAGGAAAAGTAGAAGGGAAAACTTATCAACGGAGTTGAAACAGAACAACTTAAGGATTAGAGAATTGGATGAAGCTCGTGCAAACATAAAACTGTCAAAGAGGCAAGTTGATGTTGCCCTGGGCTGATAATCCCCTTGGCCCAATATCTTCTGCTATCTACACCTGTTGAAACATAGTGATTGGATTAGTAAATCGATTGAAGAATATACCCTGTTCAAAAATTGAGATCCTATTCAGATCCTATCAGATTCCTTAGCATCAATGAAAGATTCTTCAACTCAAATCACACAGGAATGATTCTCATCAACAACATTGAATCCAATCGAAACGAGAAAGGAAATATTTCAAAAATTGTCCAACACGGGAATGGAAAGTTTTAATAACAAGCAATCAAAAATTCAATCAGTGATTTAAGGATCCTAAACCCCAACTCGCCTATATAAGAGGGGTTTCAAATTAAAATAAAAGAGGATTTTTGAGAACTCATGAACACAGTGAAAACCACCATATAAACCCTAAACGGTTCGAATCGAAGAAAGAGGAGAACTTATCTGTTGTTTCGCCAAAACTTTCAAAGCTCAACGTCTCCGAAGCTAGCCGCCATCGCCGGAATCGCGCTTCATACGCCGATTCATCGTCGGAAAAACTCCCCTCTTCCTCTTCATACTATTGAATAATTGATGTTTTGATCTCTGTTTCAGGTACCACATAGCGAACGATCGAGAAAGAGAGGGTTAGATCGTTGAAAACCGAAGAACAAGTAGCTCTGCTAGGGTTTCTGTCGCCGTGTTTGCCTTCCGCGTGTTTATGTTTCGTTTCCATTATGCTGTAAATTAATAAACCATATGCATGCACGGCCACGGTAGTACCGTGGTCCCTCACTGTTATCACCACACGATTCACTTTTTTTCCTGATCACACGGACAGCATTGCACAACCATGGTAAACCGATGCATTGCATGGCACTGGATCTGCATTCTAGCTTTAATTAACAATTAACTATTTATTTATTTTTTAAATTATACTCTGTTTTTTAGAAAACCTTAATATTAATTTAACCTAGTTTTCATTTAAAATAATAACTAATAATACCTTTTATAATAAACCACTAATTTAATTAATCTTAATCTTTCTAATTTAATTATTAATACACCCTTTAATGAGTTATTTGTTTAATAAACCAATTTCATCACCCTTTTCTTTTTTAATAAAGCTATTTTTTTTCTTAATAAAATTAATCCTTTTTTCAATCAACTTAATAGGACTTTATTTAAATAGTATGGTTATTCACCCAAAAAAACTTTTAATTGCTATTTATCTAATTATTAGTAATAGAACCAATCTAGTTTTTTTTTTTTTAGAATAATAAGAACAACCTTTTTTATATAATCAATAATTAACTCATAAAATAATCTTGGCTTTTATAAATAATTTCTTTTTGAGATAAAAATTTAAAACCATTTAGTATATTAACTTATATTTATTAAATAATATAAACCAATCACTTATTAAAAATCAATTTCGCATAAAATGAACCAATATTGTAAAACTCGATCAATCGTGTAGGCCTCGCTCCGGTCTGTTCACACACTCACATTCACCCCACACACCTTAGCGCTTTCATGCGTGTGTATGACTTTATTTTTATCGTCTTTATTTTCTGCAATTTACCTTCCCGCAATTTATCTTTCTCGCATCGCATTCCGTCCAAAGGAAAAACCTACACATGATTCAACACTTGTGTGTAGTGCACATCATTTGCATCATATTTTCACTTGATCCTTGATCCCATTCAAGTCGATCTTCTAAGTTAGATCCTACCCCATAGGAAGGACCGTTATCTTTTACAACTTAGATACAAACAAATACAACTCAACTCAAAACACTCAAACATTAGAGAATAAGATGTTAATCATCTTAAGGGAGATAGAACTTCCATCCCACATCAATACAATCAATATGTAGGGACTTTTCCTTAAGAGAGATAGAGGCGTACTCGTCGATCAATATCCGAGTACTTGAGCCCTTCTCTTAAGACGATGCAAAGACTATTTTCCTACAATTTGTGGCGGTTAAATCTCCCTTAAAATGACAACTCGTCTTTTCTCCTAAAATCAATCAATCAACTACCCTAAACCCATAGGAACTTTGACCACAGTCAAAGAACTCCTCAAACCCTTTAGGGGAACTACAAATACTCTGATTCCATTCCTGTAAGGATATGTAGGCATAAGATGCGATATCTTATCGAGTATACTTAGATATAAACCACTAGGTCTTTTACCCTTAAGCAGATAACACATAGCAATAAACAAACATTAAAACAAGAGGTTCCTGTAGAGTACTACAAAAACTTAGGATGCTAGCATCTTCCCTAAGTTTAACCAACCCCCGAACCTAAAACTCTCTAGCTTGCATTTGCATTGCATTGTGGGAATTTCGATCTTTATCCCTTCCTTTGGACAAATCAAAGTTCGGTTGCAAAATGAATTAAAGATTCAAACTAATCAATAGTTTGGTATCCAAATTTCACCGCGACAGAAATGGCGACTTCATTGGGGATCTTCAGTGGGTATCCCTATCTTATTTTATTTTTCTTGTTTATTGCTTTATATTTGCTTATTTGCTTATTTGTTATTTCTTTTGGGCTGTTATCCTTGAGTGGTGAGACAAAGTCCTACACCCGGACTTGAGTGAACTTAAGATAGGATAGTGATATGTTCGACGAGGCTTATAGGGAGTTGAATCCCGACCAAGTTGACTTGAAAATCACGTTCAGTTGAGACCCTTTCGAAAATAGTTCGGTTGAACGAGTAATTATGAAGACTTTTACTATTTTCAATTGGAGTCTATGATATTGAGGACCATAGTTACCTTAACCCCACTTTGGCCTTTATTAGGACGTAGTGCGGGACTATGAGGGAGTACACCCGAAATAGTGCTACGCGATGCTACACTCAAAAGAAGTTCTCTTGAGAATATTATTAATCACCGAGTAATTGGGAAGTTGATAATATCCGAAAGATGGACTAATGACTTTGGGCACCCCTTAGAACCTTGTTCTACAGGTACAACTCACCCCTAGTCCTTGTCCTTTGGGAAATGGGTAAACCCTTTACTCCATGCTCGTTGCAAACCTAGGGCCTTTTTGTTTATATATGTGTCCTTATGTGCTTACTTGTGCTTGTTGCATTCATATAACATCATTTTGCATTGGACTTTATGGGATTCCCTTTTGTTTATGGACATTGCAGGTCGCCATGACTTCTAATGAAAGACACACTTTGAAATACACTTTTAAAAGTCCTAAATTGGGTGACCTAAGGGAGTTGGTGACTTTGATTGAGGACCAGGGCAAGTTCAAAAGCAAATATGGAAAGCTAATATCTTTATTGAGTCGCCAAGTAGACGAAGGACTTCTCTCCATTTTATTGCAATTTTATGATCCTCTATATCACTGTTTTACGTTCTCAGACTTCCAACTATTACCTACATTGGAAGAGTATTCATTTTTGGTTGGTCTACCTATCCTAGATGAATCTCCTTTCCCTTTCTTGGAGAAGGACCCTAAGGAAAGAGATATTGCTAAGGCTCTTTATCTGAAAGTATCCGACGTCAGGAGAAACTTAATTAGTAAGGGTGGTATTTTAGGCTTAATTACGGATTTCTTAATCAACAAGGTTATGTTTTATGCCGATTATACGAACAAGACCCCATTCGAAGCAATCTTTGCTTTACTCGTCTATGGAGTGTTTCTATTCCCAAGCTTTGAAGGGTTTGTTGACCTTAATGCTATCAAGATCTTTCTAAAGAATAACCCAGTGCCAACTCTATTGGGTAATACTTATCATTCTGTGCATCTTCGAAACTTCTATGGTGGAGGGATGATCACCTACTGTGTGCCCTTACTTTACAAGTGGTTTATTTCGCACTTGCCTAAGTCTAGTTCCTTTTTGAGTCTTAATAAAGGGCTTTGGTCTCCGAGAGTTATGACATTGACCCACTCAGACATTGATTGGTACAACCGAGCGTATGATGGGACCTTGATTATTGATGGTTGTGGGGATTTTGCTAATATATCGTTACTTAGTTCTAATGGAGGGATCAGTTACAATCCAGTCTTAGCTCGTCGATAGTTGGGATTTCCGTTGAAGGAACCGCCTAAGAGTGTTCAAGTGGAGAGAATTTTCTTTAGGGATGACAAGGAACTCCGAGACAAGATTCTGGCTGCATGGGATCATTTGCACAAGAAAGGGAAGAAAAGCCTTGGGAAACTTAATTGTGTGTCCTTGGAGCCCTACCTTCAGTGGGTCAGAGAGAGAGCAATCAAATTGAAGATGCCCTATTCTCGCCAAGATCATATATCTCTGAGGAGCGAGCCCACTTATGTCTTTATGTCTGAAGCTGAGAAGTTAGAGGTTGCCCTGAGGAAGTCGCAACGTGAATTAGAGTCATGGAAGAACAAGTATCAAGTAGTGGTTGCAGAAATGGATGAACTTCAGAAACAGAAGGATGAACTTCAGAAGCAGCTACAGTCGAAGGATGAAGAATTACTTCCTTGCAAGAAGAGGAAGGCCATGGAGGATTTATTTTTCTCCGACCCACAATGTACTATTTGGAAGCTGATTGTGGACAACCTTATCCGTGAGAAGACCCAGTTGGAAGAGGAGCTCAAGCAGCAGAATCCAAAACTTCTTTAGGGCTTTCATTAGCTTTTATTTAGCTATTTATTTGGGACTTTTAAAAGCAATTATTTGTAATCCGTTTCAAAATTAATAAAACGTTTTTCTTTTACCGCAATGTTTATAAATAGTTGGGATCCTATGAAGTCCTATTCATCTTGCATTACATTCTTTCTTTATTCACTTCAAGAAACTCAATTTTATTTCACAGGTATTGTAACCATGGACTTCAAGAGAGAAGCATTGGAGTACACATTTCAGAGTCCCAACATTGAAAGCTTAAGAGAACTAGCGGATCTCATCGAGAACCGTCACGCTTTCGCAACAGAATATGGAGAAGCCTTCTGTTTTCTCGAGATCAAGATGAAAGGAGGGTTGTTGGAGACCCTTGTTCAGTTTTATGATCCGTTGTACCATTGTTTCACTTTTCCGGATTACCAATTGATGCTGACTCTAGAAGAGTATTATGATTTCTTGAGGATGCCTGTGACGGTCCGACCCATATTCACCGGCCAGGAAGACATACCCAGTCACCAAGAAATTGCAAACGCTACTCATCTCAGCTTAGCAGATGTTCAAGCGCACTTAATCACCAAGGAAGGAGTCCTTGGATTCCCAGCTGATTTCTTGATCGAAAAAGTTCGTTACCATGCTGAAAGAAGAGAGGTCCTTATCTTGGAAGCTACCTTTTCTTTGTTGGTCTATGGAATGTTCTGGTTCCCAAAGATTGACGATTTTGTTGATATGGATGCGATTAAACTGTTTGTACTCAAGAATCCGGTTCCCACCTTGCTAGCTGACACGTACTATTCAATCCACTCGAAAAATGCTGAAGGAGGAGGACATATTGTTTGTTGTACCGCTTTGCTGTATTCGTGGTTTATTGCTCGCCTAACTCGGCATCCGTCTATTTGGGATGAGGTAGAAACAACTCATTGGTCCGAGATAGTTATGGCCCTTACCCACACCGACATTGTGTGGTATGACCCTACTTATGGAGGTATATATATGATTCCTAGTATCGGAGGATTTACTAACATACCGCTTATTGGGAGAGAAGGATACATAAGTTACAATCCCGCCTTGTCTCGTAGACAATTTGGGTATCCCATGATCGAAGTACCTGACCAAGCTCTGCTAGAAGGGATCTTTCTCAAGGAAGGAGAAGATCCAGACTTGAAGACTGTCATAATTTACGCGTGGAGATACGTCAATAAGGAAGGGACGACTGGTTTAGGGTTCCCTAATGACGACGCCTCTGAAGACTATCTACATTGGGTGCGAGAAAGGGCTCTCGACCTCAAGATGCCGTTTCCTTTTCATGAACCTATGGTATTGGCTTTTCATGATCCTGATTGGTTTGATGTGAGTGAAGAAGATCAGTTGAAGGCCGCTTTGGATGAGGCTCGGAAACTGAAAGCCGCTTGGAGGAACAAGTTTTCACCCTCAAGGTAGAGAAAGAGAAGTCTCAGAAGCTGCCAGAGATAGAATTTGCAAGGAAAAGAAAGGCGCGAGAGGATTTATTTTCCTCTCACACCTTTTCAAGAGCTGTCACCCGGGATGATCTTCCCCCAGACACTGTAGCTTGGAAGGAATGTGTCGATCGACTCCTCAATGAGAAGGCCGAGTTACAAGAACGCGTTAGTCAGTTAGAAGAAGAACTTCACGCACAGAAGGAGCATAGGGAGTAGATCTCCGAGTTCTCTTTTGCTTTTGGTTCAATGTAATAAGCTCTTAAAAGAGTACTTTGCTTTGTAATTCCTCTCTGATATCAAAATATAATTTTTGTCCAACGTTATAATACCGAAAAAACAATTTGAGTTTCTTGAAGTTTCATCCTGCATTCTGCATAGCATCTAGCATTTTAGCATGTGCATGTGTCTCTCCTCCGCTGCGTCCTCATCCGCTTTTCTGTCTTTTGTCTCGCCAGCCGACATCTCGACCCGTTTGACCAAGCTTGAAGTATTATTGAAGGATAGTAAGGAGAACAAAGATATGGATCGCATGACTGGCTTCATAGTAAGGACCAATCCGACATTTGACAGTTCTTTCGATGACTTTGCTCAACAAATGTATGTTCCTGTGCAACCTCAGCCTATGCAAGATAACCTGTTTGTTGATCTTTAGAATACTCGTACTGAGAAGGAAGTGGATGATCCTAGAATTGCAGCAATTGAGAAAGGATTTCGTGATCTCCAAGAACAAGTGAAGATGATGAAAGGAGCTAATGCATCTGGTCTTGATGCTCACGACTTATGTTTAGTTCCAGGCGTAATTATCCCTCCAAAGTTCAAGATGCCTGTCTTCGAGGTATATAGGGGTGCCAGCTGTCCAAAATACCATTTGACGATGTTTTGTCGAAAGATGACTGCTTACATTGACAATGACAAACTAATGATTCACTGTTTTCAAGAAAGTTTGTGTGGGGCATCCTTAATATGGTATATGAAGCTGCAAAGTAACCACATTCAGTCTTGGGAAGACTTAGCTGTTGATTTTGTGAAGCAATACAATTACAATTTGGGTATAGCTCCAGATAATAAGGATGACAATGGATCTTCCAGAGATTTCATAGCTTCGATACCTCCTCCTCAACAACAGTATGTAACGCCTGCTCAGCACGAACAGCAACCACCTCCCAAGCGGAAGTTGCCCTCTCCAGATCGACCGCAACATCGACGGTTTCGGAAACGGTTTTGCAATTAGAAGATATCTTTGGATATTTCGAGAAAAGGAATTCGTCAGTTTGACCCCATCCCTATGAAGTATGCTGACCTTTTTCCAGCATTAATCCAGAAAGGTCATATCCAGATAAGAGCTCCACCTAAGGTGCCCAAGAAACTTCCATACTGGTACAAAGCTGACAAATTTTGCCCATACCATCAAGGTGCTCCGGGGCACGATATCGAGAGCTGCTACGGTTTGAAAGCAGACGTTCAAAGGTTGGTTAAGGACGGACTCTTATCCTTCAAAGGTTCAAATCCTTTACCTCAACATGGTTCGTCCTCCGTGGACATAATCCAGGGTTATTTGGGAAACTCATATCAATATGGTGTCTGAAGGTTGCATACCAGACGATTCTGAGAAGACCGAATAAAATCCTGGGAGAGGCTCATCAGAGTGTTTTTCCATTTTTTTTGTGTTTTTCGTTTCTTTGATTAAAAGCATAATTGGCATGTAAGAACTTGTTATTTTGAATAAATAATGCAATAAGTGTTTGTCTTGAAGGAATCCATTCGTGTTCACTCAAATTGTTTTTCAAATTGTTTATAATGCCGACTTTACCCGATCTCTTGCTTTGACAGAGGATTGGAAGAATGATGATGAAGTAAAACGCATGATCTCTCATTGTATGCTTTTGTATAAAAAAACCCTAGTAATGATGTAAGGCATTGTTTCAACCTCCTAAACACCAGAAATATTTAAACTTCCTGGAACCTAGATGAAGATTTTGTTTCTTTTCCCAAACCAAAACCCTCATTTTAACCTGGGGCAAGGTATAAAAAAACACCTTTCAAAATTTGGGTGGGCACAAATATATTTTAGCCTTTCATTCCTTTGCTTACCAATCATAAACTAAACCCAGACACAACCCTCAAAAGTCCTAATTGAAGTAAGGTTTAGTTTGAAAGCGTACTTGATGAGATATCGTTTCCTGACTCCTATGAGTCATGCTCAATTTTATTGGCTTTATAAAACAAATTTATATCTTAACTAGTGATTTCGGTTACAAGTTATCATGATATCTCTTTTCAAAACCTCAAGACGAACGTATGTTGCATTGATAAATTCATAATTAACATTTCTGACTTGCTAACCTTGTTTGATATCTTAGAAAGATTACACATAAGCACCAATAAGTTTATTCTATTGAAACTTGAAGACTCTGCTGGCCTGGGGTAAGTTTGTTTCCAAGTGGTTTGTTCTAATACAAATTTTGAAGACTCAGATACACCGTCAACCAAGGCCAGTTATGTCGAGATTCGGCGCATCTCTATAAGAGTTTGAAAACAGTGGGACGCCATGTTTTCTGTAAAATCCTCTTTGAAAACTCTTGATTCTTGTAAACCAGATGACTTGGGGCACTTGAGGACTGATTCGACGACATCAATACCGAATTTCATCAAAACTCTCCAATGAATCTTTTCAATGCAAAAACCAGTGAACTGTCGTAAACTTCACATTTCCAAAGAAGTGGGTACTATTCGACTCCTCATTGGATCTTCTACAACACCAGTCTTCTCCAGCGAAGCGGATGTTTATTTCATCCCCACTAAAGCTCAACTCTGACGTGTTCAACAGCTAAAATGACCCAAGTTTCTCATTTGAGGAAGATATTTATTTTATCCCCTAGAAGACTTCAGTTTGGGTATTTCTCTCTACATTTACAGTAAGTAATCTCTCCAGCGAAATGGATATTTATTTTATCCATGAAGATCCTTCATGGCCTGTTCTTAGTAGATCAAGATGTTTTATCCCCAAGTGGAATGTTCTCGGTTCCCCAAGAGAAATTTTGAAGCCTTGAAGCAGGATTGTGATCCCATATTTGGTTCTCCGTCTATCCCCAGTGGTGCTTCTATCTTCGAAGATTGGTCGGATGTTTTCTCCGAGATGTTCTTTTCATCTCCGTTTGCCTTTGTTCGTCTGTTTTGTCAGCATAAGCATACGCATATCATATAGATAGACAGCATGGCATGTGCATTTTTTTGCATATCTTTGTGTTTGTTTTATTCTATCGCTTTGGCCGTGGTTATCCCCAGGCGCTTGGGTGTGTCTCATCCCTCCAAATAGAGTTGTCAGCCCTAGGCAGAAAGAGCACAATATTTATTTTTCCCCATGAAGTTCGATCCTCGTGGAAGACGGTTATTCCAGTACATTCCATTTGAGTTCATACCTCAATGGTTGAGTCTTGCTTGACAGTTTCTCTTCGGTTATTTCCCGAAGTGAACTTCGGTCCTTGGCAATCATATTGTGGGCATCTCCAACCTTTTTAATATAGACTAAGTATGCATTTATTTTGCACTCTATTCCCCAGAAAGAATATTCATGAAGACAGACATTTCTCTGACAATAGTATCACAAGATTTTCTCGAACATCTACATTTGGACTTTAAACAATCTCTTTATTTGAGCAACTCGTTTTGACTAAGATCTTATTCCAAACGACAAATGACAGTTTCTACAAGATGATTCATTCACCCTCGGTGGGTTCTTCAACATCATCAATGTCAAATGGTATCGCTTCGGAAATCCATCAGAGAAGTTTGCCGAAGATATTAAAGACAATTCTCTTTATTTGAGAATTCACACATTTTGCAACAGCTAGGATGCTTCCAAGGAATGTATTCCCCAGTGAGTTCATTACACAAGATTAATTCCATCAAGTGACATCTCCCCAGAGAAGTCGAGGAAATTCATTACATTCAGTCTCTCTTTATTTGAGAAGACATGTTTCACAAATCAACCGGCTTACATCTCTTTTGAAGATCCCCGGTGAAGTTTTACAATCTCCAATACATTACAAATCACAATCTGCAAAGTTCTACATCTACATTGACAATTACATTTACAAGCTACATCTACAACAACATCTACAAGGCTCTACATCTACAACAACATCTACAAGGCTCTACATCTACAACGACAATTTACATCGACATCTACAATGACAATTTACAAAGTTCTACAATTTACAACACATTATGGCTCACAGCCAAGAAGTTCTACAATCAGAAGCTGAGACCCATTCATGGTACCCAGACCATGAGGCGTGGGGAGGTGATTTTTCAGAAGCTGAGACCCGTTCATGGTACCCAGACCATGAGGCGTGGGGAGGTGATTTTTTAGAAGCTGAGACCCATTCATGGTACCCAGACCATGAGGCGTGGGGAGGTCTACACATTTTACTATTTCCAGTTGGATTTCAAAAATGAAAAAAAGAAGAAGAAAAAAGAATACGAAACAAAACTGAATTGTGTCCCAATCAAGAAGACGCATTTGGATTATTATTGACCACTACATTTTGGTAATAAATTTATCCTTCGATTATAAGTTTCTCACCTATTGTTTAAATCGCCATATCCTCGGTATATGTGCTGCTTTTATATTTTGAGATCCCCCATTGGTGGTTGTTTCCTGTCCCCGTGGGGTCCCGTTTCGTTGAGTCTGTTGCTCCTTTGTTTCGCATGTTGTGTCCAGTTCATCCTATGTGGCATCTTTTCCCCACAGGACCTTTGTGTTGCATTTCATATCACTGCACATCACATGCATTTGGTGGCATCTTAAGGCCAAAAATTCACGTAATGTTTGTATTTAAGTCCCTCCTATCTCGTCGAGACGAAGATTTCAATCTCCATATCTCCGAAGAGAAGAAACTTAAATAGGGGCATCTTTCACACCTTAATTTTTGACCATAAGATCCCACCTCTTTGTGCATTTTTTTTCCTTTTCTTTATTCTTTTTACTCTTGTATGCATGTTTGTTGCTACTAACAGGTTTGTGCAGGTGTGACAATTTCAAGTGGAGATAGCTTTCATTCTCATAAATAATTATGTCAAAGACGTGGTCAGGGGTTTTCTATTGGCTTCTACCAGTATTTCTCAAAAGCTTCATTACCCATTCGTGAAGAGAAGTGGATTTGCCTTGGACTTAAATGTAGTCATTTAAGGATTGTTCTTGGTTTTATGGCAAGAAGAATTTCGAGTTGTATCCCTTCAGGATGAGGGTCACGTCTTAAAAGAGTTTTGAATTCAAGGTTCCTTTGCATACAAATTACAGTTTGAAGTATCAAGATCAGGTGGTGTTTGATTTGTGTTTTGGGTCGGTGAGAGAGCACATCGTTTGAGTAGTTTTACTAGGATCTTTTTTCATTTGAAGTTTTAATCTAATTATTATTGTGGCTGGAATATCTAAGAGATTTCACTGTGTAAGGCTGGACTACAAAAAGCGCAGGAGCTTACGGTATTTGAGGCTACATTATAGACCTTGAGGAGATTACATACCATTTATAATACAAAGGATGGGTAGAGTTCAAGATTTAAAATTCTTGTCACAAGATTATTCCAAAAGAAATGCGGTACAAGGATTACCATTACAGGTTCGGCCCATACAGTCTCAGTTCAACCCCTACAACATTTGAACTCAACATTCCAATGGCATCATTCATTATCTCTAATTCCCAAACAAGTATATAGGCTCTAAAGAAAAGAAGGAGGGGGGCCTGCCACAAAATCCTTTCTTCCTTTAACATTGCTGCTAGTCTTTGACGCATCGTTGGATTCAGTGCTTCGCTTCTCGACCTCCCGCATCCGCTGAAGGATCACATGACAGCAGTTTGACGGTTGGAAATGTAGGAAGTGGTCCTCTTGTTTTTTCCCCAACCGTTTGTCAGATAACTTGCATATAAAACACAATGTTCTTCAACAGGCGGCACGTTATGCTCCAACTCAATCTCGACCTGCTTGTTGGCAACCGAGTTCCCCTGCTGCATATTTAGAAGTGGAGATTCATGTTAAAACATCTAAGAATCGAACCAAGCAAAGGATACGAATTTTAAATAAAGGAACTTGGCTACTAAACTTGAGGAATGTGGCACTCTTTATGAACAACTGAAACCCCGCCGCGAATGTCGAGGTCTGAATAAGTAAAAGCTACACCTGAAACAAAGAAGGCCATATCACCATTAGATATCCATCTGCCACAGACTTTCCACATTCGACTTTGCTTGCGCCATAAACGGTTAAACCAAGTCTCGATGCATCCTCATTGTTTGTATCTTGCACTTAATCAACAAGGAAATCTCATGTACCTGCACCATTAGCACAATAGTTAATACAATCGGTAACAGCGTGCATCATCGGCAAATCAGGAAAGCAAATTCTGCATAACAGGCCCGTTGTTCATTACCCTATCAATTTGACGTACTGCTCCGCCGGAGATCTACGTGCAGAAAAAACCCATCATGAGTCCCAAACCAAGCTTCTATGGCTACCAGTTTGTCCTCACAACAAGGGCTGAAAGACGACGTGCTTTGTGCTCATAAGACCCGAGTGAATCATTCTTAGAAGGTGTTCCATTTCACTCCTTTCGCGTAGTGCTTCAAGGTAGTGGCAGCAGTAAACCGGCGCAGCAAAATCATGACCACAACAAACTCACGGCTGTGCTAATCCCAGCCCCAACCTGTGTTTCATCAAACCCTGTTACAACAAGAGTTAATGAGTATGAATGAATATGTTAAACAAACAGAAGGTAGCCGAGAGATCGAAACTCTGCAACACCATCACAGCAGCATACCAACTCTTTTTCTTACTTCAAAAGTGACTGTTACCATAAGTCGCAGTGAATACCTTACACAATTTATCGGTCACACTTCCCAAACACCTTCTCAACCTGCACTTCAAGACTGTTTTTAAGAAACCCTGCATACCTTTGTTGTTTCACTTTGGAAGATTACACTACCTCAAAAGCTGTCCTAGATCACCAACCTCAAGTGACAAGGAAATTTATGATTGGAACCAATAAGCAAGATGTCATTGGTATGCTCATTAATGACGTGTTGTGGCAAGGTGCTGAAATACACAAGCACAAAGAATAATCAGGTCATAATCACAACACACAAAGGTTACAAGGATCACATCATTGCTTAATAAGACACGAAGCAATACAAAACCATTGGTTACGAACTTTCACGAGCAAAGAAAGTAAACTTTGAAATGAGAAGCCTTATACCTGTTAATGCAGAGGGAGGATTGTTGTTTTCAATAGGAGGTGGATAAAGCCAACTTCAGTGCCCAAAACAAGTCAGTATATCTGTAAGAGGAACCATACCAACCACTATGCCAAACTCTATATCAATTTGCTCCACCAAGTCTTCATGATTATATCCCTCAAGTTGCTAGTTCCAACCTAAAGCCTTGAGCCAATATTATGCCCAATGTCTCATACCAAAAACATTGCATACATTAAAGATCAATGAAGAAAATAACTAGTACAGTAAAGCAGTACATGTACAAGTGCAAAATCAATTCACAATTTGAAAGAATTCAAGAGCATAATACCTACCTTATGTGTGCAAACGCCGACACCAAGACGAGACCAAAACTTAAGAACTGTTGCAAACAAGAGGAAGATGTTAGTAAACTCGGTACCACCCCTAACTCAAGCCCAAGGATAGAATTACCACCTGTCCACTAGCACAACCACAAGAAAAATCAAGTAAGTAACTAGCCTACCCCATGATGAGGATGCTGCAAAAGCCTAATGAACGGGATCCCAACTTGCTATGATGATGAAGGAATTGGATTTGAGAAACTACTAAAACTGGCAACAGAAGATACTAAGTCTCAAGCTAAATTTCTTCTGGTATATTGGTGCACCAAAGACGTTGAGTTATCTATCCATGCTTCTGAGTTCAGTAACATGGCCTGCAATATATTTGATATAAAGGAGCTTTTTGTCAAGTACTATACGTTAATTGAACAATTGAAAACAGAACACTTTTTTTCGAGGAAAAGTAGAAGGGAAAACTTATCGATGGAGTTGAAACAAAACAACTTAAGGATTAGAGAATTGGATGAAGCTCGTGCAAACATAGAACTGTCAAAGAGGCAAGTTGATGTTGCCCTGGGATGATAATCCCCCTGGCCCAGTATCTTCTGCTATCTACACCTGCTGAAACATAGTGATTGGATTAGTAAATCGATCGAAGAATATACCCTGTTCAAAAATTGAGATCCTATCAGATTCCTTAGCATCAATGAAAGATTCTTCAACTCAAATCACACAGGAATGATTCTCATCAACAACATTGAATCCAATCGAAATGAGAAAGGAAATATTTCAAAAATTGTCCAACACGGGGATGGAAAGTTTTAATAACAAGCAATCAAAAATTCAATCAGTGATTTAAGGATCCTAAACCCCAACTCGCCTATATAAGAGGGGTTTCAAATTGAAGAAAAAGAGGATTTTTGAGAACTCATGAACACAGTGAAAACCACCATAAAAACCCTAAACGGTTTGAATCGAAGAAAGAGGAGAACTTATCTGTTGTTACGCCAAAACTTTCAAAGCTCAACATCTCCGAAGCTAGCCGTCATCGCCGGAATCGCGCTTCATACGCCGATTCATCGTCGGTAAAACTCCCCTCTTCCTCTTCATACTGTTGAATAATTGATGTTTTGATCTCTGTTTCAGATACCTGTCATACCTCAAATTTGTCCTATCTTGTATAGCTACCCAGTCATTGACCTTTAGTAAAGAAAAACATAGGTTGTTCTTCAGTTACCGAAATCCAAATTGTTGCAAGGGGCCTCGCATGACCATTTGTTAGAAAGATTCAAGTGTAAATTGCATGGAAAATTGATCATAAGTAATAATTTGTTGGAAGTCAACACTGCCATGAGAATTTTAAGGGCAGATTTAGTGGGCCTTTTACTCAAAGAGAACGGTTTATGTTTGTTCATTTGTCCAGATTACATAATGTGACATGTTTCCAAGATCCATGATGCATAGCTTGAGGCAGGATATTATTAAAATTAGGTGATCAAGTGGGTTCATATTTTATTTATGAATCAAGACGTTATGAAGATCTTTTGTTAAGTGAGGTTGGTACCTCAGTGCTGAGTCATGAAACATGATTGTCGATTTTGAGTTTTATTAAATGCCAATATGAGCACATGAACTGTTTCCACATGCGCGAACAAATTCCGTCAGAGAATACCTCGGTAATTGGCTTAGGGTGTACAGGCTAAATTCATTGAGTCATTTTCATAAAAAGATGCAAGATCATTACAAAAAGTTGAAAAAAGATAATAGCCAAAAGGTACAGCGAGAAGCGCATAGCACAAATGCTCCAAGTCTAAGCAAAATCAATATACAAGATAAGGATGAAACATATAAAGTGGGACCAGAAATTTCCAAACGGTGCAAGAATAAACTGATGTTGGGCCATTCACTCTCGGCGGACGGTCACCCTTATGTCTCTGGGAATTAACGCCAGCCTGTTTACATTTCCAATATCAAGAATTTCGTCATGCCACTAAGATTACTCGCGGGTGACTTGCAAGGAACTAGAACTTGTTTCTATCATTATACAAGGGGGTGGCGGCACACAGTCAGTGAGGAGATTCAAAACAAATCGAAATAACTCTTATCTTCTTCTTCAAGTGAAATACCATAAAGTGTCCCATCATCTCTTTCATTTTTGAAGGCGTACAGTAAAAAAAACAATACTCATTTTCTCCTTCACCACATCCCTTAAACACCACCCTAACACATAAATCAATCCAAACATGTCATCAAAGAAAACTCAGACAACAACTTGCATCTTTGTATTCCAAGCTACTCATACCACCATGATTACCTTGTCAAAACAGAGTAGTGAGTGATATGTTGATGTCACTGAGGGTTGAGTCGGAAGTCGATAGCATATTTTGTGATGAGTATCGTCAAACACCCCGTGTATGATTTACAACAGAACATGCCTTTGAGATATTATCCAAGACCATGCGTATGAAATGGTAGCAATTGAAAAATACCCTATGAGTCAGCCATAAAAAAAACCACTCCATTTTAATCACTATAACATACGGTTTATATCCACTGATTGTATAGCTCCACAAAATCAATTTTGAAACCGATGTCGACCAACACAACCTTCCATAGCTTCTCAAAACAACCATTTCCCTCATTTTCTCATAAACCATTCGACGCCACCCTTTCACGATTCACTACAACCATAACTCCAAAGTAATTCCACAAAATAACAAAATCACATAAATTGGGGACAAACCAAAAAATTGTGTAGGAGCTGCTATGTGCGGAAGAAATGTTGCACACAACTTACACAAATAATATCACAAAACCTGCTCCAATTCTGCAGAGCCCTCCAACTTGTGCTGTCCTACAACCGTACACTCCCGTTTGCCGTTTCATAACATCCATAATACCCTGTAACATAAGTAAACCATTACTCAACATGATAACAACGAAATTCACAATGAATTGAAACCAATACTACAAATTAACAGCACAACCATACACGCACCACTTCAGCCCACCGAGCTTTCATGTGCATACCAGCTTGAGCTGCGGTTACAATAGAATAAAAAAGGCAATGTTCAAAACCACCAGCATAAACGGACAAACCCCTGCTGCCGCGACAACTTTACCACCTGCAAATAGGTCCCCATAAATTTTCAAATAAAACACCCTTCACAGCAACATATCTTGTACCATCACGCCTGAACCACCAACCAAAACCTGCAAAACAATAAAACCCCAAAACTCCTTTTCATTTACAGCAGCAGCAGCAACTTTCCCAGAAACCACTACACATGGTAGTACAACACCACACAACGTTTCAACCATATGTCCCACCGCCAGCTTCGCCATCAAAAAGGTGAATCAATATGAGCACAATACATAACATGTAATGTGCAACCAATTTGAAAATTACACAAAACTCACGCCTTCAACTTTTACTGTCATGGCACCAGTCCACGCGAACTCCACAACCGCTACACAATAGGCAATACGTACGCATAGAAAAACGGCAGCCAAGGAACAAACAAGGGCACTCCACAAAGCCTCTTTCAGCGCATCAACCATTGTCATGACATACACATGGTGATTCTCCAAAACCTGCTGCAACTCATGATTTGAAATTCGCACGACCTCCATCTCACGCACCAATCTGCACATAAAAAAGGGGCCAGTGTTATTTTACAAAAAAAAACAACTGAGTAATAGCAAAGTATCACAAAGGCTTCATGTTACGTTCTACCCTGCCACATCAATTGTCCACAATGCCCTACACCAGACAACAGCCTCTCAGCCCACACCATACAATAGCAAAGAAAGGGACAGCTCATGACCTGCAAAAGCAAAAAAACAGCTTGTAAAGAAAACAATGTACAGCCAAATCACTAGCAAACAAAGGGTAGTAGCCTGCCACCATCAGACCTGCACACAAACAAACAATTTTCTGCAGCTTTGAAAGTGAAGTTACATCAAAAAAGACAATAAAGACTACAATGAAAGAGGGAGGTAGGGGGAGGAGCCACAGGACTGAGCCCTCATTGTCTTCATATTGGGGATGAATCATACACAAAGGAGGGGGGAACGAGGTCACGAGAAAAAGAAAAAATCACCTTCCTCTCTTCATCCTAAAAATTCCAAAAACTCTCACCTTTAATCACACAGAACAGCCTAGAAAACCCTCGAACTTCCACATTAAACAAACCATTAACCTTCATCCAATTGATATTCAAATGAGCTTCAAACATAATTACCCAGAACAACAAATCCAGAACCTCTCATCCCATTCTTCAACAAGAACAATCACCATCAACGACAATCTTCACGGCCACCCAAACTCGGTTCAATCTTGAACCATACCAACATCAAATCCCAAGCCCAGAATCTAATGCTACCTCCATTTTCGGAAGCTCAACCCAAACCCATAAACCTCGAAACAAACTCCAACCCCAAACCCTCAAATATTCCCCTCACGAACTAATCTTCGTCACTCTTTCAAACCACAACAACCAAAATCAGCCTTCACCTCAAACCATCAGTAACTATAACCTATATCACAACTAAATCGAACCAGAGGAAGATGAATGGAAAGTTGCAATGAGAACAAAATTGAAGCAAACTCGCAAGTACGAACCAAAACCAAGGCAAATCTGATCGAAATTGGATTACGAACCGGAATCAAGTGAGAAACTGAGTCGAGCGCGAGAGATTAAGAGCGAAGTTTGGGGGTGTGCACATCGTCGGATAGCTTCCATTGAGCTCGCGTTCGTCTTTCAAAGAGGTTGGCTTCATTTTTGAGGAAAGAGGTATTTTTGATGTTTCTGTACGGGACATACCATTTTCATTTTAATTTATTTAGTTTTTTTTATTATTTTAAAATGTTTGAGGGTTGTGTGGATATTGGAAACTGGGAGATGCAAGTGATGATGTTTATTTTATTTTTATTTAATTTAAATATGTTTTTTCTTATTTGAATGATGCCATTTGTATTTTTTTGGATTACTAATTAAGAACATGTGTCGCCGGTTGCCTGTTTTTTTTATCTGCCTGTTTTAAATAAACATATGGGTGCAGCTCACGGGGATGATGGGCTTTGGGCCCGTGTGATCCCCTTTTCGTATTGTATCCCCCTTTCCAAATTCTTACCCCTCCTGGTTTTTGTTCATTCTATTTTAATGGTGGTCGATAAGTTTTGTTTTCTTAATCTATATTAGATTGCGGTACTTTATGAAGGATTTTGGATTAATTTACTATTTTGTTTTCTTTTCAATCTTCATGTTCGATTTTCAATTTCTTTTTTCCCGGTCAATGACGAAACTTCCACCGTTTAACCGTCACATTAGTGGCGTGAAACAAAGGATCTAAGACTACCCTTTTTTCTTTCGATTTTATTTCATTGACCACTAACTTAAATTTCCGTCAAATATTGTTGTGGATATTATATTGTTATATTATTATTCATATTATTCATATTATTGCTACATTTATCTTAACATATTATTCATATCATACTTATTCATATTATTATTATCATATCATATTTATTCATGTTTATTCACCCATATTCGAAAATACCTAATAAATTATCGAAACTCCTAAAAGCCAAATTGGTGGACTGTTGTATCATTGGTTATTTGCAGGTATCTTAATTTTAAGTCGTGCCCGACTTTGCTCAAGGCGTAGTTTAGGACACTAATGCACACACACGGCTTTCTCTTGGGCTACCTGACAATGAGACCTCTTTATTTCGTGCAATCCCGTGTAAATTACATGTACTCCTCTCCCATTCCGATGTATGTTTCGCATTTATTTGATTATTAGTTTATCTCCTAGGAGCACCCATAGGGACTAGAGCGGATTCAAACTATTTTAAAACTGATTCTCGATTCATCGTCGAGCCATTTTCAAACAACCCGTAAGTCGAGTGCTCATGCGCATTCGCCATCAACCTATTACAACCCGACCCTTGATGCGTAAGTCAAGTCGGTCTCTTTTTTTCAAACAATTTCATTTTCAACACGCTTTGCACGCGATAATGTGTCAAACCCTTGATCCAACGTCAAGTGGATTTTCGTAACAAACTATCAATCAATTAAAAACTATTCAATTCTTTTCAAGGTGTAAAAAGTAGGTTCAAGTCTTTGATCTTGCTTTCCATCGTTTATATGCGAGTTATCTTATTCGTGTGTAAGCAATTGACGCCTCTAAATAACATTAACAACTCGACATCGTTCAACTATCCCCAACTCAAACAACTTTCCTTTCACGATGAAAAAGAGAGTGTACCAAGTCTTTGGTCCGCTCTCCCGATTATTTGGAATTTGAGAAGTATTTCTTAAGCTTTAATTAATCGTCATCATTTCAACCTCATCCTTTCAAACACAACTTCTCTTACGATGAAAAAGAGAGTGTTCCAAGTCTTTGGTTCGTCCTCCCGATTATTTTGGTCCGAGAAATCTTTCTTAAGCTAAAGTAATCGTCATCAGTTCAAACACCATTCAAACATAACATTATTCTTCAAGATGAAAAAGAGAGAGTTCCAAGTCTTTGGTTCACTCTCCCGATTACTTGGGTACGAGAAGTCTTTCTTAAGCTTCGAGTAATCGTCATTCGTACCCATTTCAAACCAACTCAATCCAGTTTCTTTCGTGGTCGTTACCACGAACTACGAACGCTCTGATTCTTCATTCACTCTTGAATGTAAGATACGTAGGCACAAGATTGCGATGATCTTGGAGAGCACAATCCCCTTCCATCTCCCATTTCCCCATTCCTTCCCGTAGTCGAACTACGACGCTCTGATTTCTCATTCTCGTCCGAATGAGCATACGTAGGCACAAGGGCCCCAATCCTTGGCGAGCACCCTATCCTCTAACCATCCCCTTTCCCCTAGTGTCTTTATCCCTTTATAGTATCCTTTAGTATTTAGTAGCGAGAAGAGAAGAATTAAGTTTAGCTAACATCCATTGACTCGAATTAAGAGGTTCCCGTCGAGTACGACGGACGTGAGGGGTGCTAATACCTTCCCCTTGCGTAACCGACTCCCGAACCCAAGAATATGGTTGCGACAGCCCTGTTCCTATCCTTTTCGTTTAAGATGTTTTCTCGATATTTTCCTCTCCCGTCTATTCGGGAAAAATAAAGTTCGGTGGCGACTCTGTCGAACCGCATTTCCGCGCCTCTTGCGCGAGGGTCGTATGTTCGAAATGAATTTTCGAGGTGCGACAGGTGGCGACTCTGCTGGGGACTTTGCTCCATGCAAAAGAGAGTCGAGCCTATCTTAGTTTGAGTTGTTAGCTTTTTGTTTTTATTTTCTTCTCGCTTATTTGTTTGTATCCTTATCTTGGTTACTTGTGCTTGAGGCATTATGGGGTTGTTCTGCTTATGGTTGCTTTGTGAGATGGCTCTACACCCGAGTCTGAGTATAACCCTAGGATTAGGATGGTGGTTGTGTAGTGGAGACTTGCGTGGAGTCTTTCACGTTAAGTTGAAGCGAAAACCCCGCTTGGAGTAGATTCCTTGGAGGTGTTGTTGTTGTGGTGAGTCTTTGCCATAACAATAACGTTTTCGAGTCTGAATCGTTGATCCCAAGGACCATTAACCGTTTTATCCATGGTGGCTGGTAGTGTAATTCTTTGTGAATTAATACGAACGCCCCAATCAGATGAGATCCCTTGAACGTATTACTTTCTTACAGTAATATTTTCAACCTCGATCTATGACTCTTAGAACCTTTTCTAGAATCCGTGTGTCGATGGTTGTGTAGTTGATGCCTCCGAGAAGTCTTTCTCGCGTGGAAGATACGAGAACCTTACCTAGAGGAGATTCTTTTGAGGATATTATCATCATGATGAGGCTTTGTCATGGCAGTAATATCTTTGAAAGATGTCCATGACTCTAGGCACCTACCCGTTTTAGAATCCTACCCGTGGGGGTTTCTTTGAGCAGTGACTGTGATCCTTGAACCGTTCACCCGACTATTCTCAGAAGTGTTTGAATTTGTGATCCTGTGATCCTGGATCTTGCATCTTGCATTACATATCATTTCCATTGCATCTCATTTGTTGTGCATCTTGCATTCTCCTTCCTTCAGCAGTTTCTCATGTTTCTCTTTCCTTCATATCCAGTAAATCAAGCTGAGTCCTCGACACTAGTACGCAACTAGAGCCAATACAAGATGAATGATGGAGAAGATTCAACAAGAGCAAGCTACCTTCAGGGAAGAGTTGGATTCTATGAAAGGAAAGATCGACCAGATCCTCGAAGCCATCCTCGCGGCCAGGAGAGAGGAAGAACAACGTGAAGCCGCTGCTGTCGTCAACAACAATGGTCAAGGACAAGGGTCTACTGCCATCCCTTTGGTTCCGATTCCAAATCCTCATGGGGTGCCATTGAACTTCAATAATGCAGCCGATGGGACCACTTCTCAGCCAATCCCAGCAACCGGAGTTACCATTGGAGCTATCCCGCAGGCCCAGCCTACTGTTGTGCAAATCCCAGCTCCCCATACCGAAGATACTCTGATGGATCATTATGACGACGTTCAGAACTATCATGCTGCTATCCCCATTTCCAGTCCTGTTGCTGTTCAGGATTCAGAAGCCATGAAGATGTGTCGAGATCTAGCCGAGAAACTCCGAGCCATGGAAGGGCACAACTCAAATTCCTTCAGTGCTTTGGAATTATGCTTGGTGCCTGATGTTGTCATTCCTCCCAAGTTCAAGGTGCCTGAGTTTTCGAAATACAAAGGTCTCAGTTGCCCAAACATTCATCTGAAGATGTACTGTCGCAAGATGGCTGCATATGCCAGAGACGAAAAGCTCATGATTCATTGCTTCCAAGACAGCTTGTCTGGGGCATCACTCGAATGGTATATGCAGCTGGAACGTAACAGCGTGCGCACTTGGGCCGAGCTAGCCGATGCATTTGTCAAGCAGTACAAATACAACACCGATCTTGCTCCGAATCGTACTCAGCTTCAGAGTATGACTCAGAAGGAAAAAGAATCCTTCAAGGAGTACACGCAACGATGGAGAGAGCTAGCCGCAAGGGTGCATCCACCTCTGGTCGACCGTGAACTGATCGACATCTTCATGGGTACCTTGCAAGGCCAGTACTACGAAAAGCTGATCGGTAGTGTCTCCGCTGGATTCTCTGACTTGGTGATCGTTGGTGAGAGAATTGAAGAAGGGCTGAAGAGTGGAAAGATCCCAGGAGGTTCCAACAACTAGGCTAATGCCAAGAAGCCTTTCAATGGATACAAGAAGAAGGAGGGCGAAACAAATGCCATCTTTTCGCAGAAAGGGCAAGCTTCTCAACAAGCTCCTGCTCCCATGCCTTATCAAGTTCCCTATTATCAGTATCCGTATGTTGCTGCTGCGCAATATGCTCCAATGCCTTATCAGCCAGCTGTTCAAGCAGTGCAAGCTCAGATGCCACGGCAACAGGCTCCTCAGCAACAAGCCTACAACCAGCAAGGATATCAGTATCCTCCTCAGCAACAGCAGATGCAAGCTACTCAGCAACGACAAGGTGCTCGCCCACAGCGTCCGCAGAGAACATGGAGACCAGATAGAGTCTTTGATCGTCTACCAATGACATATGCCAAAATCTTTGCTCAGTTGATGGAGAAGAAAGCTGTTGTTCCGAGGGATTTGGCTCCTCCAACTGTCATCCCTGCCGATTACGATGCAAATGCTCATTGTGAGTTTCATAAGGGCGCTCCAGGTCATACCATTGAGGACTGCAGGGCTTTCAAACACATAATTCAAGACATGATCGACAAGGATGCTATCAACTTAAATGGGAGGTCTCCGAATATCATCAACAATCCGATGCCACCAGTCAACTAGTGCCAACATCAGATCGATTCCAGCCAAGTTCATTCCTCAAAGAAGGCAGTCATGTTGCCATTTCATTATTCGCAGTCCTTATATTTTGTCTTTGTTTATTTAAGTATTGTGAGCTTTGAACAATTGCCATTCGTATTTGGTTTTTCATTAATGTATCGTTTATGCATGTTTTGAATTAGTTATGTTGTATTCACTCATTTTTCACTTATCACCGACACATATATTCACTCCATTCTATTCACTGTTGTTTAGCTTGATTTGAGGGAGGATGATGAAAACGAGATACCCATAATTGCAAACTGTATGCTTTCAGACTGAATCTCATCAATGATGTACAGGCATTGCTTCAATCCCCTAAACACCGAAGATATAAGGAGTTAATCCCTAGTAAACCACTTCGAGCCTAGAAGTAGTAGTTTCCTTCGGATATTCAAACCTTACACTTAACCTGGGGCAGGGTAGTGTTCAGTTAATCCAATCCTGAATCAACAAAGCGAAATCCCAGAGACGGTGGTTTATCAAAAACCCACGCTATGGCAGTCACAACCTTCCCAAAAATAAAAAAAATAAAAAAGCCTGCTAAGTCAGACACCTTAGAGGGGACTTAGGCAAAATCAAGGCAATCCCGATGGATCTGACAAGCAAAGTCAATCCATGCAAAAGTTAGGGATCAAAAACAAAAGCAAAAGAGGACCCCGAAACCCTCAACAAAAAAAAAACAAAAAGATTCAGTGGCCACCCAGATCAAAGGGGCACTGGCATCCATCAAAATAAGGTGACTGCCACGTCGAGCAAACCTTGAACCTTCAAGCTTAAATGTAGAATTAACTGAGCGTAGGACTGGAGATCATTAAGAAGAATGGGTGGGTACAAATTATACTTTGAGCCTAGCATCCTTTGTTTCATAACCGTGAACCAGACCATGTTACAACCCTCGAAAGACCTAATTGAGGCGAAGTTTATTCTGAAGCATACTGTCGCAAGGTTGCGTAACCTGACTCCTCACATGATTTCTAATCATCGACATCGGTGTCATTATCCTTGTTATATCTTTTACACCAATCAAAGTTAGGACAACGTTTGGGCTAATTGTCCATTCGTCTCACTACTATAACACTTCAATAAACGATACTTTTTCAGACTTGCATCGAACTTTGCATTAATTATTACCATTTGTGAATGTACAATTTTAATTGCAAAACAGTGCTAGGTATCTAAAGATATTTCAGCAAAGGGCGATCGAGGAGGAACTTGACTTTCGGTGGCGTACACGAAGCAAGATTATTTCAAAGACCACGGGCTGGGGCAAATCATTCAACAGCTCGAGCAGGGGCATATCATTACCATATTCAGACTGGGGAAAGACCATGTCATCCTGACCATCAAGCAAAGTTGCAACCTTCTCTGAAGGAAATTCACAACAAATCACCAAGTACCCAGACTTGGGGCATCCAGAGCATCATTTTCTGCTTCAATCATCGCGTCTTCAACAAACTACGTGTCGAGGAAGTCAATCCCTCCCACCACCCAAAGTCCAATCCGCATTGGAAACTACCAGAGTCCACCATGCTGGCGCCTCCACCTGCATTTCCAATTACTTGTCTGCAATCATATGCATCATACGCATCGCATTCGACCTCATAAATATCTTGCATCATATGCATACTCCAATCATACTATACTTCCCCAGCTCTAGCATCTCCGCGCGTCAGCATTTGCATTTGCACTTCCATTCGTATGGAATATCATTTATCATCCAGCATTCATATATGCAAGTCAAGGTCCAGGATCAATCTTGAAGGTTTCCAAGACCATCATCAGCCCAATCAGGGGCATCTTCCACAACATCTTCAAAGCAATCATCAGCCCAATCAGGGGCATTTTTGCAAGATTGTGGGTTTCTCCCACAAATATCAAGAGCTTCAAAGCAATCATCAGCCCAGTCAGGGGCAATCTTCTGCAATCGTAGGTTTCTCCCACAAAATTCGAAGTTATTCAAAGCAAGATTCAGCCCAGTCAGGGGCATTTTACAAAGACCATGGGCGTCTCCCATGACGTATTTCAACCTTGTGGTTGATCAGATCTTCAAATCAACATTCAGCCCAGTCAGGGGCATACCATTCAAGACCGTGGGCATTCCCCACGAAGTTGTTCAACCTTTTGTTGGGCAAATCCAAGAAGTTCAGTGCAAGATCCAACCCGAGCAGGGGCATCTTCAGCAAGACCATGAGCATTCCTCATGAAGATGTTCAACCTTTTGTTGACCAAAACAAGACATTTCAAGACAAACTCAGCCCAGTCAGGGGCATCCTCTTCAAAATTCATGGGCGTAACCATGAAATCATTTCAGCAAAACTATGATCTCCAAACAAAGACGGTGGGCGTACCCCGTTGATTCATTTCAATTCAATCCTCCTCTTGGGAGGTCCCCCATTGAGTTGTACCCAGCAAGCGTGACCGTTGTCAATTGCCTTACTATCATCCTTTTGGTGATAGCCGAACTTCGTCGGTTCAACATAGCCTGCATCCTTTCGATGTTGGTAACCTTCTATTTGTGTTCGTCCTATCATCCTTTTGGTGGTAGTGACTGGTTGTGTTTCGCTCTGCCATCCTTTTGGTGGGGGGTCTGGCATTTCGTCGATGTTAGATTGTGCGATATTTTGTTTGTGTTTCGCTCCATCATCCTTTTGGTGGTGGGTCTGGCATTTCAACGATGTTAGATTGTGCGATATTTTGTTTGTGTTTCGCTCCACCATCCTTTTGGTGTTGGGTCTGGCATTTCGTCGATGTCAGATTGCGCGATAGTTTGTTTGAGTTCGCTCCGTCATCCTTTTGGTGGGGGGTCTATCATGGTCATTAATGATAGATTGTGCAATGTGTTTTTGAGTTTCGCTCCGTCATCCTTTTGGTGGTGGGTCTGGCATTTCGTCGATGTCAGATTGTGCGATATCGTGGTGTGTGTTTCGCTCCATCATCCTTTTGGTGGTGGGTCTGGCATTTCGTCGATGTCAGATTGCGCGATAGTTTGTTTGAGTTCGCTCCGTCATCCTTTTGGTGGGGGGTCTATCATGGTCATTAATGATAGATTGTGCGATGTGTTTTTGAGTTTTGCTCCGTCATCCTTTTGGTGAGGGGTCTATCATGGTCATTAATGATAGATTGTGCGATGTGTTTTGTGTTTCGCTCCGTCATCCTTTTGGTGGGGGGGTCTATCATGGTCATTAATGATAGATTGTGCAATGTGTTTTTGAGTTTCGCTCTGTCATCCTTTTGGTGAGGGGTCCATCATGGTCATTAATGATAGATTGTGCGATGTGTTTTGTGTTTCGCTCCGTCATCCTTTTGGTGGAGGGTCTATCATTGTCATTAATGATAGATTGTGCGATGTGTTTTTGTTTGTCTCGCTCCGTCATCCTTTTGGTGGGGGGTCTATCATGGTCATTAATGATAGATTATGCGAATTTTGTTTGTCTCGCTCCGTCATCCTTTTGGTGGGGGGTCTATCATGGTCATTAATGATAGATTATGCGATGTGTTTATTTGTGTTTCGCTCCGTCATCCTTTTGGTGGGGGGTCTATCATGGTCATTAATGATAGATTGTGCGATTTGTTTTGTGTTTCGCTCCGTCATCCTTTTGGTGGGGGGTCTATCATGGTCATTAATGATAGATTGTGCGAATTTTGTTTGTCTCGCTCCGTCATCCTTTTGGTGGGGGGTCTATCATGGTCATTAATGATAGATTGTGCGAATTTTGTTTGTCTCGCTCCGTCATCCTTTTGGTGGGGGGTCTATCATGGTCATTAATGATAGATTGTGCGATGTTTTTATTTGTGTTTCGCTCTGTCATCCTTTTGGTGGGGGGTCTATCATGGTCGTTAATGATAGATTGTGCGATTTGTTTTGTGTTTCACTCCGTCATCCTTTAGGTGATGGGTCTGGCATCCTTTTGGTGTCATGACTAGCATGTTTTCCATTATCCTTTTGGTAATGGACTCCTTACATCCTTTTGATGTTAGGGTCGATGTTGTTCCGCTCCATCATCCTTTTGGTGATGGGTCTGGCATCCTTTTGGTGTCATGACTAGCGTGTTTTCCATTATCCTTTTGGTAATGGGCTCATTGCATCCTTTTGGTGTTAGGTTCGTGTTGTTCCGCTTCATCATCCTTTTGGTGATGGGTCTGACATCCTTTTTGGTGTCATGACAAGCGTGTTTTCCACTATCCTTTTGGTAGTGGGTCCCTTACTTTCTTTTGATGTCAGAGCAGTGTGTATGAGTTTACTGTCATCCTTTTGGTGATAGGTTTGTCATCCCTTGGGTGTCAAGTTTTCTCTGTTAACATCCTTTTGGTGATAGCGACCTTTGCGAGATATCCAGTATTTCACTTCTCAAACTCTTTCCCACTTTTCGGACAAATTCAGGGTCATTTATATCCAATCATCTTCTACTTCGAAAGAAAGAACGCTGTAGCAGTTCATCTTACTAAGTTTAAGACAAGTAGATAGGGGCATCTGTCATACCTCAAATTTGTCCTATCTTGTATAGCTACCCAGTCATTGACCTTTAGTAAAGAAAAACATAGGTTGTTCTTCAGTTACCGAAATCCAAATTGTTGCAAGGGGCCTCACATGACCATTTGTTAGAAAGATTCAAGTGTAAATTGCATGGAAAATTGATCATAAGTAATAATTTGTTGGAAGTCAACACTGCCATGAGAATTTTAAGGGCAGATTTAGTGGGCCCTTTACTCAAAGAGAACGGTTTATGTTTGTTCATTTGTCCAGATTACATAATGTGACATGTTTCCAAGATCCATGATGCATAGATTGAGGCAGGATATTATTAAAATCAGGTGATCAAGTGGGTTCAGATTTTATTTATGAATCAAGACGTTATGAAGATCTTTTGTTAAGTGAGGTTGGTACCTCAGTGCTGAGTCATGAAACATGATTGTCGATTTTGAGTTTTATTAAATGCCAATATGAGCACATGAACCGTTTCCACATGCGCGAACAAATGCCGTCAGAGAATACCTCAGTCATTGGCTTAGGGTGTACAGGCTAAATTCATTGAGTCATTTTCATAAAAAGATGCAAGATCATTACAAAAAGTTGAAAAAAGATAATAGCCAAAAGGTACAGCGAGAAGCGCATAGCACAAATGCTCCAAGTCTAAGCAAAATCAATATACAAGATAAGGATGAAACATATAAAGTGGGACCAGAAATTTCCAAACGGTGCAAGAATAAACTGATGTTGGGCCATTCACTCTCGGCGGACGGTCACCCTTATGTCTCTGGGAATTAACGCCAGCCTGTTCACATTTCCAATATCAAGAATTTCGTCATGCCACTAAGATTACTCGCGGGTGACTTGCAAGGAACTAGAACTTGTTTCTATAATTATACAAGGGGGTGGCGGCACACAGTCAGTGAGGAGATTCAAAACAAATCGAAATAACTCTTATCTTCTTCTTCAAGTGAAATACCATAAAGTGTCCCATCATCTCTTTCATTTTTGAAGGCGTACAGTAAAAAAAAACAATACTCATTTTCTCCTTCACCACATCCCTTAAACACCACCCTAACACATAAATCAATCCAAACATGTCATCAAAGAAAACTCAGACAACAACTTGCATCTTTGTATTCCAAGCTACTCATACCACCATGATTACCTTGTCAAAACAGAGTAGTGAGTGATATGTTGATGTCACTGAGGGTTGAGTCGGAAGTCGATAGCATATTTTGTGATGAGTATCGTCAAACACCCCGTGTATGATTTACAACAGAACATGCCTTTGAGATATTATCCAAGACCATGCGTATGAAATCGTAGCAATTGAAAAATACCCTATGAGTCAGCCATAAAAAAAACCACTCCATTTTAATCACTATAACATACGGTTTATATCCACTGATTGTATAGCTCCACAAAATCAATTTTGAAACCGATGTCGACCAACACAACCTTCCATAGCTTCTCAAAACAACCATTTCCCTCATTTTCTCATAAACCATTCGACGCCACCCTTTCACGATTCACTACAACCATAACTCCAAAGTAATTCCACAAAATAACAAAATCACATAAATTGGGGACAAACCAAAAAATTGTGTAGGAGCTGCTATGTGCGGAAGAAATGTTGCACACAACTTACACGAAAAATATCACAAAATCTGCTCCAATTCTGCAGAGCCCTCCAACTTGTGCCGTCCTACAACCGTACACTCCCGTTTTCCGTTTCATAACATCCATAATACCCTGCAACATAAGTAAACCATTACTCAACATGATAACAACGAAATTCACAATGAATTGAAACCAATACAACAAATTAACAGCACAACCATACACACACCACTTCAGCCCACCGAGCTTTCATGTGCATACCACCTTGAGCTGCGGTTACAATAGAATAAAAAAGGCAATGTTCAAAACCACCAGCATAAACGGACAAACCCCTGCTGCCGCGACAACTTTACCACCTGCAAATAGGTCCCCATAAATTTTCAAATAAAACACCCTTCACAGCAACATATCTTGTACCATCACGCCTGAACCACCAACCAAAACCTGCAAAACAATAAAACCCCAAAACTCCTTTTCATTTACAGCAGCAGCAACAACCTTCCCAGAAACCACTACACATGGTAGTACAACACCACACAGTGTTTCAACCATATGTCCCACCGCCAGCTTCGCCATCAAAAAGGTGAATCAATATGAGCACAATACATAACATGTAATATGCAACCAATTTGAAAATTACACAAAACTCACGCCTTCAACTTTTACTGTCATGGCACCAGTCCACACGAACTCCACAACCGCTGCACAATAGGCAATAAGTACGCATAGAAAAACGGCAGCCAAGGAACAAACAAGGGCACTCCACAAAGCCTCTTTCAGCGCATCAACCATTGTCATGACATACACATGGTGATTCTCCAAAACCTGCTGCAACTCATGATTTGAAATTCGCACGACCTCTATCTCACGCACCAATCTGCACATAAAAAAGGGGCCAGTGTTATTTTACAAAAAAACAACAACTGTGTAATAGCAAAGTATCACAAAGCCTTCATTTTACGTTCTACCCCGCCACATCAATTGTCCATAATGCCCCACACCAGACAACAGCCTCTCAGCCCACACCATACAATAGCAAAGAAAGGGACAGCTCATGACCTGCAAAAGCAAAAAAACAGCTTGTAAGGAAAACAGAGTACAGCCAAATCACTAGCAAACAAAGGGTAGTAGCCTGCCACCATCAAACCTTCACACAAACAAACAATTTTAGGCAACTTTGAAAGTGAAATTACATCAAAAAAGACAATAAAGACTACAATGAAAGAGGGAGGTAGGGGGAGGAGCCACAAGACTGAGCCCTCATTGTCTTCATATTGGGGATGAATCATACACAAAGGAGGGGGGGAACGAGGTCACGAGAAAAAGAAAAAATCACCTTCCTCTCTTCATCCTAAAAATTCCAAAAACTCTCACCTTTAATCACACAGAACAGCCCAGAAAACCCTCGAACTTCCACATTAAATAAACCATTAACCTTCATCCAACTGATATTCAAATGAGCTTCAAACATAATTACCCAGAACAACAAATCCAGAACCTCTCATCCCATTCTTCAACAAGAACAATCACCATCAACGACAATCTTCATGGCCACCCAAACTCGGTTCAATCTCGAACCATACCAACATCAAATCCCAAGCCCAGAATCTAATGCTACCGCCATTTTCGGAAGCTCAACCCAAACCCATAAACCTCGAAACAAACTCCAACCCCAAACCCTCAAATATTCCCCTCACGAACTAATCTTCGTCACTCTTTCAAACCACAACAACCAAAATCAGCCTTCACCTCAAACCATCAGTAACTATAACCTATATCACAACTAAATCGAACCAGAGGAAGATGAATGGAAAGTTGCAATGAGAACAAAATTGAAGCAAACTCGCAAGTACGAACCAAAACCAAGGCAAATCTGATCGAAATTGGATTACGAACCGGAATCAAGTGAGAAACTGAGTCGAGCGCGAGAGATTAAGAGCGAAGTTTGGGGGTGTGCACATCGTCGGATAGCTTCCATTGAGCTCGCGTTCGTCATTCAAAGAGGTTGGCTTCATTTTTGAGGAAAGAGGTATTTTTGATGTTTCTGTACGGGACATACCATTTTCATTTTAATTTATTTAGTTTTTTTTATTATTTTAAAATGTTTGAGGGTTGTGTGGATATTGGAAACTGGGAGATGCAAGTGATGATGTTTATTTTATTTTTATTTAATTTAAATGCGTTTTTTCTTATTTGAATGATGCCATTTGTATTATTTTGGATTACTAATTAAGAACATGTGCCGCCGGTTGCCTGGTTTTTTTTTATCTGCCTGTTTTAAATAAACATATGGGTGCAGCTCATAGGGATGATGGGCTTTGGGCCCGTGTGATCCCCTTTTCGTATTATATCCCCCTTTCCAAATTCTTACCCCTCCTGGTTTTTGTTCATTCTATTTTAATGGTGTTCGATAATTTTTGTTTTCTTAATCTATATTAGATTGCGGTACTTTATGAAGGATTTTGGATTAATTTACTATTTTGTTTTCTTTTCAATCTTCATGTTCGATTTTCAATTTCTTTTTTCCCGGTCAATGACGAAACTTCCACCGTTTAACCGTCACATTAGTGGCGTGAAACAAAGGATCTGAGACCACCCTTTTTTCTTTCGATTTTATTTCATTGACCACTAACTTAAATTTCCGTCAAATATTGTTGTGGATATTATATTGTTATATTATTATTCATATTATTCATATTATTGCTACATTTATCTTAACATATTATTCATATCATACTTATTCGTATTATTATTATCATATCATATTTATTCATGTTTATTCACCCATATTCGAAAATACCTAATAAATTATCGAAACTCCTAAAAGCCAAATTGGTGGACTGTTGTATCATTGGTTATTTGCAGGTATCTTAATTTTAAGTCGTGCCCGACTTTGCTCAAGGCGTAGTTTAGAACACTAATGCACACACACGGCTTTCTCTTGGGCTACCTGACAATGAGACCCCTTTATTTCGTGCAATCCCGTGTAAATTACATGTACCCCTCTCCCATTCCGATGTATGTTTCGCATTTATTTGATTATTAGTTTATCTCCTAGGAGCACCCATAGGGACTAGAGCGGATTCAAACTATTTTCAAACTGATTCTCGATTCATCGTCGAGCCATTTTCAAACAACCTGTAAGTCGAGTGCTCATACGCATTTGCCATCAACCTATTACAACCCGACCCTTGATGCGTAAGTCAAGTCGGTCTCTTTTTTTCAAACAATTTCATTTTCAACACGCTTTGCACGCGATAATGTGTCAAACCCTTGATCCAACGTCAAGTGGATTTTCGTAACAAACTATCAATCAATTAACAACTATTCAATTCTTTTCAAGGTGTAAAAAGTAGGTTCAAGTCTTTCATCTTGCTTTCCATCGTTTATATGCGAGTTATCTTATTCGTGTGTAAGCAATTGACGCCTCTAAATAACATTAACAACTCGACATCGTTCAACTATCCCCAACTCAAACAACTTTCCTTTCACGATGAAAAAGAGAGTGTACCAAGTCTTTGGTCCGCTCTCCCGATTATTTGGAATTTGAGAAGTCTTTCTTAAGCTTCAATTAATCGTCATCATTTCAACCTCATCCTTTCAAACACAACTTCTCTTGCGATGAAAAAGAGAGCGTTCCAAGTCTTTGGTTCGTCCTCCCGATTATTTTGGTCCGAGAAATCTTTCTTAAGCTAAAGTAATCGTCATCAGTTCAAACACCATTCAAACATAACATTATTCTTCAAGATGAAAAAGAGAGAGTTCCAAGTCTTTGGTTCACTCTCCCGATTACTTGGGTACGAGAAGTCTTTCTTAAGCTTCGAGTAATCGTCATCCGTACCCATTTCAAACCAACTCAATCCAGTTTCTTTCGTGGTCGTTACCACGAACTACGAATGCTCTGATTCTTCATTCACTCTTGAATGTAAGATACGTAGGCACAAGATTGTGATGATCTTGGCGAGCACAATCCCCTTCCATCTCCCATTTCCCCATTCCTTCCCGTAGTCGAACTACGACGCTCTGATTTCTCATTCTCGTCCGAATGAGCATACGTAGGCACAAGGGCCCCAATCCTTGGCGAGCACCCTATCCTCTAACCATCCCCTTTCCCCTAGTGTCTTTATCCCTTTATAGTATCCTTTAGTATTTAGTAGCGAGAAGAGAAGAATTAAGTTTAGCTAACATCCATTAACTCGAATTAAGAGGTTCCCGTCGAGTACGACGGACGTGAGGGGTGCTAATACCTTCCCCTTGCGTAACCGACTCCTGAACCCAGGAATATGGTTGCGACAGCCCTGTTCCTATCCTTTTCGTTTAAGAGGTTTTCTCGATATTTTCCTCTCCCGTCTATTCGGGAAAAATAAAGTTCGGTGGCGACTCTGTCGAACCGCATTTCCGCGCCTCTTGCGCGAGGGTCGTATGTTCGAAATAAATTTTTGAGGTGCGACAATACCACATAGCGAACGATCGAGAAAGAGAGGGTTAGATCGTTGAAAACCGGAGAACAAGTAGCTCTGCTAGGGTTTCCGTCGTCGTGTTTGCCTTCCGCGTGTTTATGTTTCGTTTCCATTATGCTGTAAATTAATAAACCATATGCATGCACGACCACGGTAGTACTGTGGTCCCTCACTGTTATCACCACACGATTCACTTTTTTTCTTGATCACACGGACAGCATCGCACGACCATGGTAAACCGATGCATTGCATGGCACTGGATCTGCATTCTAGCTTTAATTAACAATTAACTATTTTTTTTTTAAATTATACTCTGTTTTTTAGAAAACCTTAATATTAATTTAACCTAGTTTTCATTTAAAATAATAACTAATAATACTTTTTATAATAAACCATTAATTTTAATTAATCTTAATCTTTCTAATTTAATTATTAATACACCCTTTAATGAGTTATTTGTTTAATAAACCAATTTCATCACCCTTTTCTTTTTTAATAAAGCTATTTTTTTTCTTAATAAAATTAATCCTTTTTTTAATCAACTTAATAGGACTTTATTTAAATAGTATGGTTATTCACCAAAAAAAACTTTTAATTGCTAAAATAATCAATAATTAACTCTGGCTTTTATAAATAATTTCTTTTTGAGATAAAAATTTAAAACCATTTAGTATATTAACTTATATTTATTAGATAATATAAACCAATCACTTATTAAAAATCAATTTCGCATAAAATGAACCAATATCGTAAAACTCGATCAATCGTGTACGCCTCGCTCCGGTCCGTTCACACACTCACATTCACCCCACACACCTTAGCGCTTTCATGCGTGTGTATGACTTTATTTTTATCGTCTTTATTTTCTGCAATTTACCTTCCCGCAATTTATCTTTCTCGCATCGCATTCCTTCCAAAGGAAAAACCTACACATGATTCAACACTTGTGTGTAGTGCACATCATTTGCATCATATTCCCACTTGATCCTTGATCCCATTCAAGTCGATCTTCTAAGTTAGATCCTACCCCATAGGAAGGACCGTTATCTTTTACAACTTAGATACAAACAAATACAACTCAACTCAAAACACTCAAACATTAGAGAATAAGATGTTAATCATCTTAAGCGAGATAGAACTTCCATCCCACATCAATACAATCAATATGTAGGGACTTTGCCTTAAGAGAGATAGAGGCGTACTCGTCGATCAATATCCGAGTACTTGAGCCCTTCTCTTAAGACGATGCAAAGAATATTTTCCTACAATTTGTGGCGGTTAAATCTCCCTTAAAATGACAACTTCTCTTTTCTCCTAAAATCAATCAATCAACTACCCTAAACCCGTAGGAACTTTGACCACAGCAAATAACTCCTCAAACCCTTTAGGGGAACTACAAATACTCTGATTCCACTCCCGTAAGGATATGTAGGCATAAGATGCGATATCTTATCGAGTATACTTAGATATAAACCACTAGGTCTTTTACCCTTAAGCAGATAACACATAGCAATAAACAAACATTAAAACAAGAGGTTCCTGTAGAGTACTACAGAAACTTAGGATGCTAGCACCTTCCCTAAGTTTAACCAACCCCGAACCTAAAACTCTCTAGCTTGCATTTGCATTGCATTGTGGGAATTTCGATCTTTATCCCTTCCTTTGGACAAATCAAAGTTCGGTTGCAAAATGAATTAAAGATTCAAACTAATCAATAGTTTGGTATCCAAATTTCACCGCGACAGTTACATATCATGTTATATGAGGAGGTGTTTGTTGAAAGTAACATCCTAAATGTCTTATGTTTTACTTTATTATAATATTTTATTTATAATTACGCGAGGGTTATTTAGGGTGTTACAGCCACCAAATCTCTGTTTGCGGGCGGCCGCCGTAATGGATAACAAAGAAACTGAAGTTTCTTTTGTGCTCTCCTACACACAACATTGTTTCTCTCTCATATTAGTTGTTGCCTCATCTATTAAGGTATATTTGCTCTCCATGCTCATCAACTGTTCCACACCTATTAAGGTATATTTGCTCTCCATGCTCATCAACTGTTCGACGAAATACAGTATATTATGTGCATATTTACTTTGAAGTAGATAACTGAGTTGTTCTTCGTGAAAATTTCATGAAAATTCTTTAGGTTATAATGTAATATATGTAATAAGTTACTGTGTGTTTTTTTACATTGGCAGTTTCAACACTTGACCATGCAATTTTTAATTTTAATTTCGATGGTGAATTTTTCATGGAAATGAAAAAGAGTTGTCTTGATATAGGGAATTGGTCCATCAATTACAATTTTTCGGTATTTGATCATTAGTCAAACTTCATCTCATTTTTCAAATGTACTTAATTAATCTTTTTGCTTATGCTATTTATCACCTAAAATGCATGACAGGACCCCGATCATTTGCCTCATTCATTGAGATGGGAATCACAAGAGTTATACAAAGTGAAGGCCGATTCAATTTTTTATTAATTGTATGAAATGGCCAGGTAGAGAATTTTGGTATAAAATATTTTTTATAGGGGTAGATTTCTTCTACAATATCTATTTTATATGAATTCTGAAGATCTAAGTTTAATGGTTAAAAATGTAGCTGCTAAACGAAATTGAAATTGCAGTAAGAATTAACTATTGACTTTTGATTTACACCTTGGAGGGAGCACCAAAAGCAACAATATTCTTTTGGCTCCCCAACAGTCTGTTTGAAGTGAAATTTTTGATTTTTCTAGTTCTTTAGAATTTTGTTCTTGATATTGTAATAGTAGCAAGCAACACACTCTAGGTAGTATCACGACTTTCATGGTAACATGATAACAGATGTGACACAAAAATCATGATCATTTTTATTGCAGAAAATCACGATCCAATTTTTCCTATTTCTTTAATGATTATCTTTCTTACATGAAGTCTTTGGTTTTGAGAAAGATGGTCCAAGTAAACCTGGTATAAGTCATAGGCTAATATGTAGAGAAAATCAAAAGAAATTTCTTAAATACTCAATACTAATAAGTCAATGCATCAGTAGAAAAATAGTTATTTTACAGCAAGTTGTTGAAACCGTAAGTGTGTTAAGTTTCACACAGAAATACACAGTTTACCTGCGGATTTTCCTGCGGAAACATTTCCGCAGAAATACCAGCGATTTTCCCTGCGCTTCTATATTGTGAAACATCATTTCCTGCGAAAAACGTGATAGCAGTAAACGTCGCAGGAATTTCTGAGACTTTAGCTGCGATTTTAAATTTAAAATTAAAATATAAATTTCCTGCGGAATTTTCTGCGAGAATTTCCTGCACAAAAGTCTCTGGAAATGTCGCAGGAATTGCTGCGAGATTTTCTGCGGAATTTGCTGTAACTTTTTCTGCGACTTTTTCTGCGAATTATTTAATTTATTTTTATTTTTAATTATATTTTTTCGATTAATAAATAAATATTGATTCCAAGAAAATGTTGTTCAGACATTTTTTAATTTTATATTAAATTTTTGTATTTTTTAGAAAAGTTTTATAATATTAATTTTGTTTTTTTAGTTATTTTTTAAAGAAAAAATATATTTATTTAATATTTTTTTATTGTTGTAAAAATTAGAAAAATAAAAAATATAAGTTTATTTATTTAGTTGAATTTTTTATTAATGTAAAAATAAAAAAAAAATAAAAAATATAAGTTTATGATGTAATTGTAAAATATAAATTTATTTATTAAATAATTTTTTATTATTGTAAAATTTAAAAAAATAAAAAATATAATTTTTTTTTATTTATATAATAATTTTTTGTTGTTGTAAAAATTAAAAAAAATCAAAAGTATAAGTTTATGATATAATTTTAAAAATAATAGTTTATGATATAATTGTAAAAATATAAGTGTATTTATTTAATTAAATTTTTACTATTATTAAATAAAATTGTAATATATAATTGACATATTGATTTTTTAGATTTATATATATAATATAAAAACAAACCTATTTTAAAATAATTTTCACAAAAAAAAAATTTATACTTTATTCAATAATAATAGTTTTTGTTTAAATTTTGTCAAGAATTATTTTTTAGATTTATTTTCTTTAAGATAATTTGAGTGCCTATTATTCTTATTTAAAACATTTTTTTAAGATTTCATAGCTTTGCAAATTTTTTTGAAAAAATATTTATTAAATTAGAATGATATTTTTAATCTCTATTTATTTTATTTTATTAATTATATTTAAGAAAAATTTGAAATATTTTTACACCACATGAAAATAATAAAAATAGACATTAAAACAAACATGTTGCAAAAAGAATGAATTCAAAATGAGAGAGAGATGATTTTTTAAAATTCATGTGGAAAAAATGAGAAAAAAGAAAAAGGATTCGGACCTCCGAACCAAAGTCATGCATGTTACAGACATGTTTATGTGCAAAGTTCTTACCACTGGAGTGACTTTACATCCAAATATAAATGCCACTCCATAAATATATAAAGTTAGAATGATATTTTTAATCTTCTATTTTATTAATTATTTTTAATATAATTTTAAAATTTTTTAATTTTAAATTAAATTTAATAATGAATTTAAGTTTATTAAAAAAATATTAGTTTTACTAAATATATTTATTTTTTGTTTTGGTGAAATTAAAACATATAATTTATATAGTTTATTTTTTGTTTACATAGAAAACGATGTTTGTTTATAAGTTATAATGATGTTTATTTTAAAACCGAAAAAACTACAAATTGGGTGAAAAGAAATGAACTTGGGAACGAAGGTGCAAGAGTTTTCTCCACTCGACTGAGAGAGTAGCTCTGAATAGTGGGATATTTGTGCCGTATCAAATCTTGATGTCTGCAATTCAGTTCCGTTTCAGACTGGTTTTATGCTAGGGGCTTTTAATGTTGTTAATTTTTAGATTGTGATGTGTGCTAAGTTCACATTGGGAGGTTCTAGTGGGGCAATCACGAAAACATCAGTAGCTTCTAGAATTCAGTCAAGAGAGAGTAGATGAACAAGTTACCTCATGTTCAACCATACTTGGCTTTAAGGTGTTCGATAAAATGTCTGTGATTGTGGAATGTGTTTTGGATGATGCATCTAACGTGTTCGACAAAATGTCTGTGTGACTTTGGAATGTGTTTTTTCTTATGATTTTATGGAGTTGGTGCTTCTGCTAATATAAAGGTAATGGGGCTATTTGCTATAGACAAAGGTGGTGGTAAAAATGGCAATGAAATTCAAACCTTTCTACATGTCTTGAATCCCATTGTGAGAGTTCTCTTCTCCCTTTTTATAGTTGAGTTTGACTCTATTTTTATTTAATGATTTTTTTGTATTGAAAGTATTGTTTTTCATTATATTGTTTAAGGTGTTTTAAGTTCCAAAATTGAAATTAAAAAAGTGAGTGGAAAGACTTGAAAAACAAACATGGTGTATGGTGGGTGTAGTACTAATATTCTCTTACTTCCTTGTGTGTTCAGAAATTGCAAAATTGAAAAAGCAACCAAAAAAGTAAAATTGTTTTTACATCAAAAAATAGCAAAGTAGATTGATCCTCTGTGTCACTATCAACAATTTCAGGAAAATGGCATGTGACTTGTACCAACCTCTTCAAATTTTGTTTCTTTCATATTAAAGTTGGTCTGTTAATTTTGTCAACATATTTTGATATAGCTGTTCAAAAATATACATGAATCAGTGTACTGTTATTTTGATTCCCCTTCACAAATCTCGTTTCTTTAATTAAGTAATGCATATTTATCTTATATACTGTTTCTTTAATGTACTATTTAATTTGATTGCTTTCACAAATATAATGTAATTAGTATACTGTCATTGAAACAAGTTTGCCTTAATTTACCTGTGGACGCATTACTTTGATTTTATAATGTTTTCTTCATATAGATGTCTTGTTTGTTCTTTTTCATATGTGAATCAAGATGTGTTTGATAGAGATTAATACAATCAATTGTTATTCTTGCAGGTTGAAGCACAAATTTGAACTCATTTTCGGTACCGAGCAAAGCTATTGATTTTGAAATTTCAAGGTAGGTACTACTTTATGACTTAAATATGTTCCTATTGCATTTGATTGTTTATTTTAGATTTTATTATACTTTGTGTCTATATTAATGATTTGGTGACTTATCGCATTTGTGTCCACATTAGATTTTATTATACTTTGTAATATATATAGGTGTTAATACAATTTTTGGAGCTACGTTGGAAATGGAAATTCCTCCGCATCGAACATGGATGTATAATAGGATTCTCCCGGGTCGATGTGCACATACATATGAATTCTTAAAAGGTGTCGAAGAGTTTATAAACTTTGCTTGTCAACAGAAAGAGTATTTGAAGAATGGTATAATAAGATGTCCATGTAAGTTGTGCAAAAATGAGGACCACCTCACCCCAGATGAGGCAAACACTCATATTCACCAACACGGGTTTGCACCAGAATATTGGAATTGGACTTGCCATGGAGAGATAATCGCTCACATCAATGATAGTGATGAAGATGATGGTATAGATATGATTGCGCCTTGTAGTAATAGTCAACAGGGGAGTTATGAACATGTTCATAGATATCAAGACATGGTGTTTGATGCTTCCGGTTTTAATCGCGAACAACATTTTATACAACAAGAAGAGGAACCTCCAAATATGGAAGCAAAATTATTTTATGACATGTTGAATTCAACTCAACAACCATTGTGGCCGGGATGTAAAAACACAACTGAGTTATCTGCTGCTATTAAGATGTTGAGTTTAAAATCTAAACACAATATGTCACAAGCATGTTTCGATGACATGGTCAAGTTTATGAAGGAATCAAGTCACCCAGAGAATGTAATTCCCTCTAACTTTAGGGAAACAAAAAAACTTGTGTCTGGACTCGGTTTATCAAAGATAAAGATTGATTGTTGCATTGGTGGGTGTATGTTGTATTACAAAGAGGACATAAATTTGAATGAGTGCAAGTTTTGCAATGAGCCTCGATACAAAACATGTATTCTGCGTAAGCGTAAGCGAAACTCTAAAGATGTTCCTCGCAAGAGATTGCATTACTTGCCTTTAATCCCTCGCCTTCAAAGATTATATGCTTCGGCGAGATCCGCAGAGCACATGAGGTGGCACTATGAACATCGTAGGGAAGAAGGTGTCTTGTGTCATCCTTCAGATGGGGAAGCTTGGAAACACTTTGACCAAGTATATCCTGCATTTTCTTCGGAACCTAGAAATGTTAGACTTGGTTTGTGTGCTGATGGCTTTACCCCTTTTGGCCAATCTGCAAAACCATATTCTTGTTGGCCAGTAATTGTCACACCATATAACCTACCTCCTGAGCTATGTATGATGATGCCTTATATGTTCTTGACCTTGATCATTCCAGGTCCAGACAATCCAAAAGGTAAAATTGACGTGTACTTACAACCGTTGATAGACGAATTGCAACAATTGTGGAATGATGGTGTAGTAACATATGATGCATCAAAGAAGCAAAATTTTCGATTGAGAGCTGCACTAATGTGGACAATAAATGATTTTCCTGCCTATGGGATGTTGTCTGGGTGGAGTACTGCAGGAATATTTGCTTGTCCAATATGCAAGGGAGGTTTAAAAGCTTTCTCATTGGAAAAAGGAAAAAAGAGATCTTGGTTTGATTGCCACCGTCAATTTTTACCTCGTGATCACGCTTTTAGAAGAAATAAGGTTATGTTTTACAAAAATAGAATTGAGACAAGAGAGCCTCCTCCAAGGTTAAGTGGTGAACAAGTATGGAAAGAGGTTTGTGGGCTTCCTAAAGTAACTAACATGCGGAATTGCATTGTTCCTGGTCGTGGAATTTCACACAATTGGACCAAAAGAAGCATATTTTGGGACTTGCCTTATTGGAGACACAACTTATTGAGGCACAATCTTGATGTTATGCATATAGAAAAGAATGTCTTTGAAAATGTTTTTCATACAGTTATGGACAACAAAGAGAAAACTAAGGACAACGAAAACGCAAGATTGGACTTGGAAAAGTATTGTCATAGAAGAGAGTTGTTGTTGAAAAAAAATTCTAATGGGAACTATATGAAACCCAAAGCCAAATATTGTTTATCGAATGAACAAAAAATTGATGTGTGCGAATGGGTGAAAGGATTGAAGATGCCTGATGGTTATGCTTCTAATTTGGGTAGATGTGTAGATTTAAAGCAAAAGAAACTCTTTGGTATGAAAAGCCATGATTGCCATATTTTTATGGAATGTCTACTTCCAATAGCTTTTAGTGCTCTTCCCGAACCAATATGGAAGACCTTAACCGAGCTTAGTCAATTTTTCAGAGACTTGTGTTCAACAGTGTTGCGAGAAGATCATTTATTACAAATGGAAAAAAACATTCCTTTGATATTATGTAAGATGGAGCGTATATTTCCACCCGCATTGTTTGACTTTATGGAGCACTTGCCAATTCATTTAGCTGATGAAGCTAAGATGGGTGGACCAGTTCAATATCGTTGGATGTATCCGTTTGAAATATTTTTAAATAAAATTAAAAAAACAGTAAAAAAACAAAAGAAATGTGGAAGGGTGTATCTGTGAAGCATATTTGGTGCAAGAGACATCCTATTTCAGTTCCCATTATTTTTTGCCTCCTGCTCAATACTCGAGTGTTATTGGCATAAACAAGGGGATTCATCAAGACCATATGCAACCAACTTTGTCTATCTTTGAACATTTGAATGACCAAACAGCGGGAAAATATTGTGAAAGGTGGCTCGAGGATAGAGAAATGGAAGCTGCACAACTACACGTTCTCTTAAATTGCAAAGAGGTTAAGCCATTTATTGAGTAAGTATTGAGCAATAAATATATCTATATTTTATTAAACTAATAATGACATTAATTTTTAATAATATCTTATGTAGTATGTATGTCCAAAGTTTGAAAAGTATGTATGGGGATGTCAATGACGATATCATTGATAAACAACTAGAAGCTGACTTTCCGCGCTGGTTTCAAAAATACGTAAGCATATTTATAAAGTTTTCAATTCTAGGATATTTGGGCTAGAATAAAGATGTAGAATTTTCTTTTAAACTAAGATGTATGAATTGATTTATTTGGCTAGGTGACGATGAATTGCAAACATAAGAGACAAAATTCTGACTTGTATGATTTGGCAAGGGGGCCTTTGAGATTAGCGAAATCGTGGCCTATTTATTTTGCAAATGGATACAAATTTCACACAACTTCTTGGGGTGAAGGAAAAACAACCTATAACAGTGGGGTGTGTGTTAGTGGAATAGGACAAGATGAAACTTCAAATGACTATTATGGCATTCTTACAGAAATTCTAGAACTTCAATGGCCAAGTCAAACAACAAAAAAGTTGGTTTTATTTTACTGTGATTGGTTTGACCCTTCAAGACATGGGATGCGAATACATCGTCAGTACAAGATTGTAGAAGTTCGTAAGGGGAGAAAATATAGTAAATTTGATCCTTTTATTTTTCCAAAAGCTGCAACTCAAGTTTATTATTCACCTTATCCTGGGCGCCCAAGAGATAAGTTTGATTGGTTGGTAGCTATAAAGACAAAGCCAAGAGGGTTTGTTGATGATAGACACACACTAGAGGTTGCTTTTCAAGTTCAAGAGTCACAACTTAGTGCAACAATTGAAGATGACCCAATTGATCTCCTACAAGATGATGAAGTTGATGGTGAAGAGGTTAGTTTGTCAACAATACAAAAAAATGAAGATGAAGAGGATTCCAATGACGATGATGAAAATTTAATTGCAATTTGATTTAGATAAATTTTTAAACATTTACTTGACTTGTAGATAACAATCACCTAGATTCTAAAAACTTTTTAGAGCCATTGGTCGAAGACAAGTTACCATTGTGTTCATTTCGAGTTTCGAGTTGATTTCATCTTAAAACTGTGTTTTTCCTACTGCTTATATTTTAATAATGTGATGCCATTGTGAGTTTGGTTGCTACGTGGCTGTTTTGTTTAACCCATGTCGCATAGCCAACGATTTTCAGCGGCTGTTCTACCAGGAGTAACATTTAAAAATTACTTTTTGCAGCATTTTGTATGGTGCTCTAGTTTGTTCTAACTTTACGTTGGCCTTTGAATTGTGTGTGCATTATGTTTAAGATATTATTTCAAAATTGAATGGCGTGTCATGCTTGACAGTGTCTCATCTATTTTCGTGACATCCCCAGATGGTAATTAACTATCAACAGAATATATAAAATTATCTCATCTTTTGTATAACTCAAAAGAGAATAATAACTCTTATTCCTGTTGCAAGATTCTCACCTTCATCAAGAAAAATATTATGGTTCAAAACTTTCGGCTGCTGGCCAATACCTTGTTAATCCCAAAGATATTTTTACCGACGAGGTTTCAGTAGGTGCATTTCATGCACTTTCTAGAAATATATTAGTAGTTGCTTCTGCTGGAAATGATGGACCAACAGCAGGAAGTGTTGTGAACGTAGCTCCATGGGTATTCACAATTGCTGCAAGTACATTAGATAGAGATTTCAGCAGTACTGTAACTTTTGGTAACAATCAAAAAGTGACGGTAAATGTCATCGTAATTCTTATTAATCCTCTTCATATTATTATTAACTAATAGTAATTAAATTTGAAATAACTGTTTTTGATTTTTTATTACTAGGGAGCCAGTCTTTTTGTAAACCTGCCACCAAACAAAGCCTTTTCTTTGATTCTTGCTACCGATGGTAAGCTTGCCAATGCGACAAATCGTGACGCGTAAGTACCAATCTCAAATGCTTTACTTTGAAATAAACTTACTAACTAATTAAACGATGATTTCTCACACTTTTCATATGTATTGTTGCAGACGACTTTGTAGGCAGGGAACACTAGATCCTTTTAAAAGTGAAGGGAAAATAGTGGCATGCAATCGAGAAGGAAATATAAAATCAGTTGCTGAAGGTCAGGAAGCTTCATCTGCAGGCGCAAAGGGAATGCTTTTGAGTAATCGACCACAATAAGGGAAAACGACTCTTGTTGAGCCTCATGTTTTGTCTTGTGTATCTACGCCACATAACGAAAGCGATTACCACTCTTCTGCTAACATTTCTTCCTATGACATCATTTCAATGTAGTTGATTATATATCCGTCTTACTCTTCCGCATACCCTTTTAGAACTGTTACATTTGTTGACATGCTACGAATGAAAAACTCTAACCATACACATTATACTTATAATTGCAGGGACTCTAAACTAAAAACAGGTACTACAATAAGGTTTTCAGGAGCAAAAACATTCTATGGAAGAAAGCCAGCTCCAGTAATGGCTTCATTCTCATCTAGAGGACCCAATAAGATTCAGCCATCAATACTCAAGGTGTTTTTAATATTTGATTTAGCGTTTCTGTTTTATGGTAGCAGAGCTTTCTTCTGACTTAGTTTTTTTTACCAGTAATGAAATGCAATAATGTAGTATGATATGATCATGATCCTGTGTGGTACATATCTTAACTTTATGTTGTTATGGACATGGTCCTATGTTAACTACTATATGAACTTTTGTTCTGTTTTTACAATCTTGTGTTTCTTTTTGTTTTGAATGTTAATAATTGAGAAATCAAATTTCATCTACCAAAAAAGTTCTGCTGTTTATGATATAATTGTAAGTGATAAAGTGGTCCAAAATTCATATGGAGAGTGTCCATTTTGATTGCAACATTCATTTTTCAATCTATGGTTTTGCTTTTTATCATATCTCACTGACTATAGAGTATATCAGATAGAGTATGCAAAGGTTCAACTTTGAACTTTAATTTATATACTATTACAATTACTCATATGATATTAATTTGACATGCATGTTGTTGATTGACCTGAGTTTGGTCTGAATTTTGCCTACTGTTATTTTTTCAGGATACAAGTTCTGTCAAATAGTGGTATTGCCTCTGTTCTGGTTGTAGCTTTATGGGTTTTAACCGACAGGAAGGATTATTGCTTGAACTCTAAAGATTTGCCTCTGATTACCGCTCTTATTGGTGGCGTTATTGGCCATTATTGCTGCTGCAATGGAGATACCTGGTCTTCAGAGATTGGAGTTCTCAGTGATGACCGACCTCGTCTCATCACAACCTTCAAGGTAAATAGTCTTTTAGTCTAAGCCCTATATGAGCATCCGCGTAAATCACGTTGCTGTTTGGCTAGAGACCAATGTTAACGAAACACTGTCTGATAGAGTTCTCAAGCAACTACTGGTCATACCCATGGCTACCACGGCAGGACTAGGTGGGAGTATCGTTGACTCTCTATTGGGTGCAACGTTACAATTTAGTGGATTCTGCTCTATTCGCCAGAAGGTAAATTCTGATACATATTTCTCTCATATTTACATTACATTTGAACAATGTCAATGAAAGATCCAGTGACCTCACTCTATGCTGTAGGTTGTTGGGAAGCCAGGACCAACTGTTAAAAAGATTTCAGGTCTCAGCATTCTCGACAACAATGCAGTGAACTTTGTGTCAATACTGTTAACCACGGTTTTAACTTCAATAGCTTGTTTGTACATATTCTAGTTTCGTCACGAGCAGCAGTTCTGTGGCTGAAAAAATTGTAGAAGAATTCAAAATTTGTAATCGAATGATAGAACAACAGGCCGGCCTCAAATGGATGGGGACTTGATTTTGCTTTTAGAAAATGTGTTGAGGTACTAAACTAAGCTTATTTCTCTTATTATACTATAATTTTGACATGCTATAGAAATTTGAATTAAATTCTGTTATAGCCCGTCCATGAGAAAATTGGAGTGGTTGATGCTCAATGGATTGTTCACCAAGGTATTCCATCATTAGGGGATCAGGTAAGATTTTAATCTAGTTTATGACTAATCATGATACATAATATGTTTGATTTTAATTATATTATCATTACTCAAATGAAGCTTTATAAATTTTAATGTTTTTCGCGTTTTGTTTGATAGGGGAGAAGCACAAACGGGGAAGCCGGCATGGCGGGCGGTATGATATAAGAACCTTTTGTAATTCAAACGTTTTTTTTATTTGACGATTACGATTAATTGTCAGGATTATACTTTTCTTTACATTGACAATGTATAATGTATATGAATTAAATGGATTTTGATTTTGCTTATGTGTATATTTTGCATGGTATTATTGGTGACAGGTTAAAGAGAGGTGTGGGATGGAGTGGAGAATGTTCCAAGGTAGATTGACAAATACAGAAAAAGGATATTACAAGTCCAAGGGAATTGATTTTTCTAATTTGCTAGTTCATAATTAAGGGACAGTAGTTACTTTCAACTGTAACTTAGATTCCTAGATAGAAGATTATGTATATTTGTTGTATGAATCGTTACTACATGTGTATTTTGAGTGGAATTTTTGGATCATTTTCCTCATGGTTGATGCGGCAGTCTTAAGTTATTTATTAGGGTAGATTTTGGTGGTTTTAACGCCATGATCGAATAAATACTTAGATTTTTATAATTGTGACAAAATTAAATCAGATTCTTTGGATAATGATAAATCATTTAACAAAATTAAATCAGATTCTTTAGATTTTTTATTTTTATATTATTAAATACATTAAATATATTATTTTAAATATGACTTAGACACAATGAATAATAAAAATTAAAAACATGAGAGAGAAATTACCTGTGAAATTAATTATATTATTCCAGTTTGCTGCGACTTTTCCTGCAAAAGTTAAAGTAACCTGCGGTATTACCTGCGAATTTAGCTGTTATACTTGCGCATTTTTCCTGTGACATTTAACTGCGACACTTTACTGCGACTTTTTACTGCGACTTTTTCCTGCGACTTTTTTCTGCGACTATTTCCTGCGACTTTTCCTGCTATGTTAATTACCCACGGAGGTTTTAGCTGGAAACGAATAAGCTAAGGAAAAATCGCAGGAAACGTGTTTCCTGCGGAAGTTTTGTCAAATCCGCAGGTAAACTGTGTATTTCTAGTAGTGACACATGATGATAAACACATAAATGTGAAGGATTGACCGCCATGGCGACAACATAGGCCACAATTACGTGTTTACATGGAGGATATTTTGCCTCCGTCCATTAACAAGCCTGCTAGGGATATGATCAATTGAAACCAAACACCAAACTTTTACACTTATGAATAACTTTCTATAGACAGTGAATTAACTTATCAAAATGTTTAAGATTTTTCATGCTCAATAAAAACTTGAATATATTTTAAAAACACAAAAGGAAAAATCAATAAAAGGAATTGGTGGAAGATCTGGCAGGCTGATTGGATTCATGAGGGACATGTTGGATAGGGGAACTGGTGGAAGATTTGGCATGATCTGTGGGAAGTGAGTTATTAGAGAAAATAGGAATTTGATTTAAATCATGATGGTCATCATATGTATGTAATGTCATGGGAAAAGAAGTATTAGATGCAGGGTTTCCATGAGATTTGAAGGGGAAGTGTGTTTCATAGAAGACCACATGTCTAGAAACAAAGAGATTGTAATTTTGTAAATCATATAAGATGTAACTTTTAGTTCCTTCCTTGAAACCAAGAAAAATAGCTTTTTTAGCTCTAGACTCAAATTTAGTTCTATGAGCTTGTAAAGTAGTGGCATAGCTCAAACACAGCCAAAGACTTTTAAATAGATTAGAATGGGAGGTTGTTGGTGTAGTAATTCATAGGGACTTTTGAATTTCATAAGAGGTGTAGGTAGTCTATTTAAGAAGTGTATAGCATGTTGTATGCAGAAATTTCACATGTTTAAGGGAATTGAGGAATGAAAGAAAAAGGTTCTAGCCACATTCAATATATGTTGATGTTTCCTCTCTACCACCCCATTTTGTTGGGGTGTTTGAACACAGGATTTTTGGTAAACAATTCCTTTTGACATGAGAAAATCAGCGAGGACAACAAACTCAGCTCCATTATTAGATCTTAGACATTTTAATGAAGTTTTGAATTGATTCTCAATATAAGCTAAAAATTGTATTATGCTATTTTTAGTTTGGTATTTGGTTTTGAGAAAGATGGTCCAAGTATACCTGGTATAATCATCAACCAAATTCAAGAAATACCTATGACCTAATATATGATCGCGACTTTCTATGTCTAACTGAACTAACTGCAAGTGCACAGTCTATCGCGTAGTAATATAAGATATCGATCCCACAGGGACTCGTAATCAAGCTAGTATTCTCAGGTGTTACTTTGTTTAGCTAGGTCGGTATGATTTTAAGGGAATAAAAGCAAAAGAAATGTGTCTAATAAAGGGAAACTAAAAACGTTACTTAAGGTATAAATGCGTGAATCAGTATGCAATATGTTGGTTCTTCAAGGATTCAACAAGTTACCGATGTTTTGGGTGTTTTCAAAAATAGTTTAAGAAGAAAATGACGGTTTAAAGACCTTTGTCTCACGAGGGTTGTTGACGCTAGTCGCAACTCTAAGGCGGAACATATGCTATCGCTATTCCGTTCGGGGTTAAAATCACTTTTTGAAAACCATTAAGTTCTAATCCTTTTTAAAGCGTTGTCGCTGTTTTTAAAACGAATGCTTAGTTTTTTACTATCTGGTCTTCACCTCAGTTGTCGCTTATTGGTTCATACCTTTATGAATTTCCCACTGTCGTGGCAAAACTACTTTTAAATAAGTTCTCGCTGTCGCGACGAACATTTATTTAGAAAAATCGGTTTAAAAACTAAAGCCAGAAATAAGTTTGAAAAGGAAAGGATACACCGGTTATTATCGAATCTCATCTGACTACCTATTACATACCGATTACTTTAATTTAGCCAGACATGGAATATAAACTAAGATCACGTAAACAATGGTAGAATATATAAACATGCATCATAATGGAAAATAAAATTCAATTAACGATTATAATAAGAACTTGTAAATAATTCAATTGGCCTTTGGGAAATCCTCCACTATGTCGGCAGGATTTAGTCTTGGTGCCAATTACTCGTACAGAATAGAATTGAAAAGTAAAACACAATTGCAAGGAAAGGAAAAGGAAACAATAAAGAAATCTGAAACTCAAATTCGCTCTAAAAATAATTTGGCAGCACTTCGTGTCTTCAATGCAGCTCCCCTTCTGTGGTCTCAGCTTCCTCCTTTTATAGATGGAATTTCCAACGGTTAGTTGCTTCAGGAAGTGGGATTGATGTCAGAGAAAGTAGGAGCTAGTGGTCCACTCTTTTTGGTCTTTGAGGGCATTTACAGCACGTGCACGTTTTCTGCATTTTTTGTCTGCATGACGGTCGTCATGGGTTATGACGGTCGTAACACGTATGATGGTCGTAATGGTCATGTGACGACCGTCATATCAGCAAAATCCGTATCTGATGTTTTTCATCTGGTTTTCATTTGAAATTGCTTGTTTTCTTCATCTTGCTCCATTTGAACATGAACTTTGAATACCTGCAAAATACTAGACAAATAACGTGGAAAAACCCGAAATCGGAGTGAAACAAGTCATAGATTAGTTAAAATGTATGTCATTATATATATATACGATTTCGCGTTATCAAACTCCCCTAAACTTGATTCTTTGCTTGTCCTCAAGTAAAGGTAGGAAAAATTTAAAAATTTAGCAAGCACGCGGCACGCTCTTCTTTCGAAAAGACTTTTTAGATGTCAAGTTAGGAGACCGGGAGTCCAATGGAAACAAAATGTATACGGCGATGACACTGAACTGTAAGTCTTCGAAGGCCTCTCTTTTATGCAAGTCAGTCCCAATCATGCTACTGCAGCTCGGCGTCAAGTTTCTTGCAACAAGCTTTACCCGGTTTCGTTCTGGCGCAATCACATTAAGCCCGTTGTCCATACACGTTCATGGCAAGTAAACCTGTTAGTGACTATGATCTCTTTGCTAATTCAATTTTTTTTCTTCGCACATATGTTTATTTTGTTGTTGATCATGAAGAGTTTCGTACCGTTGGGCTAAATGCTCGGGTGAGGAGCACCTAACTTAGAAGGGACATGTCTCTATATTCAGGCTATATGGCTTTCTTTTTTCATGATTTTTCATTTCATACTAGAGATCACGCACTTATTTGCATCGGTTTCTTACTTAGAAGTGTTTAGGATGGTTATGACTGCTCGTATAAACTACTGGGGGCTCCGTTTGAGTCGAAACTTGAGGCTTTGGTACAAGTAAGTAGTGAAACTTACTCGCATAAACCAGAGGTCTAAGGTGTCAGGGCGGTAGTGGCTTTGTTAGAATTTTCTTCTCGGGAATTCCAAACTTGGTTAAGCTTTGTCGTATCACGTGATGCTTTAAAGAGGATAAAAGTTTTTGTATATGTCGAATAAAGCGCGGGGAGTTCACGTAATGGAGAGAGATATATAAATGAGCTTTATTTGCCAAAATTAAAATACTTTAAATTGAAAATTTGAATGAAAGTACAAGCGGAATAGGAAATAACAGGGAAATAGGGAAATAACGCTCCGCTTCCACATTATCTCAATTAGTGTCCTCACTGATTTGAAAAAAAATGCGGAAGGGAAAGTACAATGGAAAGAAAAATAAAATACAAGAAATGAAAAATACTACTAGTCCCTTCCTCTGCCTCTGTCTCGGCCTCTACCTCTGGCTCTTCCGTCGCGTGCGTAGAGGTTTAAAGCTTCTGTGTGGTATATGTAGTCTCGGAGGCTGTCAACTCGCACCGTGAGATTGGCCATGTCATCGATCAGGCCGGCTTGGCCGTCTTGGAGCTGCTGCATGGAGGTCCTCATTTGATCAAGTTGTGCTTGCTGCCAAGCTTCGAACTGTTCAGCCCGTCAGTTTTGTTGTTCCATCATAATCATCATCTGATTTTGTTGTTCGATGGAGCGGAGGAGATCCGCGTTTGTGAAGTCGGCTTCAGGACGGCGGCAGCGACGTGAGGAGGGACCTTCGGCAGGAGGTGGTTGTGATGGTTCAACATGGTTAGCTCTGTCCGACTCTTCTTAAACTTCATCCATGGGCCCTTGGGCATTTTCTTAAGTTGGGGCAGCAGTAGCAGCAGGGGAATTTGGATCAAAGAGCCAGTTGGCTCTGTCCTGAGGATGCATTCGGGTACGAGAGGGCATGATAATGCTTTGGATAGTGCGGCCTTGCACTACCGGATGATATTTTCCATCTGCTCGGGATCTGATTAGGTGAGAAGCGCGGCAGTGGTCGGTGTTGAGAAAAACAGGAGGCATCGAGCGGAGGTTCTGGAGATGGTTGCCAAGGCCGAGGCCTAAGGCGATGAAAGTGATTATGCCACCAAAATAGAACGATTTTGAGCCGCGGTTGCAGTTGGGTTGAATGTGAGCCAAGAGGAACGGTGCGGTGTCAACGGGTTCCGAAGCAAACACGCAACGGAGAAAGAACAGCTCCTTCGAATTGACTTTGTGGTTACTATCACGGGCGAAGATAGTGTTGCTCAGCACCCGATGGAAGTATCTGATGGTTGGATTATGGATGTGGGTGGCATTCAGAGTCTCCCAACTGTTAGCTATGGTGCCGGTCAGTTGGTTCCAAAGAGTGAAGGCTTCATGGTAGAACTGATCGGAGGGGCGGCGGTGAGCATCGTCGCCGTGAGGAAACTACAGCATATCGGCGATTCGATTCTGGTTGATTTGGTATTCGGTGCCGAACATGCGGAAGCAAGCAGCGCCGGTAAGCTGATTTGTATCGCCGGGTGATGTCACGTATGTGAAGGAACTGAGGAACTCCAATGTGAGTGACTCGTAGGTAGGTTGAGGGGTTGTGCAGAGATGCCAAATGCCGGCCCTCTGCAGCATCCAGGTGACACCATCCAGAATTCCAAGCTCTGTTAAAGACTCAATGTGAGCATAGCGGGTCGGTTGAAGCGACCGTTGATGGAAAGCCATGTAATTGGTCCTTCGCCTTTCTCCGGACTCGCCTTCTCTGAAGAGGAGGTTGCTCAGATTAGGGATTTCACGGTTTTGCCTTTCCATTTTCGTGAGAGGTTCGGAGAGGGAAGGTAATGAGGGTTCTGTGAATGGAGAACAGAGAAATGGGAAGGTTGATTTATAGGGGTGAAATGGAAGTTTGAAGGATTGGCTGAGTAATGGGGGATTTGGAACATGGTAGTGGGATTTGAATGTGAGAAAATGGGAAGTTAAGAGAGTGGAGGGGGAAAAGTTCGTAACCCCTGTTTTTGACAGAAGTGAGGTTCTGTACGCGTGACGACCGTTACAGATTGTGACGGTCGTAATACGCGTGACGACCGTCAGGGATGTGTGATGACCGTCACATCAGCAAATTCTGCAGAATTGCAGAATTTTGCATATGGGGCGTTTTTCACAGTTTTAAATGGCGATTCTTGCGATATTGCAATATAAGAGATCAGATAAACAAAATGGAAATAAACGGAACAACCAAGATTAAAGTAATACCGAAACGAAAATGAAATAACATTAATTGAAATACTTGTTTAATGTAGTACAATAGTCAAAGAAAACAACTGCGAAATTTATAAGTGGGAAATAACGCGAAATGCAGTAAACTAGACTAAAAAGAAACTAAAACATCAATCCTTTGGTTGCTTCAATTTGTTGATCTGCTGAATAACATCATCAAACTGGTCGCTAACTATGTCCATAAAAGTAATGACATCCATGTGAAGTTGTGTTAGTTTATCTTTTACAATGGTTAATTCCAGTTTGAAATCGTCAATAGTTTTCAGAATATTGTCCAACTTGTCTGTGCGTTGTTCAGGAGTAGGATCAGGAAAGTTATGGTAATTAGGAGGGGTTTCAGGATCTGTCTCCACTTCGGACACATAATCTTTGTAGTACATATAGTCATGTGCTTCTGATATGTGATCACTGTCGTACATGTAGGCCTGGGGTGTGGATTGAGGTGATGGAGGTCCCATAGGCTCGTCCAATTTATAAAGCCAATTGTTTCTGTTGTGGATACTCGTCAGCTCATGGTTAGGCAATGTGAAAAGGTGGACAGGTCGATCAGCGATAAGGTATTCGTAGGCTCCTGGTCCTAAGTTACCTAAGATACGTCTGTTAAAGCAAAATTGAATGTCCATTGGTCTGATGGTGCCAAAACGAATGGCTCCATTCAGGTGGTACCTAAGGCCAATTTCATCGACAATCATGGTGACTAGGCCTCCTATTAAGATGGGTGAATGTGGTTCCTGATTAAGGCTTGTGAATGACCTCATCATAAAAGGTACAGCATTGACAGGGCGGCCTTGTGAAGCATCTAAAAGGATGAACAACTCTTCCTTAGAAACTGTAGTAATGTTTTCCTCCTTCCCAAAGAGGTTATGGGCTAAAATCCTATGAAAGTAACGGAGTGCTGGATTATGTATCTCGCTATTGTGCATGTCATTAGGTTCAGGGTGATAGTTACCTGTGATGGTACCCCAGAATTGTTCTAACTCGATATCAAAATCCTCTTCAGTGTTGGTAAACACATAAGGTCCGCTAGGGAATCCTAGGATGTTAGCTAACGACGTACGGTTGTGGGTGTGGTCCATTCCAAAAATTCTAAAGGTTATCAGATCTTTGGTGGATCCATAGCCATATTCGGGTAAGTAGCTTAAGGAGCTAAGGAATTCGAACGTGAGTTCGCGGTAGGTAGCAAATTGGGTCTTTAGAGCAGTTTGCTCCCAGCCTAATTGGTTAAATAGATATTGAATGCTATCCTAGATTCCTAGCTTATCCATGGTGGATCTATCATGGTATAGAGTCGAAGTGATGCTTCTCCGAGTCAGTGCCTCAAATCTGGCCTTGTGAGCTAGTCCTCTAAATACAACGGTCGTAACGTCGATGTCAGCCATACTCGGAAGTTAGTCAGATATAAATATACGAAAGGTAGGAAGTCTTTAAAATCCTGGAAAAGTTGAAATCACATTCACTCAGATTATATTTTAAAAAAACAAACAAAAAGGTGATAAAAACAAGAAAGATAGTAGAAAATAAGAAAATAGAATTTTATGCAAAATTATAAATTAAAATGAAAACATAGTTTCAAAGAATTAAAAGGGAAAAACGGGAAAATTGGGTTGCCTCCCAATCAGCGCTGTTTTTAACGTCTAAAGCCTGACGATAGCTTGGTGACAAGCTATTCGGGGGTTTGAGCGGGAAGCTCGAGCAATTGCACACTGCTCACGTGGTGGTTGTTTTCGTTTTGATTATAATGCTTTAAACGATATTCGTTTACTATAAACGGTGCGTTGGTTTTATCGCTGATTTCAACAGCTCCACTTTTAAGGATTTTGGTTACCTCAAAAGGTCCAGACCATCTAGATTTTAATTTTCCTGGGAAAAATTTCAATCTTGAGTTGAATAGGAGCACGACGTCTCCCACACTGAATTGTTTCCAGACTGGACGTTTTTCATGCCATTTCTTGGTTCTTTCTTTGTAGATGCGGACATTCTCATATGCGTCCAATCTGAGTTCTTCTAATTCGTGAAGATTCAAGATTCGTTTTCCCCCTGCCTCAGTGTAGTTGAAGTTCAGCGTCTTAATAGCCCAAAAGGCTTTATGCTCTAATTCCATTGGCAGGTGACATGATTTTCCGTAAACCAATTTAAATGGTGTGGTACCTATTGGTGTCTTAAAAGCGGTCCTATAGGCCCATAAAGCTTCGTTCAGTTTTGCTGACCAATCTTTCCTGAAGGTTGCGACAGTCTTTTCCAATATTTGTTTTATTTCTCTGTTCGAAACCTCCACTTGTCCACTAGTTTGCGGATGATACGGTGTAGCTACGCGGTGTTTGACTCTATATTTAGAGAGGAGTTTGTCAAAGATTCGCGATATGAAGTGTGAACCACCGTCACTAATGACGAGTCTGAGTACACCGAATCTAGGAAAGATTGTGTTTCTAAAGAGTTTGACGACTACTCGCGCGTCATTTGTTGGAGCGGCAACAACCTCTATCCATTTAGATACATAGTCGACAGCGACGAGTATATATTTGTTTCCAAAAGAAGACGGGAAAGGTCCCATGAAGTCTATTCCCCATACGTCAAAGATTTCTACTTCTAAAATTCTTTTCTGAGGTATTTCGTCGCGTTGTGAGATGTTGCCAGTGCGTTGGCACCGGTCGCATTTGAGTACAGCGATATGGACATCCTTCCAGAGGCTGGGCCAAAATAGGCAAGATTGTAGAATTTTAGCGCACGTCTTTAAAGTACTAGCATGACCACCATAAGGTGCTGAATGGCATTGGGAAATGATGTCTCCTATTTCTTCCTCTGGGGCACAGCGACGGTATATGTTGTCGGCGCTTCGTTTGAAGAATAGAGGTTCGTCCCAATAGTAATGCTTTAAGTCGTGGAAGAATTTCTTCTTTTGTTGATAAGTTAGGTCCGGTGGAAGCACGTCTGCGGCTAAGTAATTAACGATGTCGGCATACCAAGGCAAAGTGGCTTGGGCATAGACAACTTCCACGGCTTTTTCAAGTTCTGATTCTTTCGAGGTTAAGTTGGACATAGCTCTTTCTAATTTGGTTATCAGACGTTCGTAGGGAAAATCGTCATTGATAGGTACTGATTCTTATTTAATGCCTTCTATTCGGGATAAGTGATCTGCAACTACGTTCTTGGTTCCTTTCTTATCTTTAATTTCTAAGTCGAACTCTTGTAATAATAGGATACATCTCAATAATCTTGGTTTGGCATCCTTTTTGCTTATTAGGTACCTGATGGCAGCGTGATCTGTGTATATGATTATTTTGGCTCCTACCAAGTAGGAACGGAATTTGTCAAGTGCAAACACAACTGCTAGAAGTTCCTTCTCCGTTGTGGCGTAGTTCATTTGGGCAGGGTCTAAAGTTCTACTGGCGTAGTAGATTGCGTGAAGCTTCTTGTCTTTCCTTTGTCCTAGAACTGCGCCTACAGCATAATCACTCGCATAACACATGATTTCGAATGGTAGTCGCCAGTCTGGGGGTTGCATGATTGGTGCGGAAATGAGTGTTGTCTTTAGAGTTTAGAATGCCTCCAAGCATTCTTTGTCGAAAACGAACTCGACATCTTTCATCAACAAACCTGTCAGAGGTTTTTTGATTTTCGATAAATCCTTTATGAATCTTCGATAGAATCCAGCGTGTCCTAAAAAGCTTCGTATTTCTCGTATTGTTTTCGGAGGTTGAATATCCTTTATGATCTCTATTTTAGCTTTGTCAACCTCAATTCCCTTTTCAGATATGACGTGTCCTAAAACGATGCCTTGTCGGACCATGAAATGGCATTTCTCCCAATTGAGGACAAGGTTCACTTAAGCGCATCTTTTGAGTACCATTTCTAAGATTGAAAGGCAACCTTCAAAGCTTTTTCCACATACAGAGAAGTCGTCCATGAACACTTCCATGATGTCGTCTATGTAATCCGCAAAAATTGCCATCATGCATCTTTGGAAGGTTGCTGGAGCATTACATAGTCCGAACGACATTCGGCGATAAGCAAAAGTGCCATAAGGACAGGTGAATGTTGTCTTTTCTTGGTCATCGGGGTGAATAGGAATTTGGAAGAATCCCGAATAACCATCTAGATAACAGAAGTACGAATGTTTCGCTAGTCTCTCCAACATCCGGTCTATGAAAAGTAAAGGGAAGTGATCTTTCCGAGTTGCCTTATTCAGTTTTCTGTAATCGATACACATCCTGCTTCCAGTCACAACTCTTTGGGTTATCGATTCACCTTTCGCATTCTTTACTACAGTAACGCCTCCTTTCTTCGGCACTACGTGCACTGGGCTGACCCATTGGCTGTCGGAGATCGGGTATATGATTCCTGCGTCTAGTAACTTTTTCACCTCGTCTTTGACTACAGTGCTTAGGATCAGATTTATTCTTCTCTGATGTTCTCTTGAAGTTTTGCAGTCTTCCTCTAGCATGATTCGATGCATACAGATGGAGGGACTTATGCCTTTAAGATCACTTATATTATAGCCTAACGCAGTTGGGTATTTCCTTAGGACTTCTAGTAATTGCTCAGTTTCTGACTGTCCTAAATTTGCATTGACTATCACTGGTCTTTTGAATTCTGTGTCTAAGAATTCGTACCTGAGGGTTTTAGGTAGTTCTTTAAGTTCTAAAACTGGGTTTTTCGGACCTGGCATGTGATTTGGAGTTAGCGCTAAGATCTCGCTATGACTATCATCTTTGTATGGCGCACGCCAGTTGTCATCTTCATGAATAACAGGGATTTGGATCTTCATGATTTCAGAATATTTAGTTTCTTCCTTCTCCAGTTCTCATATGCATTTGTCAATGACATCTACTATATAGCATGTCTCATCTATGGCTGGTACCTTCAAGAACTTAGTAAGGATGAACTCTATCTTTTCTTCTCCTACTTCGAATGTTAGCCTTCCTTTCTTTACGTCTATGATAGCTCCGACTGTTGCTAAGAACGGTCTTCCTAGGATAATTGCGGTAACAGAGTCCTCTTTGATGTCCATGATTATGAAGTCGGTTGGAATATAGAATTGACCTATGCGTACTGGAACGTTTTCCAGCACACCGACGGGGTATTTGACTGATCTGTCAGCCAATTGCACGGACATTTTAGTTGGTCTTAGTTCTCCCATGTTCAGCTTTTTGCATATAGATAAGGGCATAACACTTATACTGGCTCCTAGATCGCATAAAGCTTTGTCTATGACGAACTTTCCTATGACGCATGGTATGGAGAAACTACCTGGGTCTTTTAGTTTAGGAGGCATGTTATTTTGAATGATTGCACTATATTCGGCAGTAAGTGTAACTATTTCGTTATCCTCGATTTTCCTTTTGTTGGACAAGATTTCTTTAAGAAACTTAGCATATGACGACATTTGAGTTATCGCTTCTGTGAAAGGAATAGTGATATTTAGTTGTTTCAAAAGTTCAACGGATTTCTTAAATTGTCCTGAAGTTTTGGAATTTATGAATCTTTGAGGATAAGGAATCGGTGTTTTATATGGCGGTGGAGGCACATATGAATTTTCATCTTTGGCGGCCTCTTGCTCGTCACCTTCCTTCTTTTCGGTTTCAGACTCCTTTTCTGTTGGTTTATCAGATTTCTGATGCATGGTTGAGTCTTCATGCTTAGGATCTGTTGGGCCTTCCAATTCTTTTCCACTTCTTAATATGACAGTGTTTGCATGACCTTTAGGATTAGGTTCTGGCTGACCTGGAAATGTCCCAGCTGGTGCGGCTGTAGAGGCTTGTGGTTGAGCCACTTGTGATATCTGCGTTTCAAGCATTTTATGATGGGTGGCTAAAGCGTCTACTTTTCCGATCAGCTGTTTAATCTGCTCGCTAGTGTGTATGTTTTGATTCAGGAATTCTTTATTTGTTTGAACTTGAGTAGCTATGAATTTTTCCATCATCACTTCGAGATTTTATTTCCTGGGGGCAGTCTGGGCAGCTGCGGCTGGTTTCTGATATTCTGGCGGAGCAGCTGGTGCTTGCAAGGCATTATCGCTTTTGTAGGAAAAGTTTGGGTGGTTCCCCCATCCTGGGTTGTAAGTATTAGTGTAAGGGTTACCTTGAGCATAGTTTACTTGGTCTGGTGGAATTCCTGCCAATAATGGGCACTCGGGCGCATTGTGAGTGGCAATTCCACATAACTCGCAATTTGAAGTTACAGCAGCTACGGTTGCAGGTGGTGTTACAGTCAGACTATCGATTTTCTGCGCTAGAGCATCCACCTTAGCGTTGAACTTTTCAAGACTGCTGATCTCGTACATCCCACCTTTCGCTGCGGGTTTCTCTGATGGAGTTCTTTCACCTCCCCATTGGCAGTGGTTCTGAGACATGTTTTCGATAAGTTGATAGGCTTCATCGTATGGCTTATCCATAAGTGCACCGCCTGCAGCGGCGTCTACCGTTAATCTGGTGTTATATAGAAGCCCATTATAGAAAGTATGGATCGTCACCCACTCTTCTAAACCGTGGTGAGGACATGCTCTCATCATATCCTTAAATCTTTCACATGCTTCATAGAGAGATTCAGCATTTTTCTGTCGAAATCCGTTGATTTAAGCTCTAAGCATAGCAGTTTTGCTTGGCGGAAAGTATCTTGCTAAGAAAACGTTCTTCAACTGTTCCCACGTCGTAACGGAGTTGGATGGTAAGGATTGTAACCAAGTCCAAGCTCTATCTCTAAGAGAGAAAGGAAAGAGACGAAGTCTTATTGCATCTGGAGTTACTCCATTTGCCTTCACTGTGTCCGCGTATTGCACAAACTTTGTTAAGTGTTCATTCGGATCCTCAGTAGCATTTCCTGAGAATTGATGTTGTTGTACGGCTGATAGCAATGACGGTTTCAGCTCGAAATCGTTCCAATTAATAGCGGGGGCAACAATGCTACTTCGAGGCTCCAGCTGAGATGGGGTAGCGTAGTCCTTCAGCAGTTTGTTCTGAGGTCCTTCAGCCATCTTCAATTCTTCAACAGGAGTATGAGCTAGAAGATCAGGAATATTGTGTTTTCGTTGATATTCGAGGTTGCGCCTTCTTAAGTGTAAGAAGCGCTCTAGTTCGGCGATTGTAGGTTGTAAGATGTCGCCTTGTGAGCGAGTACTTAGCATACAACCGACGAACGAGTAGAGGGAGAGAGAATAGTTAACCTAGTCTATACTGTGTAACAAAGGATTACACTATTGACTAAACGGGTCCCCGGTAACGGCGCCAAAAACTTGATCGCGACTTTCTATGTCTAACTGAACTAACTGCAAGTGCACAGTCTATCGCGTAGTAATATAAGATATCGATCCCACAGGGACTCATAATCAAGCTAGTATTCTTGGGTGTTACTATGTTTAGCTAGGTCAGTATGGTTTTAATGGAATAAAAGCAAAAGAAGTGTGTCTAATAAAGGGAAACTAAAAACGTTACTTAAGGTATAAATGCGTGAATCGGTATGCAATATGTTGATTCTTCAAGGATTCGACACGTTACCGGTGTTTTGGGTGTTTTCAAAAATAGTTTAAGAAGAAAATGACGGTTTAAAGACCTTTGTCTCACGAGGGTTGTTGACGCTAGTCGCAACTCTAAGGCGGAACTTATGCTGTCACTATTCCGTTCGGGGTTAAAATCACTTTTTGAAAACCATTAAGTTCTAATCCTTTTTAAAGTGCTGTCGTTGTTTTTAAAACGAATGCTTAATTTTTTACTATCTGGTCTTAACCTCAGCTGTCGCTTATTGGTTCATACCTTTATGAATTTTCCACTGTCGTGGCAAAACTACTTTTAAATAAGTTCTCGCTGTCGCGACGAACATTTATTTAGAAAAATCGATTTAAAAACTAAAGCCAGAAATAAGTTTGAAAAGGAAAGGATACACCGGTTATTATCGAATCCCATCTGACTACCTATTACATACCGATTACTTTAATTTAGCCAGACATGGAATATAAACTAAGAACACGTAAACAATGGTAGAATATATAAACATGCATCATAATGGAAAATAAAATTCAATTAACGATTATAATAAGAACCTGTAAATAATTCAATTGGCCTTTGGGAAATCCTCCACTATGTCGGCAGGATTTAACCTTGGTGCCAATTACTCGTACAAAATAGAATTGAAAAGTAAAACACAATTGCAAGGAAAGAAAAAGGAAACAATAAAGAAATCTGAAACTCAAATTCGCTCTGAAAATAATTTGGGAGCATTTCGTGTCTTCAATGCAGCTCCCCTTCTGTGGTCTCAGCTTCCTCCTTTTATAGATGGAATTTCAACGGTTAGTTGCTTCAGGAAGTGGGATTGATGTCAGAGAAAGTAGGAGCTAGTGGTCCACTTTTTTTGGTCTTTGAGGGTATTTACATCACGTGCACGTTTTCTGCATTTTTTGTCTGCATGACGGTCGTCATGGGTTGTGACGGTCGTAACACGTATGACGGTCGTAATGGTCATGTGACGATCGTCATATCAGCAAAATCCGTATCTGTTGTTTTTCATCTGTTTTTCATCTAGTTTTCATCTGAAATTGCTTGTTTTCTTCATCTTGCTCCATTTGAACATGAACTTTGAATACCTGCAAAATACTAGACAACTAACATGGAAAAACCCGAAATCGGATTGAAACCAATCATAGATTAGTTAAAATGTATGTCATTATATATGTATATAATATATATATATATATATATATATATATATATATATATATATATATATATATATATATATATATATATATATATATATATATATATATATATATATATATATATATATATATATATATATATATATATATATATATATATATATATATATATATATATATATATATATATATATATATATATATGATTTCGCGTTATCAATATAGAAGTGGTAGAAAAGGCCCCCATAAATCAACATGTAAGATTTCAAATGGAACAGTGGAAACAATTATACTATTGGGAAAAGGTAACCTCTTTTCTTTACCAAAATGACAAGAATCACAAGGAAAATTATTTTGTACATAAGGAATGAAGGGGAAAACTTTGAAAATATGTTTCAAACCATCATTAGAGATGTGTCCTATTCTTAGATGCCAAATATTACAAGAGGATAACGAATTGGTATGAAGATCCTGAGAGGGAAGGGTAGCATCAAGCACATATAGTCCTTTTTGTAGGTTAGTTATACCAATCACTGCCTTGGAATGGTTCTGCAGAATTTGACAAGAATTAGCAGTGAAGTTAACATGACAATCATTGCTATTAACAAGTTTAACAATAGAAAGTGAGTTAACATGGAAGGTAGGGATGTAAAGCACGTTGTGGAGAGTTAAAACAAGGGAGATATCTATGCTACCAGACATGGATGCAATGACTTGGGAACCATCAGGTAAGCTAACATGTACAGGTACTATGAATTTGTGTGAGTTAAAGGAGGCTTAGTCATAGGAAATGTGGTATGTAGCACCAATATCAAAAATCCAAATATTAGGATTCTTACCATGATCATTAGAAGCATGAGAGTTCAAGACAAAAGGTGATGTAGATATGGAATTGGCTTGAGGTGTGGGTTTGGAGTGCTGAAGTAAAGCCATAATGTTGTTGTATTGCTTTTGTGTGAAACCAAAACTTGGTGGTGATTCATCAGAACCTGCATGAACCGAAGCAACAATAGACTGATTTGATGAATTGGAAGTTTGAGTTTTACCTTTGCCCTTGAAGTCAGATGGATAGCCATGCTTAAGGAAGCATGTCTCAACTGTATGATTAGTTCTACCGCAATGAGTACATACACGGTTGTATCCTCGAGCTCCACCTTGTGGCTTGTGCTTGAAAGGTGTCTGACCAGTCTTGCTATTAGATTAGCCCGAATGAGTGTTAACTTGAAATGCAGTTGCCTCTTCAGTGGATGATACAGTAGGAGCAACAAGAGAACCTAGATAGTTCAGCTCTCTTTCTTACTGAATCACAAGTGAAAAAGCCTTATCAACATTAGGAAGGGGATGCATCATCATGATTTGAGATTTTGAATGTGCAAACTTTTCATTCAAACCCTTGAGAAATCTGATAACATAGTCTTGCTCACGATACTTTTAGATCGAGTCGATGGCACCACATGAGCAAGGATGGTGCAAGTACAAGTTGTGATAGGTCTGTAATTTTCTAGTTCATCCCACATTAATTTTAACTGAGTAAAATAGATGGAAACATCAAGAGAACCTTGACAAAATTTGTACAAATCTTCTAGAATATCAGAAATGCGGAAAATATCACCTTGAGAAAAACGGAGCTGTAGATTTCTCCATACTTCAGTTGCATTTTCGATCCACAACATAGATTTATCTATGTGATAAGAAATAGGGCGATGAATCCAAGCTAAGACTATTGTGTTACAACGAATCCATGGAGCGTATAAAGGATCTGAAACTGGAGGCTTCGTGAGTGTTCCATCAATGAACTTGCCTTTGTTCTTGGAAATCAATGCAATGTGCATGGATCTTGCCTAAGTATGATAATTTTTATCATCAAGAAGAGGCGAAACAAGAACGAGGGAAGGATTTTCATTAGGATGTAAGTAATACGGATTTGATGAATTTGTGGAGAAATCGGTAAAGCTCTGGTTAGCCATAAGAGAAGAGAAACAAAATTTGCAGGTTGAAAAGAAACAAACAAAGAACAAAAACCTGCAACAACCGATCGGAGAAGAAGAAATGATTGATGGAAGGAAGAAAAGCAGAAACACCAATGGCTACCAGAGATTTTGAAGCTCTGTTACCATGTCAATATTAAGATAATCAGAAGATTTGATGATGAAGATGGAAGCAAAATCCATGGAAGAAGAAGAAGAAGAGAAAAGTTTGTTAGAAAATAATTAGAATCTTAACTGTAAAACTGATCTATTCTTTACATTATCCAAAGGAGGAATATATACATTATCTATACAAGATGTGTGGCTAGGAATAAACTAAGCATGAAATATGTCAATCATCTACAAGCTAAGAATAATAAACATAAAAGAGAATAATACAATATGTATGCTAATAAATACCAACATTGCGTTTGTATGAGTGAATCTTGATTCAAACCGTTAGTCAAAGTTTTAGGTTACAAACTTATATATAGAAGCACCTAAGGTGACTAATTAGTTTCCTAACGATTAGTCATTGGCAGAGTCAAGTAGATACTTTGCACTAATGACATGGTTACAAAAATTATGCTATTATGTATAGCATATTTGCTTCTTCTCCCGCAACAAAATTGGTTTCTATGAGTCTGTTGTTTGCTTGGTCCAAACGAGCTAAATTATAGATGGTCAAACCATTTTCTAGGTTATTTGCATCTGCGTCATCTCCATCTTTTTAAGGTATGTTATTATATTTGTTGTGAATCGAATGTCTTGAAACAAAATATAAATGATATCTTTATGATCAAGAAACACACAAGGGTTAGGGTTAATAAAGAAAACAAGGTAAAACAACAAGGAACAACAAGGATTGGTTATAAACTGTTATTCTTCCCTTTCCCTTATAACAAGATAACAAGTATACAAGAATAAAAAAATAACCTCTCTCACTTGAATTAGGATTTTATCTTCCTATTTTTGCTTATACCAAGATGAGAGACTAGCATGCTATTTATAAGAGAAATATGATACTAACCTAATGGGCTTTTTAAAAATTACCAATTACAAGCTAACTTAGGGAACAAGTGTTAGATGCCAAACTTTGCTTATTTGATCTATAAAATGTTGGCATCTTTCATTCTTTTTGTAGGTGAAAGTGATTAGAATCACTCATGTTTTAGATGATATGCTTCATTGTTGGAAAATGTCTTGGTTGCTTTGATTTGGGTGTTATTGTGCAGGAATTAGGCACAAAACAAAAGAAGAGTAAGACACAAGAAATTGGGCAAGGAAACCAAGACAACAGAAAATCATCAAGAAGTTCTCCGTACGAAACTCCTAGAGAACTTCCCCAGAAAAATCATCACCGACTATGCATAGCGAACTTGCCAGCGAAGACCCTTGGGAGACTGGGTACTGTTCACTCAGAGAGAAAAGAAACTAAAACTCGCTGTGCGAACTTGTAGCGAGATGGTTCGCAGTGCGAATAATTGCTCGCACAACAATGTTTAGATATTTCTCAAGGGAGGTTTAACTGTTCAGAGGCACCTCATGTGCCTAATTTGATGTTCGCTAGGCGAAGGATCTGTTCGCAGTGCGAACAAGACAGATCCAGAATGTACTATATAAGTACTTTTCTTGCTTTTTAGAAAAATAATATATAATTTTTACATCAGAACTTATCTCTCTTCATTTCAAGTTTATTTTAGAGAGAGAAATACAAAACCCTAAGAGGGAGGAGGTAAGATATTTGATCTCTTGTTGGGGTTTGGATGTAATCTTTTGATACCTTATGTATTTCATCTAATATATGTTTGTGAACTAGTTTGGATTCTCTACTGATTGATTATCTTTGATTGCTTATTTATGGGTCTTGACAAAACCTTTTCACATCTTTGATCTAAGATTTTCATCTATCAATGAACAAACTTTTGACATGGTTTTGTAAGTTGATATTCCTTGTACCTTCTATTTTATTGTATTGATTAAGTAACATGAGTAGCATGAGTAGAATCAATACGATATTGTGCGAGTGCATGATAATAGTGATGAAGAACGATGGTCACAACCATTTGGTAGATTAGGTGAATACATGTAAAAAGGGTTAAGCGTATGGACATATTCTGATCATTGTGTTTTATATAAAAAAAATTGTTTATCCGATATGGGTGTCGTCTTTGTTTACCTGTTTATCTTTGATTTAAACTGCTATAGACATGTACTCTTCAGATATGGATATAGGATGATTACATGTTAGGTCCTAAACTCTAGACATAGATTTAGGCTTAGAATTTGCGTGAGTATCAGTTCTTAATGCTCTGTGTTGTGTTTTTGTTGCACGAGACATCACTAATGAGACAATATGGTTGTTCTCTCGATGTTGCGTTAGAGATGACCTCTGTTGTGGGTGATACGTGAGAATATTAGACGAATGATTGAGTTGTGTTTAACATGATCAGAAGAATGCATGTGTTATCAATTGATAAGATCCAATCCCAACAAGGCTCCATTTAAATTTCAGTCTTTACTTTATATTTTCCGTCTTTATATTTTCTGCCTTTTATTCATGGTTCCTTGAACCTTTTAAACCAAACCTTTTGAACAACAAGCTTAGAAATGTAGAGGATGTTGAACGACGTTCTTTAATCCTTGTGGAGACGATATAAATCCCAGAGGGAATTCCTTCAAAACTAAAATTTTTTCTAACTTGCCGCTTTACTGCAGTTTAAACTAAATGGCATCGTTGGCGGGGATTGGTGTTGAGATATTGAAGTGAATTGCAACTGTTTCTATATTTTTAAGCTTTGTATATGAGTTTATATTGTATATATTTGTTTCCTTTTATGTTTTATCTAGTGTGATTAGGAATAATGAGAACTCCTTCTAGAGTGGTTGTTACTGTATAAAAGCATTCAACAAAGATTCGTCCAAGTCTGGATGGCGATGATAGTATTAAGCAAGTGAATGGTGTCAAGATACATGGTTACCTTTGTTTAGAATTTTATAATGCTTAAGAACTTAAGTCTTTGTGCAAATGAAATTTATTCTTTTAGTAAATTGTTGAATAAATGTTTCGGTTAGGACTAAAAACCACAAATTCTGAGAAAGCTTCCATTGTTTACTAAATGTTGAATTACTAAAGAACTTTATTGATTCATTTGATTCATGCTTTATCTTGTTATTATTGTGAATTTGTGGAAGCATTAGAAATGATCAAGGTACTTATTTATATTGAGCACAACCATGTCCAAATGCAACTTACCCGTGAGTAGAGAGAATTTGTTAACTCCCTTTGAGCCTAAACAATGTGAACCTCATTCTAAATTCTGTGAGATTCTAAAAAAATTTCTTGAACCCTTAATATTATTTTAATTGATCTCTTTTCTATAAAAAGTAAGGAGAATTCACTTGAGGGTTGAGTAAAAATCAAGTTGGGGAGAATGAAAAAGAAGATGGTAGGTTGCTACAACTTTTAAAAAATTCAAGCAAGCATAAAAAAAATTGTTATGTGAATATGAACGTAAAAAAAAAGAGAAAAAGAATGCTTGTTTGGAAAAGAAAAATAGTGAAAGAATAAGTTGTGAAATTAGGTTTGTGAATGTTTGCAATTGAGAAACAAATGGAATGAAGTTGGGATGTGTAAATAATGTATATAGTGAATGTCTCTTTTACGTCAGCAATTTCGTTTCAATGGCCTTAGAAATGTTCCTTGTTTGTAAACCCGACCAAGCTACAAACTTAAAGACCTTAGTTATCTTCTTGCATCCATATTTTTGAAGGTGAGAAAATACTTAAAAGGGGGGTTGAATAAGTATGAATATAAAAACTTAGAAGTAAAAAACTCAAGTATTTTTATTCTGGTTCGTTGAACTCAACTACTCCAGTCCACCCTTTCAAGAGTGATTTGCCTTTCTCAAACAAGGACTTAATCCACTATTTGATCAACTGATTACAATAGTAAGCACTAAGAACAATTGTTCAAAGTCTTCTCAAGAACTACTGATCCTAACTGGATCTTCTTAAGGTTTTCTTACAATCAAATGTAATAATAAATACACGTGTTAAAATGCTTCTAATAAAGCTTTATCACAACTGTGATTTTTCACTTAAGATTAAGAACAAAGAAATAATTCTAGCAAGAATGTATGAGTTGAATGAGAGCTTTGATAATGAATTCTTTTCAAGTGATTCGTCAACTGAAGAAGATGAGTGGAGACTTGCTTTTATAGGCACAGTGATCCAAGAGTATTTCACGTTGAGAAGTGTGTACCAAAAGGTCTGAGCCTTTTTTGTCTTCACATCAAGTGACATTTCCTAGAAGAAGAAAGCATAGAGAAATCCTTTTTGTCTGTGTTCTTGTGTCTAACATAGATAAGGAAAGAGTCGTTTGGATATTCCAACAGACATAATCTTTGAATTCTTCTTCAACAATTTTCAGCAAGAATCATCAGAGTCTAATTTGATCAGAGCATTCTGATGTTGATCAGAGTTTTGCTGAATCAGAGTCTTTGCAGCAAGTGTGCTTTTAGCGTGTATAAGTTCAGAGCAGAGTTTTGGGTCAGATCCTCAGTATTGACAGCGTTAGTACTATCAGAGTCTTCTGAAGTAACTATGCTTGAAAACTCTTCATACAGAATTCTTCATTGGTTCAGATGCTTCTGACTTGCTTCAGATTCTTCTGGAGCTTCTGCTTCAATCCTTCTGGAGACAACGCTCAGGATCTTCTGATGGCAGCGTTCAGAATCTTCTAATGGGTGCATCTGACGCTTCATAGCCTTGCATATTTCTTATGTTCAGATCTGATTTGCTTCTGGAGTGATATTTACTTTAATATCTGCAGCAAACATTCTTAAGCAAATTTTAGAGTACATAATTCTTAACTACAAAATTTCATAATAGTTATCATCAAAACATAGAGATATTATTAAGAACCAATCTGTGTTCTAACAATTTTCACTTTTGATTGTTAGATATTGTATGAATTGGATTGATATTAGCATTGTTTGTTAGGTGAGTGAAATTTTCCCCGCGGTTGCAAACGCATAATTTTTTCAATCCTTATTCGAAGAGGAGAGATAGAGTGATTCGTTCATGAAAAACATAGTTGTTGATTGATACATGGCTTAATATTTTCTTTAAGAATTTAGCTCTTGTGCATTGTTTGATTCTCAACATTTGAAACCATTGCTTGTTTGCATTCCTAGTGTTTGAGCCATTTTATCCATTCCTTGGTGAATTTTAATCTTGAGCAAATCCTCTTGTTGCGAAATGAGAGGCATACTTTGCTTGAGGACAAGAAAAAATCTAGTTGGGGAGAGTTGTTAGATGCCAAACTTTGCTTATTTGATATATCAAATTTTGGCATCTTTCATTCTTTTTGTAGGTGAAAGTGATTAGAATCACTCATGTTTTAGATGATATGCTTCATTGTTGAAAAATACCTTGGTTGCTTTGATTTGTGTGTTATTATGTAGGAATTAGGTACAAAATAAAACAAGAGTAAGACACGAGAAATTGGGCAAGGAAACCAAGATAGCAGAAAATCATCAAGAAGTTCGCCGTGTGAAGCTTCTAGTGAACTTCCCCAGAAAAATCATCACCAACTTCGCACAGCGAACTTGCCAGTGAAGACCCTTGGAAGACTGGGTACTGTTCACTCAGAGAGAAAAGAAACTGAAACTCGATGTACGAACTTGTAGCGAGATGGTTCGCAGTGCGAAGAATTGCTCGCACAACGAAGTTTAGATATTTCTCAAGGGCAGTTTAACTGTTCAAAGGCACCTCAGGTACCTAATTTGATGTTTGCTAGGCGAAGGATCTGTTCGCAGTGCGAACAAGATAGATCCTGAATGTACTATATAAGTACTTTTCTTGCTTTTTAGAAAAATAATATATAATTTTTACATCAGAACTTATCTCTCTTCATTTCAAGTTTATTTTAGAGAGAGAAATACAAAACCCTAAGAGGGAGGAGGTAAGATCTTTGATCTCTTGTTGGAGTTTAGATGTAATCTTTTGATACCTTATGTATTTCATCTAATATATGTTTGTGAACTAGTTTGGATTCTCTACTGATTGATTATCTTTGATTGCTTATTTGTGGGTCTTGACAATACTTTTTCACATCTTTGATCTAATATTTTCATCTATCAATGAACAAACTTTTGACATGGTTTTGTAAGTTGATATTCATTGTATCTTCTATTTTATTGTGTTGATTAAGTAGCATGGGTAGGATTAATATGATATTATGCGGGTGCATGATAATAGTGATAAAGAATGATGTTCATAACCATTTAGTAGATTAGGTGAATACATGTAAAAAGGGTTAAGCGTATGTATGTATTATGATCATTGTGTTTTATATAAAACAATTGTTTATCTGATATGGGTGTCATCTTTGTTTATCTGTTTATCTTTGATTTGAACCGATATAGACATGTACTCTTTAGATCTAGATCTAGGATGATTACCTGTTAGGTCCTAAACTCTCAACATAGATTTAGGCTTAGCATTTGCGTAAGTATCAATTCTTAATGCTCTGTGTTGTGTTTTTTTGCGTGAGATATCACCAATGAGACAATACGGTTTTTCTCTCGATGTTGCGTTAGAGATGACCTCTGTTATGGGTGATACGTGAGGATATTAGACGAATGATTTTGAGTTGTGTTTAACATGATCAGAAGAATGCATATGTTATCAATTGATGAGATCTAATCCCAACAAGGCTCCATTTTTATTTTAGTATTTACTTTATATTTTCTGCCTTTTATCAATGGTTCCTTGAACCTTTTAAACCAAACCCTTTTAACAACAAGCTTAGAAATGTAAAGACCGTTGAACGGCATTCTTTCATCGCATCGATCCCTGTGGAGACGATATAAGTCCCATAGGGAATTCCTTCAAAACTAAAATTATTTCTTCTTGCCGCTTTACTACAGTTTGAACAATAAGTTAACTTAAACAATTGGGCTTACAAGCAAGACCCAATTCAACATGCTAACAAACCTATCAATATTGACTAATGCATGTTAGAACAAACTTCAACTACAACACACATTACTTCGACAACAACATGCGAATAAACTTTGACCTCATGCTTAATTTATGTCGAACCAGAAGCTACCATTCGACCATACTAGAGTTCGATCTAATATCTCATAAATCTCCATCTTGGATCTAAATCTATAACTTCAAGAAACTAGTTTTCTTCATGCATCTTTATTAATTGCATACAGTGGAAAAACTTGAAACTGGGCAATGTCTTGGTAATCATATCAACAAAATTATGATCTGTCGAAACCTTCAGCACTTGGACTTCTCCATCCTCGATTAACCCTCTAACAAAATGAAACCTCACATCAATGTCCTTGGTTTGCTCATGATAGGCTGAATTCTTCGACAGGTGTATTGCACTTTGACTATCACATTTAACAGCGATAACTCGATCTTGAAGTTTCAGCTCTTTTGCAGTGTTGCTTTCCAACTGATTGATGTCCCAAACATAGTGAACACATATCCAGAAATAGATTTTCAAGAATCCATACAACCTGCATAATCAAAGTCGACATATCCTTCAATTGCTACTTTACTATCTTCACCTAAGACTCCATCATAAATTAAGACTCTATTCAGAGACCCATTTATGTACCTTAGAATCCACTTCAATGCTTTCTAGTGAACCTTTCCAAGATTCGCCATGTACTTGCTTACAAGACTTACTGTATATGTTATGTTGGGTTTAGTACAAACCATAGCATACATCAAAGAACCCAATATATTAGCATATGAATGTTATTCATATAAGTTCTTTTGACATCAGTGGTGGGACACTGATCTATACTCAGCTTGAATTATGGGTTTGTCGGAGTCACAACAAGCTTTGAATTCGTACCATACTTTTAGAGAACCTTCCATAGGTATGCCTCTTGAGATAAGCATAATTTTGACTGCTCTCTATCTCTTCAAATGTCAATCCCAAGAATCCGCGAGGCAGCTCCCAGATCCTTCATGTCGAACTCTTTATTAAGTTCATCCTTCACCCTTATTACATCTTCAACATTGTTGCTTGCTATTAGAATATCATCCACATAAAGCAACAGAGTAACAAATGAATTACCAGGTCAAAATCTGAAATAAACACAGTGGTCGAACTAACTTCTAATGAAACTTATGTGTGCCATGAACTTGTCGAATCTCCTATTCCACTATCGAGAAGATTGTTTCAGTCCATATAAATATTTATTCAGTTTTCACACATAATCTTCCTTCCCTTTTTCGACATACCTTTCAGGTTTCCTCATAAGGATTGTTTCATCTAAATCACCATACAAGAACGCAATCTTCACATCCATCTGTTCCAGTTCAAGGTTGAACTGGGCCACTATTGCAAGCAACATTCGAATGGATCTGTGCTTCACAATTAGAGAAAACACATCATTAAAGTCGACACCTTCTTTCTGAGTGAACCCCCTAGCGACCAATCTTGCCTTGTATCTCTTCAATGCCACTCCTTTGATTCCTTCCTTAACTTTGTAAATCCATTTACAGCTGAATAACCTGCCTCCAGCAGGTTCCTTGATCAGTTCCCAAGTGTTGTTATCATGAAGAGATTTCATCTCATCATCGATGGCCTTCAGCCATTCATCCTTCTTTCGACTCCTCATAACTTCCTTATAGTCTCTAGGTTCTTCGTTTAGAACCTAACTTGTAGAGATTAAGGCATAACGTAATACCCTAAATTTTGCCCTAAGATTAGTCGATTCATCTCGCATTCCATTGCATTTTGCGTCGCATTTAACTAACAGTTAGTAGTTTGTGTAGTTGATTGATTTTGCAGGAAATAATCACATGTCCGCTCTTTAACTTATAAAGGGCAAAATGGTCAGGGATTGGCAGGGTGCTGATAATTTATGAAGCTGAGTCGTCGAGGGGTTGGAGGTTAACGTTTACGAATCAGCAGATTCAAGAACAGTGAAATGGTGGTGTGAAGTAATTTTCAGGAGGATTTGTTTGAGCTCGATTACGTCAGGTGTGAATCGTGTAATAGAATTAAATTCGAAAAAGTTGTTCCCAAGCACCCTGTTCTCCAACAATCAACAACCTGCAAAAACAGTTAAAACCAAAGTTACAAGTCAGTTCACGGGATGAGATTAACAAGCAGTTGGGATAGCTGGTTCTGTTGTTAAATTTTTGCCTGAAATGCATAAGATGGATGACAAAGGAAAAGGGTACACACTCTCTTACCACAATGGAAAACTGGCAATTGCATTCGGTATTCGTATCACTCCACCGGCATTGAGAGTGGCCTCTAATATCCGCATTTGTTTTGATTGCCGCAAAATTCTAAAACTTTTGTCTGCAGTCTACAACCAACATGTAATTCTCAGAGATCGTAAACGGTTTCACCATTTCCAACAATGGCATCGCTCCTGTCGGGACTATCGGTAGACATAGGAAGAGTTGGTAAAATGATAGTGAAGAGCCGCAATAAATGAGTGAAAGAGAGCTCCCTGTTGACTTTACTCATTTCTTTTGTTGCACACCACCTTGCTGCAGTTGGCCTGTGACTTATTCTTGCCAAATCAGTTGGCCTGTTACAAAACATGATTTGAGAGTGAAAATACGGTTATGGCATGAAAACAGAAACACGATCAAATGCGAGAAATAGGAAGCAACAATGTATGTTGGATTCTGCTCTTACCGTACTACTCCATCGTCCCTTTGTTCACCTAAGATCTCGGGTTTGCTTCATCAGCAACAACAAGTTAGTACTTCACAAATCACAAAACCATAAAGTTTCAAAGTCAAAATACTCGTGAAAACGTTGATTAGGGATTACCAGCAAGACCAAATAGAGGCGGAAAAACGCCAGCATTTCTATTCCTAACCCTCAGCCACGAAATTCGCAGCAATAGAGTCGTCCCAGATTTCTGCTCCTGAAAAATAGCAACAAACAACTCGTCAAATATCGTAACAACAAATCGAATCCAGGCCCAACAATAGCTCAAAAGGGAAAGGGTTACGCAACAATATAAAATCATAGAGGTAAGGGTTCATGAAAAAAGAAAGGGGGGGAAGGGAATACGAAAGACGGCGCCGCGGGTCAGATTCGGAAGATCTAGGGGATCTTCGTCCATCATCATCGTCGGGTTCTCAGAAAAAGCCATTAGAAGCTTCATCATCATCAAACCGTAAAGAAAGAAGAAGCAAACTCAGATCAGAAAGCCAAGCAAAACACGATTTTCGGAAGAAATACGGCGTCACAAATCTGGACTCAGAAGATCTTCGAGTCGAAGATCACCCTCATCGTCGGAATCCCCCATCATCGGCCATCAACTGCCTCGACCTCTTTCCTGAAGGTAA